>SJYQ01001000.1:1103780-1182541 GCA_006410935.1 Redunca redunca
TAAATTATGAACTTATAATTAGGGAACTTTATTTAGGAAATACATTTTTATGTGATGAATATTTAAATAAGAGAAAAGCTTTTGAAAATAGACATGTAAACAAAAGACAAATTTGCTAGTTGCTCCTGTGAGAGCCTTGGAGAAAGCCGTTATACAGCCTCAAGCCCACATGGGTTTAAAAGGATGAATCAGTCAAAAGCAATTCAAAAGACTCAAGGAATCAGTGTTTCCTCATTCTTGTAGCAGAAAGACCATGAACGTGGACTTACAAGCTAAACTGCATGAAATGGAATTACCTCGACTGTCCATGACCTTTCAGAATGAAAGAGGCAAGGCTAATGGAGACAGACATGAGCTTTGTTACATAACAGCTTCCAAAGACTACAGATTCACGATAGATAAAGATGACTCATTTGGGGCAGCCCCAGGTACATGAAACCTCTGTTGACCAGGCTTCACATCCTCTCATACACTTTTTCCATAACACTGGCTTATGATCCACACTTCCACAAAACTGCTGCTTTACTGAATAGTATGAAACAAATGAACCAAGCACAACTACTGTCTCCCAGACTGATCAGTGCTTTCCTTTTTGGGAAAGGAAATCCGAACCTTTGTTTCAAAGCTAATTATACCTTGCTCTAGAAAAACGCAAATATTTCCCCAATGATCACATTAGATGATCTCCGCAGTGGATATTCAGCAATATCGTAAGTCTTGTTTAAAAGTTCATAATGTTTTCAGAAGAACAACTGCGTATCTCTGATTTCTAGTTCATCTCTAATTCTTAAAACAATGGCCACGGTATAGCAGCCAATATTCTTGGCTAAAAGAAAAAAAATGGTAGTTCTGTATATCTCTAAAACACGAAGAATCTGCATTCAGTCAAACACAAAAGACCAACTGTCCTGCAATCTACTTATAGTTCCATTGTCAGCTGGTTAATATAAAACAAACTCTTCAAACAACAAAATTCTATGTCTTATAAAACCAAGATATGAAATAATTTTTTAAAAAATTATAAATACAGAAAGAAGTTTGAGGTATCTTATAATTTAAATTTTTATTGTATTCACTTGTATTTCAATCTTTTCTGTTCATTCTACAGGTGCTAAGATTGACTTCACATTACAAACTTGTGCTGTAATGAGATCCCAGTTCTGTTTGAGGGCCAACTTTTCTGTGTTCATATTGATTAAGTTTAGGCCAAATATGTAATTACCTATCCCTGATAAATAATAATTTTACCCGGCACAGAACAGAACTAAATAATTTCAATTGTAAAAGTGAAAGTCGCTCAGTCATATCCAACACTTTGCAACCCCATCGACTATACAGTCCATGGAATTCTCTAGACCAGAATACTGGAGTGGGTAGCGTTTCCCTTCTCCAGGAGATCTTCCCAACCCAGGGATCAAACCCAAGTGTCCCACATTGCAGGTGGATTCTTTACCAGCTGGGCTACAAGGTAAGCCAAAGAACACTGGAGTGGGTAGCCTATCCCTTCTCCAGCAAATCTTCCCTACCCAAGAATCAAACCAGGGTCTCCTGCCTTGCAGGCAGATTCTTTAGCAACTGAGCTATCAGGGAAGATATTAACTGAAAATTCTCTCTGCCAATTACAAAGCATTTTGTCAAGTATATTTGGCAGTTGATGCAATTTCTTTCCAAATATTATTAAATCCCCCAAATAAACAGATAAATAAATAACAGCTAGAAATCAGAAGTCCTTAGTCAATCAATAAATGCTTGAGTGTATTTGTGTGCAAAACACTTATGCACACACCCTGACCTCTTAGATTATTTGATCCTGCATCTTCAATGACTATAGTTTAACGCTTTAATCAATCACCAAAACAGACATTACAGTACTTTGAAAGCCAGTTACATACTCATTGTATTGAAGCGCATGCAAAAGTCTTTTCCAGTGCAATTAACTTTTTGACTGCACAGGGATAATGAAATTGATCACTGAAATCTATGGCATACGGGACCTGAATAATTCTTTATAGAGATGAAGGAAATACATTTTTAAGAGAGATACTGAAGTAACTTTGAAATAAAGATAACATTCATGTATGTGCTTCTCAGAATCTTTCCTTTTCGATAATAAAAAACAAGCTGATCTGACAGACTCCTTGCCTGGAAAATCTGTTCTGGTTATTCTCTGATAGATTATAAATATGTGTTTAGTGGATTACTACCATATGTCCAAATAAATGTATGCTTCTGTATAGCCTTCAGTGTCCTAGTTTCAATTTAATTCTTTCATCTTTCAAGATGAAAGCCTTTTCTTGGGCACTGGGTTGAGTGGTTTACAAAAAGAAACCTTACATTTGTGTTTGGTGTAGTTGCACTTCTTTAATTTTACTTTAAACATTCTGAAGCTTGTATTTTCCCAAGACTACAGATAGCCAGTCATCAATCATGCTTTCAGAATCATCACTTAAAACATTTCTTTATCCCACACATATCTGAGGGCACTCACATTTTGGATAATAGACTTATTATACCCTCACCTGCTTCAGTTCATTCTCTGGGTACCTAACATGTGCAAAGCAACAGATACTTTCACTGTGCTATTAACTCAGAGTGATGTCTACTATAGAAAATGCTTTACAAAAGTTACTTCTTTTAGATTGAATCACTTATTTTGCAACTTTGTAAACAATTTAAAGTGATCAGTTATTTTTAAAACTATAACATGAAAACATTTTAGAAGGTAAATAATCATTAAAAAGGCACCTCATCATTTAAATATAGTAGAAAAGGAACTATGGATAAAACTATGTATTAACATATATTCTAAAGCCAAAAAACTACTTATTATGTTTCTCAAAGAAGTATTTATTCCTTTTCCCAACATACAGATACAAAAAAAGAAAAAAAAAATAGAGTAAACAGTATAAGAGTGACATCTATTTTTAAAAAATACAGTTTTCCATTTTTTTTTCAATAAAAGCAAACATCTATGGAGCACTTCGGAGAAGGCAATGGCAACCCACTCCAGTACTCTTGCCTGGGAAATCCCATGGACAGAGGAGCCTAGAAAGCTGTAGTCCACGGGGTCTCAAAGAATTGGATACGACTGAGCAACTTCACTTTCACTTTTCACTTTCATGCATTGGAGAAGGAAATGGCAACCCACTCCAGTGTTCTTGCCTGGAGAATCCCAGGGACAGGGGAGCCTGGTGGGCTGCTGTCTATGGGGTCGCACAGAGTCGGACATGACTGAAGCGACTTAGCAGCAGCAGCAGCAGCATGGAGCACTTGCTCTGATATCAGGCACTACCCTGTTACAGAAATATAAAGTTCTAGGGTCAAGTTAGGAGAAACAGAAGTAAACCAAATATACTCTGAGATAGGAAACCTCCTAAGAACTCTCTGCGGCAACTACAGCTCAGAGAAGAAAGAAATTTGCTCAAGAAGCTGTGGTGAGAATTTGGAATATTCATACTTAATTCTAAGCCCTTTATACTACTTGGCTTTCATCATGGAGAACACTCAAGAGGGCAGATAGAAACTGCCCAGGTATATATGTAGACAAAGATGATACATTTGGAAAGTAGTAAGTCTGCCAAAGAACTTGAGATTCACATTAAGAGGAGTAAAGATATACCATCCCTTATTGTGTAAGGAAGGAATCATGCTTGTTTGTGCTCACTTGCTCAGTCATGTCCGACTCTTTGTGACCCATGGACTATAGCCCACCAGGCTCCTCTGTCCATGGGATTCTCCAGGCAGGAATACTGGAGTGGGCTGCCATTTCCTACTTCAAGGGACCTTCCGAACCCAGGAATTGAACCCGTGTTTCTCATGTCTTCTGCACTGGCAGGTGGCTTCTTTACCACTGGTCACCAGGGAATGCACAGAATTAAATATCCACTTTGGCATTCTTACTACACAGAAACTTTTATTTCAAGGTAAAACCCATAGATTGCAAGTTGAGTTATAATGGGAAAAAAAAAAAACCTTCATTAGTGCAAAAATCACCAGTAACATTAAATGTGAGTTATTCTTGCTCCCAGAGAAGAAATTAAGACTGACTACAAGAAAAAAATGGAGTTCTCAGAATTCAGACTGTTCTGAAAAGAACACCAAAGCTGTGCTTCCAACATTATAGCCACCAGCAACATGTGACTATTTCAGTTTAAAGCTTCAGGAGGACTTCCTTGGTGATCCAGTGGCTAAGACTCTGAGCTCCCAGCACAGGGGGCCCAGGCTCGACCCCTGACCAGGGAACTGGATCCCATACGCCGCAACTGAGAGTTCTCATGCTGCAACTGAAGATCGTGCATGTCACCACTAAAACATAAGAAAGAAAAGAAAAAAGTGCCATGTGCCACAATTAAGACTCAATGCTGTCAAGGAGCCAAATAAGTATTAAATCTTAAGATACCTAAAATAAGTAAAATGGGGAACTCGGTTCACGAGTTACACTTGCCACATTTCAACTGCTCAACTTTCCACATACGGCTGATGGCTACTGTAGAGAACATGTCCATCACTGCAGAAAGTTTTACAGAAAAGCACTCAGCCAGAGGGAAGAATAAAGAAAGCTGCAGAATCTTCTTCTATGAGATTTGAGAGAAGAAAATTTTAATAGTTTTACAACATGGCTAACAAAATCAACTTGCTTAAGTTAAAAGCGGTGTCGATGACATTGTAAAAGTGTGGTAACATCAGATGTAACGATGATGTTAAAGGTTAATCTTCTCTAAGGGCTTTTAAAAAGGTGCTCTGAATCTTTAGGAGGCTCATAAAGGGAAGGGAAGATAGAATTTTATCTTTGAACTCTGTTTTCATTAGATTTGACAATTTCTCTGGCCTTTGAAACCATATGTTAATAAGGATCCATATTAAACATCATTAAGCTGATAAGAGCATTTAATTAACATAATTCTAAATGACACAAATGTAACATAAAAGTTTAAGCCGTGGCATTCACTTTACTGAATTTATTAGTAACTTCCAATTCACATTTTTTCCAGGAGGTAAAATATTGAATACACTGTCAAAGTTCTTAACCACCTATCTTCTAGCTCAAGTTTCAAGTTATTAGCTATCTTTATATCCATCTAAGTGGAATATATACTTGTAAGCATCATTTTTTGATTGCAAAAGAATAGTTGGCAAATTAGATGTCACTATTTTAAAGGTGTAGTAGAAGTTATCTGCAAAGACTTGAAAATAATATTTAAGATATTAAACCAAGGCATTGAACCACATATAATTCCTTAGTTCTAATGACCACACTGTGGTCAAAGGAGGTAATATCAAGCAATTATTTATAGGCATGTGGAATGTTAAAAAAATATTGACTATCATTATGATCTTTGACAGATATTCTCTTTTCTAAAAATGATGATAAATTGCAGCAAATACTTTCTGCCATGACAATATTGACTTCAGCACAATTACAGCACAATTTGAAAAAAGAATGTACAGAAAGGACATCTATCTGATAGCCTTATTTTCAGAAAAGAATGAAGCAAGGCTGCACGTCACGAAGGAGATTTGGAGAGGTTTTGGGAGGTAAAGAGGAATCAAAATCTTCAAAAGTTAGACATAGTGGTGAATATGATAGAAAATCATTCAGAACCACAATACCAATTCTAAGTAAAAACTGTCAAATTATAGTTGAAGAAATTTTACCATTTTTCACTTTCCATTGCAACACTAGGGAGTCCAGAATTTAGATCAGGGGATAGGGAAGGTGTAGTCAACAGAGCAGCAGAGGCTGGAAAAGCAGACAGGAAGTTCAAGGAGGACAGGGATTTCAAAGTCCTGACATTACTGAAATGGCTTATAATGAAATTCAAGCTCAGTAGAAGGGGTTGATAAAGTCTGAAAAGAGGAAAGTTTTTAGCAACTAAAGATAAGGAGAAAGATGGACAAGTTGGTGAAGAAGAAGGAAAAATAAAAAGAAAGCTAGGATTTCCACAGTTGAAAATATTAGTGGGTGTGCATTTTTAAACAATCTAGTTGAAGTATTGTAGATTCATTATATATACAGAATAAAATGATAAAGTTGGAGGACAGTATATGGTAGGATGGTCCTGGTATATAAGAAGCTAATGGAGGACGGTCCTCTTCATAAAATCCGTAACTGTCATGTGAAAGACAGTTGTTTTACTGATGATGTCCTAAACAATCCTGATTTGCTACAACAGAGGGCTCTTCTCCAACTAACACGGTAAAATCAACGGCACTCAGATGCTCACGGCCTGATGAGATGTAATAAAATAAAATGTGTGTTTTGAAAACAATTTGCCCTTGCTCTCTAAAGATTGATCATCCCAGGGATGCCAAGATAACATGGGGTGTTAACTGAGTCCCAGGCATGGCCAGATCTATGGGGCTTAGAAACAAAATGGGAATAAAAGCATTTACAGATAAAGTAAAAAGAAACTGAGAGGTCAAAATACAGCAAGTTATCAAGAGAGATATCAACACCAAGGATGACAGTTGAAGAAAGGATGGAGAATAAAAAGGAAGTCAGATGCTCAAATCAATGAGTGAAGTAAAAGAGTGCCCTCCAGATCAGGAGGAAGCAGGAATAAGACATGAGAGGGCAGAATAATGGATGTATTGATTTCTGAGGACAAGTTGTTGAGAGGTGCAAAAGCAATGCTTAAGAAACCAGTGAGGCTGCCAACCTTCTCTCTTAGCCCTGGGCAGCAGGACTCTTGTTCAGCCAGTGTCTGCTGGCGCCATATTGAGAGTTCATGACTGGCATTCTAATTGTTTGCTGTCCATAGTAATAGTTATATATTCTTCTTGCTGACTGCAGGTGAGGAAAATGGGAAAATTGAACTCTATTAGAGTGTTTTAAGTAAAGCAGGGAATTAAGGGGACAATACTCAACTTTGGAGAAAAGTGATAGGAGAGCTTACAGAAAAATTAAACAGAGGAGAATTTGTTCACAACAGAGGCCAGTGCAGGGTAGATGATACTTTAAAAGAAATGAGAATCAAGAACACAGAAACAGAAATTCATAGCGCACTCAGCATGCATTATTTTCAGTAAGGACTGAAGCAGGCAGTTGGTTGCAGGGTCAGGGGGCGGGGGGTGGGGGGGGCAGGTTGTAGATTACACTTTTGTTAATGAGAACACTTGCCCACCCCAACTCTTTGGGAAGGGATGTTCTCACTAACTAAGCACACTTCTGGTCATTTCTCCATCCCTGTAGAGGGAGAGTGAGGAATCTGATTTGTAGATTTGGGGAATAACCAGATATACTTAGGTCAGCCCAATCTTCCCTTTTGAGAACAAACCTCCGGAGACTGAGTTCTTTTCTATCCTTCCATGTAGGGTTTCCCACACAGGAGACCATACTGTCCAGTAACTGCTGATGATTCTGCCTGCTTCTGGAGTTCAGTTAGCAGTTTCATTCCGCTCTCACTCTAAGCTACCTCTTATAGCCTGGCTTCTGTCAGTAATTAACATGACACTGCTGTTCTCACTTGTTCTTACTTTTGTTTACTTTTACTTGCAGCCAGGAAAGAAGGATGTTAGTTCTCTGAAATTCCTAATATTAGTGACCAAGAAAAAAGATGGGGGAAGGAGATTTTCTATGTCTTTTAAACTAATTAGTTCTAAACATAATGGTAATCAATGAGAATAATAATAACGAAAAAAGTAAGTGAAAGTGTTAATCACTCAGTCACGTCCAACTCTTTGCAACCCCATAGACTGTAGCCTGCCAGGCTCCTCTGATCATGGGATTTTCCAGCCAAGAATACTGGAGTAGGTAGCCTTTCCCTTCTCCAGGGGATCTTCCAGACCCAGGGCTCAAACCCGGGTGTCCTGAATTACAGGCAGAGCCTTTACTATCTGAGCCACTCACGGAATAGTTAACAATTATTCAGTGCTTACCATGTGTTTTAGGTACTTTATAAAGGCTAATTAAATCAATTATTCATGATGACTCTATAATGAAGTTATTCTTCATATCCCTATTTTGCACATGAGGAAATACACATTGGGTTACTAACCTCCTCCACAGTGTCACAGCTGCCAAAGACAAAACCGGTGTTTAAATCTAGGTGGTCTAGCTCCAGAGTATTAACGCATCCTGTACTTCTCTCTGAGGTGTGCTTCTTATATGAGGGCCCGTTAGGAAGAATAATGAACCATTCTGTCTTTTTTTTAATTGAGATATAATTGACATATAATATTAGTGTCAGATGTACAACATAATGATTCAATATTTTTATTGATTACATGTCATAGTCATGATAAAATACTATATTTCCTGTTTTGTATACATATATATTCTTGAAACTTATCTATTTTCTACCTTAATTCTGTTTACTATCTTTAGTACCTTAATTCTCTTTATCCCCACTTCCCTCTGATAATCACCAGTTTGTTCTCAGTAGTGAGTCTGTTTCTATTTTGTTATATCTATCCGAATTGTTTAATTTTTTAGATTCCACATGTAAGTGAAAACATACAGTATTTGTCATTATATGTCTTTGTCTTATTTAAATAAGCATAATACCCTTCAGGTTATATATATATGCAGCCATGNAACATAATGATTCAATATTTTTATTGATTACATGTCATAGTCATGATAAAATACTATATTTCCTGTTTTGTATACATATATATTCTTGAAACTTATCTATTTTCTACCTTAATTCTGTTTACTATCTTTAGTACCTTAATTCTCTTTATCCCCACTTCCCTCTGATAATCACCAGTTTGTTCTCAGTAGTGAGTCTGTTTCTATTTTGTTATATCTATCCGAATTGTTTAATTTTTTAGATTCCACATGTAAGTGAAAACATACAGTATTTGTCATTATATGTCTTTGTCTTATTTAAATAAGCATAATACCCTTCAGGTTATATATATATATATATATATATATATATATATATGGTGGTGGTAGTTTAGTTGCTAAGTCATGTCTGACTCTTGCAACCCCACAGACTATGGCCTGCCAGGCTCCTCTGTCCATGGCATTCTCCAGGCAAGCATACTGGAGCAGGCTGCCATTTCCTTCTCCAGGGGATCTTCCCAACCCAGGGATCAAACCTGGGTTTCCTGCATGGCAGGCAGATTCTTTACCAACTGAGCTACGAGGGACGCTACGTATATATATGTTATGTATGTCAGCTCATATACATGTATATTCCACAGTCTGTGTGTGTACAGTGACTCAGTGGTAAAGAATCCACCTGCAATGCATGAGCCACAGGAGACATAGGTTCAATCTCTGGGTTGGGAAGATCCCCTGGAGGATGGCATGATAACTCCCCCCAATATACTTGCCTGGAGAATCCCAGTGGACAGAGGAGCTTGGTGGGCTACAGTCCATAGGGTTGCAAAGAGTTGTTCATGACTGAAGTGACTTAGTATGCATGTGCGTGCGCGCATGCACACCCACACCCATACCCACACACCCACACACCCACACCCACCCACACGCACCCACACACCCACACACACAGTGGAATATTACTCAGCCCTAAAAAAGAATGAAATTTTACCACTTGTGACAACACGGATGGTCAATCTGCCTGACAATGCAGGAGAAGCAAGAGACGTGGGTTTGATCCTGGGTTGGGAAGATCCCCTAGAGTAGGAAATGACACAACACCGCATGCTAGTATTTTTGCCTGCAAAGTTCCACAGATAAAGAAGCCTGATGGACTACAGTCCTTTAGCTACTCTTTACAGGGTTGCAAAGAGTCACAAACAACTGAGCGACTGAGCGCGCGCGCACACACACACATACAATTAGATGAATATTTATAAAAATATTCTTTTTTATGTGTATGAAGTGAATGAAGTCACTCAGTCGTGTCCAACTCTTTGCGACCCCATGGACTATAGCCCACCAGGCTTCCCAGTCCATGGGATTTTCCAGGCATGAATACTGGAGTGGGTTGCCAATTCCTTCTCCAGGAGATCTTCCCAACCCAGGGATCGAACCCAGGTCTCCCACATTGTAGGCAGAGGCTTTACCATCTGAGATACCAGGGAAGCCCATATATATATAATCTTCTTCATGCATTTAACAGTTGATGAACATGTAGGCTGTTTCCTATATCATGGCTATTGGAAAACATGCTCCTATGAACAATGGAGTGCATATATCTTTTTGAAGTGGTGTTTTCACTTTCTTTGGCTCTATAGCTAAAGTGACTGTAATCAAAATAGTATGGCACTGTCACAAGAACAGAAACATATATCAATGGAACAGAATAGCCAGAAATAAGCCCATGCACAGAAGATCAATTAATCTACAACAAAAGAGGCAAGACTATACAGTGGGGAAAAGACAGTCTCTTCAATATGTAGTGTTGGGAAAACTGGACACTACCCAGGAAAAATGAAACTAGACCAGTTTCTCACACTGTATCTAAAAATAAACTCAAAATGGATTAAAGATTTACAGGTAAGACCTGAAACCATAAAACTTCTAGAAGAAAACATCTATGCAGTATATTCTTCGTTGGTCTTAGCAACGTATTTTTTGGGTGATTTGTCTCTTTAGGCAAAGGCAACAAAAGCAAAATTAAATGACTGGGATCTCATCAAACTAAAAAGTTTTTGCACAGAGAAGGAATCCATCAACAAAATGGAAGATATTTGCTACTATGTCCCATAAAGGGTTAATATCCAAAATAGATAAAGAACTCATATAATTCAGTATAAAAACAGTCCAATTTTAAAATGGGCAGAGAAACTGAATAGGCATTTTTTTCCGAAGAAGACATACAGATGTCCAACAGCCACATGAAATATATTCCACATCACTAATCATCAGGAAAATGAAAATCACAATGAGATATCACTTCACACCTGTCAGAATGGCCATAGTCAAAAACAAATAAATAACAAGTGCTGCTGAGGACATGGAGAAGAAGGAATCCTTACCCACTGTTGGTGGGTATGTAAATAGGTAAAGCCACAATGGGAACAGTATATCAATACTTCAAAAAATTAAAAATAGACTACCATAGGGATCCAGCAGTTCCACTCTTGTATTTATCTGACAAGGTCTCTTAGCAGCTCTCCTTGTCTTTAGAACTTTGCTTACCTAATAATGCATCCTCCCATAGTTGTGTGGGAGGGATCTTTCCAAAGCTGATTTTTCAAATTTTATAACCAGTGGAATGGAGCACACTACACACAGGTGTTCCAAGATTCTGTCTTACTTCTCCCTTCACCCTTTTCTCTAGTCACAATCTTTCCTCTCTACATCTTCAGCAAATTCTATTCTCACTCCAGATTGAACTTCTTAACTGTTCGGTGAAAACACAGTGCTATTCCCAGCCTCCTATTTAGATGTCTTTCTCTAGTCTTCAACCAGTCCATCTGGGGAAAGCTATACATCTTTCACGGTTCAGCGTAACCATCACCTCTTTTTTGAAGCCTTTGATAATCATCTGAAACGAAAGTAACCACCTCCTCCTTTGGACCCCCCTTATCCTGAATAGAACTGTGAAATCTCTATGAGTAGGGGCCATAACTTAATTATGATTAGCAATGCCTCAAACTTAGAAGTAAGTTCTCATTAAATGCTTGAATCTCCAGAGATGGGTAATGAGGGTGAAAATTATTTTAATTCATTATCACATTAATAACACATTTTACTGGAATGTATGATTTGTCTTGATACAGAAGTCCACTGACAAAAGCTTATTCTCCCATCTTCTAAAAATAACATCATTTATTAGATAATATTCCAACAATAATTTATGAAATCTTCCTTTCCAGGTTAGAAAAAAAAAATGTGACTTGACAGGCTTAGTCAATAAAGGCCATGACAAGTCAAAACAAGGTTTTTTGTCTTCACTAAATTCTCCTTTCTGAAGAACTCATCCTCCAAACTCTCAAAATTTCAGCACCACATGCACAGTCTTCACCAGGGCCATCCCTGTGGTACTCAGCTTGTTAGACTTATTGGTTTTTCTAGAACCTCAGTGAACATTTTTCACTGTGTTTAACATTTTACATATTTTTATTTATTTCTATTTATGGAGAACAGAAAAGGGAAAACCAATGGGATCTGGCTAGTTGAAAATTCAATTTTTAGCAAGCATAAGTTTATTCTCTCCGTGTATAACACTCCCTAATTTTCCTCTCTTCCTGGAAAAGAGCAGTGGATGGATAAAGTCCAACAGGATCTTTATACAGAGGCTTCCACAATCATGCTACATTACCTCCTTCTTTAAGTGTAAAAAGAAGTACGAATCTCCCTTCATGAGTCTTAAAGAATAAACAACCTTTCAGGATTTCTTTTCCTCAGAAAGAAAATTTTAATTAAAAAAAAAATTCATTCATGATAAATAGCCACTGAAAGATTTCTGCTCTATATGAAGTAGTCTATGAAATGTAGAAACTAGTTGAAGCAGACTCCCTGAGCCCCTTCATGTAGGAAAAACTAGAATGCTACAAAACTTAATATAGGTTAAGGAACTATCAGATTACCACATTCAATCTTCACAGTAGTCATGTGGGCTATTTATATTTTCACATTTAAATGAGAAAACCAAGGCTCAGAGAGACTAAGTGACTTGCCCAATATCAGTAAGTAAATAGTAAAGTCAAATTCAAGATCATTTGGCTGAAGGTTGTACGTTTTTCAAGACATCATACTGTTTCTGAACTTTAAAATTTAAGAAACCAACCCAGGTGCAAGATCCAGGTCTTTATACCAACATTCATCTTTTGTACCTTTGCTCAATAACATATTCTGAGTCACTTTCCGCTAAACTCATATCTAGTTAGGTATTATCCACCATTCAGTAAACATAATTCTTAAATGTTCTTAACTCCCAATAATATTAATAGTTCTCACAAAGGTCATTTTTCAAGGTCCTTTCTTAGTCAATATTCTGGTTGTGAAATTCATCCTTATTTAATTTTGAAAGTGAAAGTGAAATTCACTCAGTATTGTTGGACGCTTTGCGACCCCATGGACTATACAGTCCAAGGAATTCTCCAGGCCAGAATACTTGAGTGTGTAGCCTTTCCCTTCTCCAGGGGATCTTCTCAACCCAGGGATCGATCTCCCCTTTCTCCAAAAGGAGACACGTCATCAGTTTTCAATTTTAATATCCGTAAGTGACATGTAATTTCTAAAAGTACACCTTCAAATTGGACATACAAATAGCACAACGAAGCAAAACACATTCATTGCCAAAAGTCAAAAAGATCTAGATTCCAATCCTGGTAGGAAACTAGTTAGCTCAAAAACTTGTCAAGTACTTTATATTCAATAAGCCTCAGATACCTCATGTAAGAAAGGATTTTACTATGCACTTTACAATGATTTTTTTGAATACTAAATCAAGCAATATTTGTAAAGATTCTAACACAGTATTTGGTCAAGGTAAACTGTCAACAATTAGCAGGTACTGGTAACATCATCAGCATTATTAAGTTTACAATGTGATATGCAAATTTGTAAATAGGAACAGCAGCGGACAATGGCATTGGACACTGGTAAGGCCTCTTGTTTTCTTCCTGATATGCAAAAATCAAGAAAATCCGGCCCCCTCGTTATTTTTGACACTGACATCACTGACCTGATGCTGGCAGATTTTGCTTTTAAGTCGTTCCACCTTTGGTTCATATCATCCAGTCGATGCTGAAGCATAGTTGCCTCTTCAGAATTTCCCAAAGCTTTTACCATCTTCTGCCTGTTTCCATCAATGCTTTTAAATATGTCATTGTGGGCATCAATTTCCGCCTGAATGTCCTGAACAGAAAAGGCAAAGAGGTAATACAAATATTAGATATTAGTGTCTATACTACTTGGGACTGCTGTACAGAGCTGTATTCTTTTATACTCCACAGATGAGCTTTTTAAAAGCAAAAAAGCTAATTTTACCTTATATGATAACAAATTGACAT
This sequence comes from Redunca redunca, assembly GCA_006410935.1. NCBI lineage: Eukaryota > Metazoa > Chordata > Mammalia > Artiodactyla > Bovidae > Redunca > Redunca redunca. The sequence goes on from SJYQ01001000.1 coordinate 1,117,662, forward strand.
GTTTTCCCAATTTCTACACTGAAAATAATAGTCTTTAAATCTTTAAGGCATTGATTACCCCATTCTTAAAAATACAATGTATTAAAACCTACATTTCAAGTACCAACTAGTTAGATGTTCAAATTCAATGAGAAATTTTTGAAATTTTGTACAATTGTGATGGCCAAATCACTCAACTTTGCTTAATACTCAAACAGAAATCTCCCCTTTCCACACAGACAAAACTTCCCTCAAAATATGAAGTTTCACAAAGGTGACTACGATATTACACAATTTAAAATTTTTGTTACATTTAGACAAACTTACTAATAGTTCATCCTTCCAAAACAATAAAATTCATTTCTAAATATAAAAAAGCATTTCACAAAAATGTTTATCCTATTATGAAATGAAAAACAATGACAAAATAGTATTTCTCCTATTCAAAAGGAAAATATTGGGTTCACTTTTATAAAGTAAATCTGAATATAGTTTAAGTAAAATAAGAATTATTTTATGGCCGAGAGGAGCTACCCTGCATCTGAGGTCAGGGGCGGCGGCCAAGAGTGCCAGGCTGCAATAGCACAGGACCAGCCAAGAGGACCTATGCCATGTACAAGGCCAGGGGCGGCGGCCAGGAGGAGCAACCACAGGTCCAAGGAGCGGGGGCTGCGCGGGCACAGGAGGGCCTAGAGGAGCTATTCCACGTTCAAGGTCAGGAGGGGTGGTGGTGAGGAGATACCCCTCGTCCAAGGTAATATGGAGCACCAGCTGCACTTTGCTGGAGCAGCCGTGAAGAGATACCCCACATCCAAAGTAAGAGAAACTCAAGTAAGACAGTAGGTGTTGCAAGAGGGCATCAAAGGGCAGACACACTGAAATCATAATCACAGAAAACTAGTCAATCTAATCACACTAGGATCACAGCCTTGTCTAACTCAATGAAACTAAGCCATGCCCGCAGGGCCACCCAAGACGGGCGGGTCATGGTGGAGAAGTCTGACAGAATGTGGTCCACTGGAGAAGGGAATGGTAAACCACTTCAGTATTCTTGCCTTAAGAACCCCATGAACAGTATGAAAAGGCAAAATGATAGGATACTGAAAGAGGAACTCCCCAGGTCAGTAAGTGCCTAATATAATACTGGAGATCAGTGGAGAATAACTCCAGAAAGAATGAAAGGATGGAGCCAAACCAAAAACAATACCCAGCTGTGGATGTGACTGGTGATAGAAGCAAGGTCTGATGCTATAAAGATCAATGTTGCATACGAACCTGGAATGTCAGGTCCATAAATCAGGCAAATCGGAAGTGGTCAAACAAGAGACGGCAAGAGTGAACGTCGACATTCTAGGAATCAGCGAACTAAAATGGACTGGAATGGGTGAATTTAACTCAGATGACCATTACATCTACTACTGCAGGCAGGAATCCCTCAGAAGAAATGGAGTAGCCTTCATGGTCGCCAAAAGAGTCCGAAATGCAGTACTTGGATGCAATCTCAAAAACGACAGAATGATCTCTGTTCATTTCCAAGGCAAACCATTCAATATCATGGTAATCCAAGTCTATGCCCCAACCAGTAATGCTGAAGAAGCTGAAGTTGAACGGTTCTATGAAGACCTACAAGACCTTTTAGAACTAACACCCAAAAAAGATGTCCTTTTCATTACAGGGGACTGGAATGCAAAAGTAGCAAGTCAAGAAACACCTGGAGTAACAGGCAAATTTGGCCTTGGAATACAGAATGAGGCACGGCAAAGACTAACAGCATTTTGCCAAGAAAATGCACTGGTCATTGCAAACACCCTCTTCCAACAACACAAGAGAAGACTACACCTGGACATCACCAGATGGTCAACACCGAAACCAGATTGATTACATTCTTTGCAGCCAAAGATGGAGAAGCTCTATATAGTCAACAAAAAAAAAGACCAGGAGCTGACTGTGGCTCAGATCATGAATTCCTTATTACCAAAGCTAAGTCACTCAGTCGTGTCTGACTCTTTGCGACCCCGTGGACTGTAGCTCACCAGGCTCCTCCGTCCATGAGATTGTCCAGGCAAGAATACTGGACTGGGTTGCCATTTCCTTCTGCAGGGGATCTTCCCAACCCAGGGATTGAACCCAGAACTCCTACATTGCAGGCAGATGCTTTCACCTCTGAGCCATCAGGGAAGCCCCTTATTACCAAATTCAGACTTAAATTGAAGCAAGTAGGGAAAACCACTAGGCCATTCAGGAATGACCTAAATCAAATCCCTTATGATTATACAGTGGAAGTGAGAAATAGATTTAAGGGACTCCAAGCCTCTTGATGAAAGTGAAAGTGGAGAGCGAAAAAGTTGGCTTAAAGCTCAACATTCAGAAAACAAAGATCATGGCATCCGGTCCCATCACTTCATGGGAAATAGATGGGGAAACAATGGAAACAGTGTCAGACTTTATTTAGGGGGCTCCAAAATCACTGCAGATGGTGACTGCAACCATGATATTAAAATACGCTTACTCCTTGGAAGAAAAGTTATGACCACCCTAGATAGCATATTCAAAAGCAGAGACATTACTTTGCCGACTAAGGTCTGTCTAGTCAAGGCTATGGTTTTTCCTGTGGTCATGTATGGATGTGAGAGTTGGACTCTGAAGAAGGCTGAGTGCCGAAGAATTGATGCTTTTGAACTGTGGTGTTGGGGAAGACTCTTGAGAGTCTCTTGGACTGCAAGGAGATCCAACCAGTCCATTCTGAAGGAGATCAACCCTGGGATTTCTTTGGAAGGAATGATGCTGAAGCCGAAACTCCAGTACTTTGGCCACCTCATGGGAAGAGTTGACTAATGGAAAAGACTTTGATGCTGAGTGGGACTGGGGTCAGGAGAAGAACAGGACGACCGAGGATGAGATGGCTGGATGGCATAACTGACTCGATGGAGGTGAGTCTGAGTGAACTCCAGGAGATGGTGATGAATAGGGAGGCCTGGCATGCTGTGATTCATGGGGTCGCAAAGAGTTAGACATGCCTGAGCGACTGAACTGAACTGAACTGATCTAATGATAGAGTGCCTGATGAACTATGGAGTGAGATTCCTGACATTGTACAGGAGACAGGGATCAAGACCATCCCCATGGAAAAGAAATGTAAAAAGGCATAATGGCTCCCTAAGGCGGCCTTACAATAGCTGTGAAAAGAAGAGAAGCAAAAAGCAAAGGACAATAGGAAAGATAAGCATCTGAATGCAGAGTTCCAAAGAATAGCAAGAGGAGATAAGAAAGCCTTCCTCAGTAATCAATGCAAAGAAATAGAGGAAAATACCAAAATGGGAAAGACTAGCGATCTCTTCAGGAAAATTAGAGATACCAAGAGAACATTTCACGCAAAGATGGGCTCAATAAAAGACGGAAATGGTCTGGACCTAACAGCAGCAGAAGATATTGAGAAGAGGTGGCAAGAATACACAGAAGAACTGTACAAAAAAGATCTTCATGACCCAGATAATCACGATGGGGTGATCACTCACCTAGAGCCAGACATCGTGGAATGTGAAGTCAAGTGGGCCTTAGAAAGCATCACTACAAACAAAGCTAGTAGAGGTGATGGAATTCCAGTTCAGCTATTTCAAATCCTGAAAGATGATGCTGTGAAAGTGCTGCACTCAATATGCCAGCAAATTTGGAAAACTCAGCAGTGGCCACAGGACTGGAAAAGGTCAGTTTTCATTCCAATTCCAAAGAAAGGCAATGCAAAAAATGCTCAGACTACCGCACTACTAAACTCATCTCACACACTAGTAAAGTAATGCTCAAAATTCTCCAAGCCAGGCTTCAGCAATACGTGAACTGTGAACTTCCAGATGTTCAAGCTGGTTTTAGAAAAGGCAGAGGAACCAGAGATCAAATTGCCAACATCTGCTGGATAATCGAAAAAGCAAGAAGAGTTCCAGAAAAACATCTATTTCTGCTTTATTGACTATGCCAAAGCCTTTGACTGTGTGGATCACAACAAACTGTGGAAATTCTGAAAGAGATGGGAATCCCAGCCACCTAACCTGCCTCTTGAGAAACCTATATGCAGGTCAAGAAGCAACAGTTAGAAATGGACATGGAACAACAGACTGGTTCCAAATAGGAAAAGGAGTATGTCAAGGTTGCATTTTGTCACCCTGCTTATTTAACTTCTATGCAGAGTATATCATGAGAAATGCTGGGCTGGAAGAAGCACAAGCTGAATTCAAGATTGGCGGGAGAATTATCAATAACCTCAGATATGCAGATGACACCACCATTATGGCACAAAGTGAAGAGGAACTAAAAAGCCTCTTGATGAAAGTGAATGTGGAGAGTGAAAAAGTTGGCTTAAAGCTCAAAATTCAGAAAACAAAGATCATGGCATCCGGTCCCATCACTTCATGTGAAATAGATGGGGAAACAGTAGAAACAGTGTCAGACTTTATTTTTGGGGCTCCAAAATCACAGCAGATAGTGATTACAGCCATGAAATTAAAAGACTCTTACTCCTTGGAAGGAGGGTTATGACCAACCTAGATAGCATATTCAAAAGCAGAGACGTTACTTTGCTGACTAAGGTCTGTCTAGTCAAGGCTATGGTTTTTCCTGTGGTCATGTATGGATGTGAGAGTTGGACTGTGAAGATGGCTGAGCGCTGAAGAATTGATGCTTTTGAACTGTAGTGTTGGAGAAGACTCTTGAGAGTCCCTTGGACTGCAAGGGGATCCAACCAGTCCATTCTGAAGGAGATCAACCCTGGGATTTCTTTGGAAGGAATGATGCCAAAGCTGAAACTCCAGTACTCTGGCCACCTCATGTGAAGAGTTGACTCATTGGAAAAGACTTTGATGCTGGGAGGGATTGGGGGCAGGAGAAGAACAGGACGACCGAGGATGAGACGGCTGGATGGCATCACTGATTCGATGGACGTGAGTCTCAGTGAACTCCGGGAGTTGGTGATGGACAGGGAGGCCTGGCGTGCTGCGATTCATGGGGTCGCCAAGAGTCGGAACGACTGAGCGACTGAACTGTATAATAAAAATTGGTTCAGACTTTGAGAAAGCATTCTGGCAATTTGTATCAAAAGTCTTAAAGCTGTTCAAATTACCTATCCTAAGAAGATTTATGTATAAAGACATTAATCTCATTGATTGTTTTTTTAAAGTAAAAAAGTAAAAGCTATCATAATACATTAATGCTGACATACTATTGGGTTTTAAAATGGAAGATTTTTAAATGGAGGACATTGTGATGTAAATTTAATTTTTAAGGTAGGTGTTTAAATTAGCATATATATTTGTAAATCATTGAACACACATGCTTTAGAAAATTGTCAGAAATTAATCAGAATAGTGTAATCTCTGTATAAGAGGATTAAAGGTGATTTTAGTTTTCTTCTTTACATTTCTCTGAGTTTCCAAGTTTCTATAAAAAACAGGATTTCTTTCTATAGTTAAATAAATATAACAAATTTAAGCTTTAAAATACATCCAGTGTTATGAAGTTTTTAGTATTCCCCTGTTACAAAGTTGTCAACACAATTTTTTTGTATTAATTTGGCAATTACCTTTCCTTCATGAAATAAATGGAACATGTGGCTAACTCTAGTGTGATAGTCATTACCATGCAACACGAACATGTAAGCATGAACTTACAAATGGAAAAGCAGACACCAGAGGGGCCCTGAATCTGTGGGGTAAGTCTTCAAGGCATTGATTAGTAATGAATCTTAAGGCAATGTACTGCAGAAATAAAAATTATATTTCTGGTAATGAATGAGAATTAGTAAAAGGAGAGCAAACTCTTAAACACTATAGTTTTGTTATATTTCTCATCTTCAATTTCCCTAATAAACCTCATTCTTAAGTTTTTCCAATTCTAAATGAGCATGGTAAAAAATTAACCAAATTTTTTTCCAATACTCAGAAAGCTGTTACTAGTTTAGAACTCACTCCTGATAAGCAATTCAGGTATTCCATTATGAATCAAGGCTTAGAGGACTTCCCTTCTGTCCAGGGGATAGGACTCAGCACTTTCACGACAGAAAGCCTAGGGTCAATCCCTGCTCAGGGAACTAAGATCACATAAAGCACGAGGCACAGCCAACAAAAAAAAAAGCAAGAGAGGGAAACATTCCCTCCGACCCCCTCAAAAAGAATCAAAGCTTAGTGGCCAGAATCAAACTAATTGTTTTTCAAGCATCTACAGACCTAGGACACATGGAAAAGCTTTTTGTGCCTCATTACTCCAATCAGCATGGTAAAAAGATAACATTTACATGAGGTTAAGGGATAGAACTCATAACTTCTGAGAAGATTTGAGATATCTAGCATGACATTAATGGAGTCATGTTTGAGAGGTGGAAGAGGTGAACGCAAAGTCTGATGGATAGCTTCTACAAAATTTATGCTCCAAATTTGCAAAACCATTGGTCTCTGGATTATCTAATGACAAAGCCAAACCAGGTCTCCCTGCAAAGTGTATCTGAGTACACCCAGCATTAACCACTAAACAAAAACTCATGTATACCCATGGCTGATTCATGTCAATGTATGGCAAAACCAATACAGGATTGTAAAGCAACATAAAGTAAAAATAAAAATTAAAAAAAAAAAAAGAAAAAAGAAAAACAAAACTCTAGGGCTGTTGACTCTTCTCCACTTTACTAGCACCTCCATCCCAGACAGTACAGAGCAGACACTGATGGGGAAGCAGTGGGACACAGCCAGATACTGATTCAAGGTTTTCAGGTTGCGCAACATTATGCATGCAAATGGCAATCTGGATATAATCTTAGCTAGGGATGTTTCAAATAGAAATTCTCAGTAAAAAAGAGAAAGAAAAGTAAAGTTTTGCTGGAAGAATCTTTCATGACATCTCCTGAACAACACAGTCCTATCATTTAGAAGAGAACTGTTCTGTTTTTGTGTCCTGAAGTGCATTTGAAGACATCCAAAGAGATACATTGAAAGCCAAGTTTTAAAGCTTAGGCTGTAAATATGTATGATAGCCATTTTTCTCACGCTCAGTGACAGAGTAAATAAGCTCTGCGTTGCCAAGGAGAAACTGGCCTCAAATTTCCTGTGCAGGTTCCTAAATATCATTATCAGTGGACCACACCAAAAATCACAAGGCAGTTTCAAAACACAGCTTCCTGAAGCAGCCTATTTGCTTCTTTTCATATTCAAGAGACATAGAAAGGCATAGACATAAGATTCATAAACAGTTGTGTAAGTTTCACAAGAGCATTCCACAACATGAGGAAATTTGGATACCAACAGCATGAAGCAAATTTGGCTCTTCACATCAGATCAAGTAATGGGTTTTCCAATCTGGCCACAATTACAAATGGAGTAAAACAGAACTACGTCACTGGCCCAGTCAATGATTATAAGTATTTCTATAAAGTTGTGATTAACTGCACCAGGAGTGATCATATACTCATGTTGGAATATAAGTTTCAATATGCAGAAAAGCCTTCCACATATGCGTCTCATCAAAAGTGAGGAAGAAAATCAACAACCAGAAAATGTTCAAAGAAGAAGAAACCAACATACATTATTTTTTTAATTTAACAGTCGGTGGCATATTTATTTGGTCAAATGTATCAAGAGTTACTAAAAACAGACAATCATCTTAATATTCCTTCTGTATCCTACACAGTTTCTGTCACACACAAAAACAGATGTAGATAGATAGATATAGGTATAAATAGACTGTTGTAAAATGCATAAATGAATGTTTGTTTAAGTTCATCTGATTGACTAGCATATTAACGACTACAATGCCAAGAAAAATCAGACAAATAATTAGAAGGAAATGTAGCAATCATTTTGCTTAATCTCTTCATTTCAAAAATGTAACATGGAGAATCTCAAATTACTTACAAGCTTGCATTGCAAAGCCTTGCCTCAACTCCTCACTGGAAATTTAGAATTACACGCAGTTAATGAATCATGCTCCTTCATAGATCCCTGTGTAATGATGCACTGGTTTTTAAAATCAAGATGCCAGCATGGGAGGCTGTCAGATCACGACCTTGATGTAACATCAAATGCTAAAATAAATTAAAGTTCTATTAAAGAGGGTTGAGTCTCACTGCATAGCCGGCCGACTTGCCCTACTAATGCTCACCTCTGTCACCTGAAAGCCTCTGACCATTAGAGAGACATTAAAGCATGAAATGCTTATTGATAATTAGTTATGGGAATGTAATCCCTCTAGAAGCACAAAGCAATGCTCCTCCAAGCATTTATCATAAGCCAGTCATGTGCACAGAGGGACCTTAGCAACATATTCAAGCAGTTAAACTAAGATTTTGAAAACAGAATACTTCAGGAATTCATGTGAAAGGCTTGCAACACACCTTCAAATAACATAAGCATCATGCAGAAGGTTACAGAAAGCAAAGGGTTAGAATAAAGAGATTACATATTACTGTGTAAGTAAACCAGTGGCACAGTAGTAAAGAATCCTCCTGCCAACGCAAGAAATGCAGGTTCGATCTCTGGGTTGGGAAGATCCCCTGGAGAAGGAAATGGCAACCCACTCCAGTAGTCTTGCCTGGAGAATCCCATGGACAGAGGAGCCTGGTGAGCTACAATCCATGGGATCGCAAAGAGTTAGACACAACTAAGTGACTGAACACACACACACACACACACACACACACACACACACACTCTAAGTAAAATGCCATCAAAAGCCTAAGATGCACACTTACAGAAGAACTTTGGAGAAAACAGTTACAAGAGTTCACAGAGGTTCACTGGATGAACAATTACTCTTTTTGTACATAGCACCCATTACCCAGGTTAAAATAAACTACGCAAATAAAGAAAAAGCATTTATTTATTTTCTTACTCAATAGTTGATATTTTAATACCAGCTTTACCCTAACTGAACATTTCTCTAATGATATAACCCCTAGATATTTTATATGCAAACACTTTATACTGTAAATCACATACATTTTATTTCTTTGTAAGGATCAAATAGAGGCTATAATTATGTGAGAAAAAATGTTTCCTTAGACTACAGTAAACAGAACTGTTTTAGCTCTCTGATAAGAAAAAGAAATTCATAACAGTACTACTAGGAAGTCTTCAAAAACTAAGTTGGTGTTAGGATAGATTCATCCCCTTTGTTGACATAATTTTGGTTTATTCTTGCATGGCATATTTACCTACCCCTACATGGCCATTGAAATGTTTTCTCTGAAGGAGTTCTGACCCCTTTCCTGAAGGCAAAGGAGTGAGGTTAGCAAAAACTTCCCAGCTATATCCCAAGGCTCAGGCTAAATCAACAAAGTTTAGCATTAGGGAAAAAGAAATCTACTGTTCCTTTCAAAAGTAAGACCAGAAATCAGAGACCATTTAGGATGGATTTTTGAGAGCCCAGTAGGATCACTACCAAAATTTCAGGCTTTGAAAATGAGGGATCATGAGTATCTTTAAAATTAGGCAGGTGTTACCTAAAAAATACACAACCAAACAATATCCTCAAAGGTCATTATGTGCTATGTAAATATGCTTTGAGACAGTTTGTGAGACTTCTGGAATGGTGAGCAATTGCAGTTAGTCAATTAATTATTACAGTTAATTTGTTGATATCAACAAAGCATTCAATTAATTATTTATAAATTATATTTTCTTTCAATAGCTAATCTCATAAGTTTCAACCACTCTACTGATAATTATGGAAGCACATTTTGACACACACAAAAAAGTGGTATCCTCTGGTATATAGGAGCATTTAAAAAGTAAGAAATCAATGCCAGAAATGTTCTTTTCCCATTATCTGTGACATGTTAGACAACTGAGTAGGAAAAAAGTTAAATTACCTATTGGAACAAATTTACAATTAACTGCACTTGCAAGACAATTTGAAGAAGCCAACTTGAAATGACAGAGAATCAATAAACAAACTGCATTTTAAATTTCAACAGAGCAAACACTGCTATCAAGAAAGATATTTTTCACAACAAAAAAAAGGTGTTCAAAATCCTTGACTCTATACCAACTGTTACTAAAACATACTAACATCCTAGTGAGTTAAAACATAGTGGCTTTCCTTCTGAGGTGCACTTTATATAGGCAGGCTTGATCTGCACAAGAACATGAGTTTAAGAACAGTTACTTACCAATGTTTTCATGTAATCAAACTATTGTCCTACCATCATTCCCAAAATAGGATTGTATAAATAAAATCGAACAAGTTTGAAAACTCAAACGTTTTTGTATTTTAAATATTTTAAACTACAATCCTGGGCACCCAACTTTTCAACTCCTAATCTCCTAATCTGTGAAAAGCAGTTCTATTGCCCAGAAAGCTCTCCATTTCTTCCCCAACACAACCCCCACCATACATATATCAGCACACAACCTCAGTTCCTTCCTTGATTTTAAAGTCATCTTAAGTCCCAGCTTAAATGTCATTTTTCCAGAGGAAACTTCACTGCACTCAGATTAGATTATGGCTACCTCTTACACTTACTTACAGATTCCTTCTTTTGCTCAATTACAGACTTACATAATGCACACTTATTTAAGGTCTATTTTCTTCTACTAGGCTATCAGCTCAAAGAAGGGAGGTCTTCCCTGTTATCCACCCTATCTTTGAACTCAGCCCAGTATCTGGTATATAGTGTGCACTTCTCAAATATTTACTAAATATAGATTAAAGAAAGAGTAGATCTTGAAATTGGATATTGTGTCTTTCTAGGATAATTTTTTTGTAATTATATACTACAAATTGAGCAGCAAAGTATAGCTTCAAATTATATGTTTAAATATTGGTCATCCTAAAGGATATCAAAATCATAAAGGAAATTTAGCATTGAGTGGTTTCTCTCTGTCTTGTCACTGTAAGAAACACCTTTCCCAAAGAATTCACCAAGAGGGTGGACTTACAGAAACACATACACACACACATAGATACCCTTAAAGAACTACTATTATCATTAATCATCAAGTAGCAGAAATGCATAAATAAAAGGCAACAGTCACTCAAAACGTCACCAAGCTAAAACTGTCCATTATTCTATCCTCTGTGACTACTATATAAATAAATGGAACACACAGTACATAGTGTAGGTGGCTCAAGCATAACAATATTAACAGCCACTAAGTCCGTCACAGACTTTCTTTAAGAAGTAATTTCAAGGAAAAAATTTATTCATTAAAATCAAAGCAGCAATAAAACAACTCACAGGCTGGACTTCAGAAGTGTGCTTTAGTGGATAAGCTTGCTGTGTCAGGTCAACTGTGAGTGTGAACTCTTCGTTTACACCCTGATACAAATGCTCTCCCCTCATCACCTGGTTGAGTGATCAGGACCTGCTTGCTGACTGGTACTTCTTGCCATAAGGTCATCCTCCCCTGATGAGAAGTTTCTGTTTCAATCTTCTCTTTAAGACTACTCTGGAGAACACGTGGTTCCCTTCAGTTGGGGTTTCCTGATCCCTGGTGAGCTGTCACCATGAGGAAACACTTCCTGCCACCTGGGTCCCCAGGAACCCTGAGTACCAGGTACAATCCGCCCATCCTGCATATGGTGGAAAACCACAATTCTGGCATCACACATTTTGGGACTAGCTAACCAAATTATAGACCCTAACCATATGCCAAACATCTATGTGTGAACAGATACCCAATGTAAGTCACAAACCACTAGATTTCTCTAAACTTCAAAAACATAAACTAGATACCCCCTTTCAATTTACAAACTGCTGTCCTAAAGTTATGTTGAAGATCAGCTATCATCTGGAAAATTTCAGTTATCTGACCAATCTGCAACTTTTCAGAAAACCCATGACTATGGCAAACTTGGACTCTAGCTTTCTTAAAGCCTGAAATGGCTTCAGGACACCAGCAGAATACCTTTTTGCTCTGAGAACCGAAGCATAAGCCTGAACTATTACAGCTAATAGTTGAAGCACAGGCTGGATGAAGCACAAACTGGAATCCAGATTGCAGGGAAAATACCAATAACCTCAGATATGCAGATGACACCACCCTTACAGTAGAACACAAAAAGGAAATAATGAGTCTCTTAATGAGAGTGAAAGAGAAAAGTGAAAAAGATGGCTTAAAATTCAGCATTCAAAAAACTAAGATCATGGCGTCTAGTCCCATCACTTCATGGCAAATAGGAAAACAACAGAAAACAGTGAGAGACTCTTATTGGGGGTGCTCCAAAATCTCTGCAGATGGTGAATGCAGCCATGAAATTAAAAGAGGCTTGCTCTTTGGAAGAAAAGTTATGACCAACCTAGACAGCATATTAAAAAGCAGAGACATTACTTTGCCAACAAAGGTCCACCTAGTCAAAGTTATGGTTTTTCCAGTAGTCATGTATGGATGTGAGAGTTGGACCATAAAGAAAGCTGAGCGCTGAAGAATTGATGCTTTTGAACTGTGATGTTGGAGCAGACTCTTGAGAGTCCCTTGAACTGCAAGGAGATCAAACCAGTCAATCCTCAAGGAAATCAGTCCTGAATATTCACTGGAAGGACTGATGCTAAAGCTGAAGCTCCAATACCTTGGCCAGCTGATGCGAAGAACTGATTCATTGGAAAAGACCCTAATACTGGGAAAGATTGAAGGCAGGAGGAGAAGGGGAGGACAAAGGATGAGATGGTCGGATGGTCCAACACCAACTCGATGGATATGAGTTTGAGCAAGCTCCAGGAGTTGGTGATGGACAGGGAAGCCTGCAGTGCTGCAGTCCATGGGGTCACAAAAGGTCAGACACGACTGAGTGACTGAACTGAACTGATCACAGTTACTGATGAGAAAAGTGTTAAATTACCAAGGTTAGTATTCCCTCTAGAAGCAGATCACTAAGACTAAGGAGAAGATAAGACTGAGGAAACTAAGAATAAAGGGAATGTGGGAAGACTGTTACTCAGTTTCCAAAGGTATCATGTGCCTTTTGCTTTAGAGCAGTAAGCCTTAGTCTTTCCCAAGAAATGACATTTTTGCTTCCAGAGCTGGGGGGAATGTAGCTGTATTTGAGAGCTGTGACGTAGTGGTACCTTCCCATAATCTAGTTTTCCTGGCAATGGATCAATGTAGCATAGGCTAAATATATGAGATAGCTTTTGTGAAAATACACAAAGGATTTTTTTAAAAGAGACTTAAGTTGGAGAAAAATACACTCACGTATGACAACTTCCTAAAAATGAAATATGGCAAAGAGATTAACTTTCACATAGATTTTTATAAAGGCGTCTAAAACAAAAATAAATATATATGGAGAACTTCAGATGATGAATGGCAACAAAATTGTTTATTTGATTTTGCTCTGTCTCAAAAAAAAAAATCTAAATCAAGCCTTTGACAAGACTAAGTCAGTAGGCTTCTTTTACTGTCAATTTAACTACTAAAATAGAAACATGCAGGTACTAAAGTTTGGGAGTTAAAGAAGGAAACAAAGGAATATGACCAGAACTTGTAACTTTGTCAATCAAATGGCCAAAAGGCTGAGGCAGGTTACTAACCTCTGGGATCTGACCTAGGCTTTGGAGACTAATAACAGCAATTACAATACAAAAGTCCAGCTATTGCCCACAATTACTGCTTCTCAGGGGGTCTAAGTAATGAATTATTTATGAAACATATGCCCTATACCCTTTTAAGAAGAAAAAGACAAATCTATGCAAACCAAGCTAACAGACCTCTTTATGGTCATAAAGTTTGTCACCTGCTGTTACCAGCTGCCATAAAGAAAGTTTCTCTAATCTCCTCCACCCCTTCTAAATGGTGGGTGAGTTAACCAGGAACCATCCTTTATCCTCAGGAATGTAGGTGCTTAATAACGTATTAAAGGGAGAGGTCAAAGTGAATCCTGAGTTAACAACCCTTGCTAGAACAGTTGGGGTGCAAGGATAGAAGCCAGGAGGAGGAATCATTTGACCAGGAGAAGTTGAATTCTTCCATCCTCTTTTCACTGCACTGCTTCTACCATCAGGAGGCAAGCAATGCCTGCAACTGTTTTGGAAAAGCTTTCAAACTTTTCATAAAATGATGCGGTTTTATGCTTTTTTCCTCCAGCAGTTGTGGGTTTGTAAGAAAAAGCTCATTATTCTTTCAGTGACTCAATATAGTCTTGCTTATGTTTGTACATTCAATGAACCATAGGGTATTCGTGGTGAAAGCCCCTGAGTACATCTTTAACAACTGATAAGTAATTGATTTACGCACAGGGGATCCTCTGCCCCTTTTCTTTCCTTTAAACATGGGAAGTTGAAAGAAGATAGGTGTTTGGTATCCAAAAGCTGAGGAAGGCAGGAGCCCATGAGCAGCACGCTGGGGGTTTCTGTTTTGTTTAACTATAAATGTAAGGTAGCATTTGGCAGGCTAGACTCAGTCTTAGAGTGTGCCAAGAACTTTCCTATGGAAAAAAAGAACTAAATGCAAAAATAAAGATCCAAGCATGAAAGCTCCATGGTGCACACAAGCACTACACATTTAAGACAGACCCAGCCGGAAAGAAAAAGGAAAAGTCTAGGATCAAATGGGCCATCATCCCTGGGAGGCATCCTCCCCCAACTCTCAGAACTGAAACTTCAGAAATGAGGCTAGAAAAGTCAGTGCTTGGCCACTGCAGGGAGAGAAACCTGAGGGGTATGGAAAATAGAACCCACGCCTGATGAAGTCAGACTCTGGCATGAAAACAGAATGTTGTTACTGTTTTTTTTTTTTCTCCAAAATAACTTTCAATTAAATTACCAGCCAACCTGACTACAAAGGATCTCTTCTGATGTGAAATTCTAAAACTGACAGGCATCATGACAAGCCCTCCAGACCAAAGGAAAGATTGCTAACTCAATCTTTAGTTGCAAAAAAAAAAAAAGAATTTAAGAGGCTATCAAATTAAATGCCTTAGAAATTATATTAAATAATCAGAATTGATAGAATATCTGCCATCCAAATGCATAGTAGAAAGAAGAAGACAAGGAAAGGAAGAAGAGGGGAAAAAAAAAAGTACATTCGTGAAGTCTGCTTTCTGCATACCTTTTCAAATTTTGTCAGCAATTCCCGTAAGCTGAAGTTCAGACCAATCATTGTCCAGTAGCCCTTGAAGCCTACATCTTTCCGGCAAACTTCCTTCAGACAACAGCATTTAACTTCTAAAAACTGTATCTTTTCTGGCTATACTTTAAAATCCTTTGTAAAATCCTTTACAAGCCTTGCCCTTGAGCTATGGTCCATGAGCAGCAGCAGCTTGCGTTGGGACATTTTAGCCACTTCACTGAGGCTCCGGGACTTCATGGACTTCGGAGTTCACAAGGAAAAGACCTGTCGGTATGTTCTCTGCTAGCTGCGTTCCACGAGGCTGGCATGGTCTCCTTTTTCTCTGGGAAGCTTAGGAGTCCCTTCTGTTCACCTCACTAATGACCTGCAGCCCACAACTGTTCTCTCCTGGGCCCCAAGCTTAGAGTTTGGTCTCAATTACGCACAGCAAAAAAAGAAGTTATATCCTGGAAACTTGCATGAGAGAAGGCCAAAAAAAGAAAGAAAGAAAAAAAAAAAGAATAAAAATAAAGAGCCAAGCATTACCAACTTCCTCCATTCACACTGGTTTCAGGAAGAAAAAGGGAAAAAAAAAAGCCTGGGTAAGGAGCCAGTTTTCAAAAAGCATGACTTATGTGGAGTTCGAACAGCGAGGAGGGCACTCCTGTCTGAAGAAACACCCAAACACGGGACAAGAGGCCACCGGCTTGCACTCTCACAGACACCGGCCGCCTGTGTTGCTATGGTAACCACCAAGCTAGTTTCAATCCATTTCCCTAAGTCAAGCTGTGCCTAAGGGATGCTGTGTCAGTGCAACAGAACTAAGTTATTTAAAAAGTGGTTCTATGCACCCAGAGAAAAGTTTAAGCAGCAGGTCTCATGGTCCCCCTTGCAGAATGTGCAACAGGGCAGGCAGCCTCATCAGCTTTGGCAGCTCCCCGGGCCAATCTGACAGGAGTGTGGTAATCCACTTCTCTTTCAAGCACTTGTTTATTATTTTAATCAGCATCCTCCCTTCCACCACCCCTTACACACAGTTTGAAGTGAAGCTCACTCCCACTTCCTGGAGGTCTCCCCGCCCCGATCTGCAGTACGAGAACCTCTCAAATTGTCTCAGTCCTGAATAATCACAGGACCCATATTCCAGTTCAGAGCTCACCCATGAAAACATGAGGGACTGGGAGCACAGCACCACACAAATCATCAAACAAAATAAGTGTGATCAACTGCATTATTTCTAAATAAGGTTTTAACAGCAAAATGGATGGGAAAGTCTTTTTAAAAGGAAAGTTTTGTTTTGTTTAGTTTTGTTTTTATTTTCATTGACTGTTTTCATGGAGGGAATCTACTTGTTTCTGAAATAAAACTTAACTGAAATTACTCAAAATGTGAGCAATAACTAGTTATTTTTAAATGTGCCCTCTATATTGATGTTAAATTATTCCTAACACTGAGAGAAACACTAACTTCTATAAAGTTTTTAGAGTTTAAATGCTTTCAAGGAAAAAGTTGAATCCAAATGATATATTCTTTGCACTGCTATTAGGGACATCATTCCAAGGCAAAAAAGGGGTTTTGTTGTCGCATTACATAGCTATTTAATATACCAATAAAAATATAACAGATACGATCATATGAAACATACTTCTTTAATTGTGTGCAGAATTTCATCATAAATATGTAATGCTCTTAAAAGTGACACTATCACAAATGGAATGAATTTAATCTTCATATAACTAAGCTTTTTTTTTTTTGCATCAGCACTTAGAGCAAAGGAAAAATAACCCTGAAATTAGAATATGTATCTCCTAAAAAGCTATTTGAATTACTTAAGTAATTTAAATTACTTAAGCTATCTGAATTCCTTAAACATCAAAATTATTAACATTCATTTAACCATATGGAGAAAGAGATTCCAAACAAAAGGAAAAAACAAATGCTATAGGAGAACACTATACAATGTAGTTACTATTTTTTGGATTTGCAAACAATTTTTCTTTCCAAGTCATTCCCAACTTATTCATATCAGTATTGAAGTAGCATGTGTTTTACATATGCAGATCTATACAAAATTTAACAGGCTTTAATAAATATTTTCATCATTTATTCATAAAAATCAACATGTCCCCAGAGGCAAGCTGGCTTTATGAGATCTCTAGTGGAATGTGTTTTCAAAGTGCCCATTTCAGATTTATACACAGACACTACAGTTTCAAACACAAGCGTAGTACACTGATTATCCAGAAATTTAGAAATAAAATTAGTCTGTGCAGTGTACATCCAGAAGAAAAAAGCACTGACATCAGCATGAAGACCAATCATCAAAAACGGAGTGAAGAAAGTTACACAGAAACTGACCAGGGCAACCCTGATCTGGGAGGGCTCAGGGGCAACACGCTGAGATCTCTCAGCAGCAACAAACTTTTTACATAAATACAAGACAAAAGGAACCACCAGCATGGACACCACCTCCAGCACCACCACCACAAAAAAACAAATAAATAAAGGGGAGAGAGAGAAGAAAAAAAGAACAATCTTTCTCAGCTGGGCAAACGTCCAACTACCACCCAGGGTGCTGGGTGACTGTGATCAGAGACGTGTGCAAACATGAACCGCCCCCTACCCAACTCCGTTCCATGCATATATCAGAAGAGTGAATTAAAGAAAAACTCTCTGTAACAGAGAGAAGGAACACAGTCTTTCCCTAAAGTAGAGCCTTATGTTTAAAGGGGTTTTATACCAAGACAAGAATGGTATGATACAATTAGAGCTCCGAATATCTGGTATCCTTAGGTAAGGCTAATCTTTACGAGGGAAAAGAAGCAGCACCCTGCAGGTTAGGGTACCTTCCCTGAAGAAAAGAGCAGGGGGAACTTTATCAGCATGACTGAAGCTGGCACTTTAGTTCTAGAAGAGATAAAGACAGAACAAACCAGTCAATCCTAAAGGAAATCAGTCCTGAATATTCATTGGAAAGACTGATGCGGAAGCTCTAATACTTTGGCCACCTGATGCGAAGAGCTGACTCACTGGAGAAGACCCTGATGCTGGGAAAGATTTGAAGGCAAAAGGAGAAGGGGGATGTAGAGGAAGAGATGGTTAGATAGCATCACCGATTCAATGGACATGAGTTTCAGCAAACTCCAAACTCTGGGAGATGGTGAAGGATGTGGGGAAGCCTGGTGTGCTGCAGTTCATGGGGTCGCAAAGAGTCAGGCACAACTTAGTGACCAAACAACAACAAGGGAAGAGAAGAAGAATTCCCACATGGAATTCAAGAGTCGGGTGTCCAGAAGTCAGAGGCTCTACCAACGACTCACCACCCTGATGTTCCCTGCAAATGTTTAACACTCATTCTCAGAACTAACATCCTCCGCTTGGGCAGAAAAGGGAATACTTAAACAAAGCTCCCTACTCCCAGTTTCCATCCCTGGGTATGGAAGATCCCCTGGAGGAGGGTACAGCAACCCACTCAAATTCTTGCCTGGAGAGGAGCCTGAGCAGCCTGACAGGCTACAGTCCGTAGGACCATAAAGGGTGCATCATGATGAAGCGACTTAATATGCATGCATGCACTCAAAATTATAAAATACCAAAAACTAAGATAGTGATAGACCTACCTATGATGACCTCCTCTTTTGGAGAAAAATGGATCCACGTGGAATCATTTAAAAGAAAAAATTTTTTTTATTCTCACCTAATTTTAACAAGACTGTAACTATATCTTCACTAAAACACTGTAAAGTAACCAAAAGTGTTAGTTTTTAATTGAGGCAGAAGTGACATTAACAATTTTATTTTTAAAGGGTTAAAGACAAAGTATTTTATGTAAAGGCCAAAGATACTCCATAAATTTCAAATAGCTAAATATTTAGTATATTATTCAAAAGGACTGTGCCCTATGTAACTGAGTGACACATTAGAAGTAAAACCTGTAAAATGTGAATGTGAATTGTTTTTATAGCTGTGAGCACATTTCACTATGTGTTTGTGTTTGGCATCTATAAATAAGAATATTTTCTCAGTTTAAACTCTATACAAAATAACCTCTTGGTAATATTCCTTACATCTCCATAGTCCTTTCTGTTTTTAACCAAGCACGTCTTTGATAAATTATCTTCTGTAATCCTGTAATTATTAAAACAAACAAAAAAAACAGGCCCCCAGTGAAAGCAATACATCACCACAGAAACTTAGTAAACTGGATGGTGAAATCTGAAGCAATGACATTTTGCCAGTCTAAACTAATGTGCAAAGAAATTGTGCACTAAATCTTCAAGTGGAATAAACATAATTCTACCAATCTGTTTGTAACAGATCAAAAAACACTGACTATTCTAAGATTCTCCAGTTAAATAAATCATGTCTCAAATGAAGACAACATAGTCCCATGAGAAAGTGAAGGTTACAGAACCAGAGAGAAGAACAGGAAAAGTCAATAATAGAATCAATAAAATCTAAACCTACATTACTTAATAAAAAAGACATTCCATTGCCAAAATGAAGAGAGCTACATGTATATATGGCTTTGGCAAAAACGTTCAAAGGATAAGCTCATTTAAAAACTTTTTACATTTCAAAACAGTATTTTATTTAGTTTATTAAAAGATGACTTACTTTTTAGCAATTCCATCAAGGCAAGAAAACATTCTTTAGGGTTCAGTCAAATATAAGCAAAAAGAGAAGTCTAAATGCTTTGCTGAAAAACAATTTATGCCATACCCAAATAGTGGATGTTAAAGTACCCTTCCCACTAAACAAAAACTTCACATTTATAAACATTGTAAAGACAAAAGTATGTTCCCTATGCAAAACCTAACAGGTTTCTCTTTACATTGATCAAGATAACAGAAAAGAAAGCCTTCTTGGGAGTTTCTAAAGCAAAGCATATGGAGGTCAATAGGTGATTACAAATAAATCGGTACATCATGGCTTTATTCAAAATGAAGAGCTTCAGGCGTGGGTAGAAAAATTTACTTATTACAAAGCCATTCAGACTTAAGATCCCGATTCTAATGGCTTTGAAAGGACTATACACAATTGTCTTTTCTCATAACCTTTCTAACTTGGGGTTTATGTCAAAAATAAAATACCTTCTAGACCCTAATCATGATCTGAGATTTCCATTCATTGTCTACTGCCTCTGTAGTTCTCTTAAGGGAAGACTACTCAATACATTACTGCCTTTAGTTAACAGTGGCCAGCAACCCAGTCTGTCAGCTGGTAGCTATTTAAAATAATATACAGCCCTAAAGGGCAGAAGGTTCACTCTAAAATGGAGGCCTGAGCCCCCTGATGAAAGGCGGAACTCTCCTTTTATCCCAGGAAGTTTAGGCAATATGCTTGGTGCACAAAGAGTTATTTTGCACATTCATCTCTTCAATAATGTCATCTATTTTGATAATTATTCAGGTAGCAATTGGGAAATAAACATTATAAATTGTAAAATAAAAGATTCAATATAAGATTTCCATAACCTACAGGCAGAAGACTCTCCTGACATTTTTAAAGGCACAAAGAGCTTTTTCTTCTTGTGGGAAGTGGATGGTGCGGTGGGGTCTGAGGGAGAAAAATGCCAGCTAATTTGCTTCTGAGTTAGTCAACCAGGTGCAGGGGTCAGCCTTCAGCAACCTTCTCAATATTTAATGATTCAGAGAGTACTTTATTAGGTGACTAAAATAATGCCAAGATAAGTTAATGCTTCAAAACCATATCCTTCCTAAAAACTATGCAGCATCAGACAAGAGTGAAACCGTCCCAGATGGCTGAACCTCACAATTCCAGATGTGTTCTGATAGCGGAATAAGCAACTAAATTGCAAGGGCTTTGAAGAAGGTCCTTAAAGATTTTTAAAGGGTTTTTCCAACTTTCCGCAGCTCTTCAGATTGAGACATTTAAAGCCAAAATTAAAATACAAATTTTAATAATAAGGATGAATGTGTCAAGATAAATCAAAATCGAAGGTGCAAAAAAAAAAAAAAAATCGAAGGTGCTGTTTTCACTCCCGAGTAAAACACTGGTACTCTTCCCAGGGGGGCAGTGTTCCTACAATCTCAGTATGGATTTAAGGAGCTGGACATTCAGTGAACCACGAAGAAGTTCGGACTAACCTAGTGGGATCAGAGAGGCTTCTTTGTACAATAAAAGAGGTGGGGCTTTTGTGAGGCTTGTAGGCCAATCCATTCAAAGCTGAGTTACTGCTTCAGCTCTGATCCATGCTCCCGCCATCTTCCTGCTTAGCATCTCACCTGCAATTCTCTGCAAAATCATGCCCCAAGCCTACTTTGACCCCCTAAGCATAATTCACCCTCACTAGTCTCAACAATAACTAATCAATATACGTACCACACAATCCTCTTATATTTACAAATATGGCTTCCTACAAAGAGTATAGTCATCCTTTTTTCTCCCTGAGGATATTTAATTTTATTTACTATCTGTATCTTTATCTCCATTCCCTAATCTATTTACACTAAGCAACAAGCTCTACATTATGTTTTTATTTCCTCCCCAAGAAGTTTCAATAAAGTACTCTATAGACAGTGAACCCAGACAATGCATTATCCAGCTCATAATAAAACTTGAATATGGAATGAGGAATTCCTATGTTTGATAGCATTAAGTTAAGCCATTACATTTCCTGAAGATTATTAAAAGCAGCAGAGTTGACTTTTAAAAATCCGCCTAACTTGGGGCTGGGGATCATTTAGCAAAATTCATCAAACATTAGAATGCATATAAACTTTGAGTCAGAAATTCTATCCCTAGGAATTTAATTTTCAAACATGCGAACAGATGTATGTACAAGGACACACAGTAAGTCATATGTGACAGAGCAAAAAGCTGAAAACAATCTAAATGTCTGTCAATAGATAACTATGTAAATAAATTATGGTGGACTCCTATAATGGAATGCTGTACAGTTTTGGAAATGACGGAGATGATTGCTATGTGCAGATAAGAAATAATCTCTAATTACATACATGTATATGGGATATATATGTATACACTAAAAAAGCAGAGATAATTGACATAGTTATATAAAGGAACAATATATGAAATACAGACAATATTTCTGAAAAGAGATAAGACAGACACCTCTAAGAGGGGGCTGGAGATGTGAGTGCCTACAATGAGACACTTTATTTTCTCTTTTATTCTGTGTGAAAATTTTATTACAGAGCCATGTTACTTTTTCCACACAAAATTAATTCAAGAAATAGAAGGAAAATTCCCAAGTAAAACAAAATTATCTTTCAAGGTAGATACCTATTTAAAAATGGTAGCCTCATTAGACGTGAAAGTAAATGCCACTGCAATCATTTTTGTCTCTACAAGTTTCAAAAACTTTGAGGTGCCAGATGGTCTGACATTCTAGCAAATCAAACCTCAATAGAAACAAGGCTTCCACAGCAGTGGGTTGGTCAATGGTAAACTTTTCTAAAAGAGATGGGGACAAAGCCTTTTTGTTCTCATAAGTTACTCTATAACTAGTAACTCCAGCTTATTTAAGTAATAACTTTGTGTCTAAATAGGCATTGTACAATTCAAGCTATTCTTTTTCTAAGGAAACCAGTACTCCTATTGTCATCTAATACCGTGATATTCTACCCTATAAAAAATGAGGAATGCTTATAAAACCCATTGATATACACCCCCAAAAAAGAATATCTAGCCTGAGTTGCTCAAGGCAATTGAAGTATGGCTTCACGTTTCAAACTGGGCTACATGATCTGACCTGGTGGGTTGGCAGAGAGAGTTGAGGACCAGAGTCCACTAATGGCTTAAGAGATGCTGCAAATACAAACAGCGATTTCTTTCATGGATCTCAGTTACAGTAGTGAGAGAGAAAAGACCATGGACTCTGCTTTGTTTGCCATGTCTGGAGTGGGTGTCTTTAACAAAATACTGCAGGACATGTACAACTACAGCTTAAGCAACCATGAGATACCGCGATCTGGCAATTTCTTGTTTAAGGCTACATCAAATAGTAGAAGGAGGTCTATAATGTCTATGTTGTTGCTTAGTTGCTGACTTGTATTCAACTCTTTTGCGACCCCCATGGACTATAGCCCACCAAGCTCCTCTGTCTGTGGGATTTTCCAGGCAAGAATACTGGAGTGGGTTGCCATTTCATTCTCTGGTTATCTTCCCAACACAGGGATTGAACCCACGTCTCCTGCACTGGCAGGAGGATTTTTTTTTTACCACTGAACCACTAGCTCTACATTAAATATTGTCAAGCCAAGGCTTCAGAGCACTATTTAAATGCAAAATTTGATCTGGCAGGTGTTTTAACTTTAAAATAAAATTACGAGATGATTGAAGTAATAGAGCCTTTGCGAGCACAACACCAAATCTAGTATTTAGGCTTATAAAAGGAATACGCGCATTAAAATTATAACTTTGGGAGGCTAACCAAGTACCCAAGCAATGTTGCTACTGCATAAAACCTTTTTGGAATATTGTTTCAGAGACCCTTTTATAATTAACCAGAGAGCCAAATAATAAAACATCTCAGGTTTTTAAACATAGTGCCACTTTTACCAGTTTTTGATACTATCATATCAGCTCTTCTCCCAACCCCAAAATATCTAAACTGTAATACAGCATTGTCCAGTAGAACTTTCTGCAATGGTGGGAATATTCTCTATTTTTGATGTACCTAAGAGCAGAACGGCTCTTACGTGGCTAATGTGACTGAGGAACTACATTTTGATTTTGTTTAATTTTAGTTAATTTTAATTTAAAGGTAATAGTCACATGTGACTGGTGACCTTGCCATACAATTCCAGGTGTGATCTCCGCACAATATTTTCAAGGACATGTTTCTCTAACTTTCTGCAATACATACTCCACTTTTTCTCTACTGATAGGATCTTTTCCTCTCAAATAATAGCCTCCCTTTTTTCTATCTGTTCAAGCTTTACCCAGCCATTCAGTTCCATTTCAGTTTCCACCCTCTACTCCAAGCCCTGTATTATGCAGCTTTAACTCAACAGTTTTCTTTCTTCATTGGCTATCTCCAGGGTGCTGCACTGTCACTCTGTACTTTACCTACAGGTGTTAACAGCATGTTTTGTTTAGAGGTTGTTTTGTGAATTTGTTTTAACTTTCCTTTCACCTCGTTAGAGATGAGGCTCTTTGAAGAAAAAAGAGGGAGAAAAAGTTAATTTGTGCCTCAAATGCCCTGTAGGCTGCTTAACATACAGCCACTGTCCAATCAATAGTTTTTAATTGACAAGAGTAAAACAACCAGAATTTACTACAAGGACACTCTTAATGTGATTTTAAAATTGAAGAGAAAGCCACGATCTTATTAGACTCTTACATAATTAAAAAGGTACTGAAGTAGTTCATCTCACAACTTTAAAGTCAAAAATTCTAGGGGTTATTATAATTCATCTTTTCATTTCCTGAAAGGATCCCAGTTACTCTAAAATTTTGCATTTATCTTACTCTTACATTTCCCCAAAGAAAGATAGGTGCTAGTCCTTCTGTAAATCACTCAAGCTTAACTTCAAGACAGAAAAAGTTCATTTGACTATATTTTTAAGAGTCATACTTTAAATGTGAAAAGAAAGTGCTGCCCTCTTGTGAAATGAGGTAGAAGATTTGTCATTTTACTGACAGTTGAGTAAATACTTTAACAATGTTAACGTTAAAATTTAACATTGAAACAAACTGGAGTTTCTTTTCAAATTGTGTTTCCCCTGAGGTCTCTTCCTCCTGCTCTTGGTGAATTTTCCAAATAAAGGAAGGATGCATCATCACGGTAAACTTGCACTTATACTATAAACTGAAAAACAATGAAGGAGCGACTGGTATAGTTTCGCAATAATAAGAATAAAAGACTGTAACTTTTAATTTATATTACTGAGGGGAGAAAGGGAGCAACAGCCAGTGAAGGAATGGTTGAGTCCATGACAACACGGCAAGTCTGAAGCCAACTCACTGTCTGACACTGGGCAAGAGCTGTCTTTGAGTCAGAGGGAGGAAAGGAACAGGCTGAACTGACTCCATCCTGAAAAAAGAAGGAAACTCCACCTTGCACTTTCAGTGAGCTATGTGCGTGGTAGCCAGGGGATAACATACCTATAGCCGAACTGGCTTCCCGGAATGATAAACACCGGATTCCATACCAAGATTTCCCATCGCCAAAAAGAACGTCATGATCCCCTATGCAGTTAATCACCTTTGTAATCTTTATGGCACCCACTGGTGTAGGCTACCAGCTGACCCTTCTGATTATGAATCATGGCTATAACCTGATTGTATCTCCCTTTAACACTTTCCAGGCTAGGTTTAAGGAATCTGGGGATGTGGGCTTGAGCAGTACACAGGTATATGAGGTTTTCACAAAAGTTGGTCAGGGTCCTTGGCTAAGGAGACTCTGCCGTGGGCCCGCTGGTGTAATAAACTTCACTCCACTATCTGCATTGTCCTTCTGAGTGAGTTTGTTTCCCGGAACGCATGGCTATAGCAAATCCACTTAGTCTTGCATATAAGGTGAGTAGTACTCTAATAATGCCCCAATTGCACAGATTTGTGTTGAGATTAAGTGAAATAGCAGAGGAAAAATAAAGTCTAACACTTGTTGTCCTTTATTTATGCATCCGTATGTAGTACTAGGTACAAGGTACCAGGTACAGTTACTAGGAACCATTTTAAAAAGCCACGAAAGTATTACTTTGAAGGAGCTCACACTCAAAGCTAGTCATGAAAATACATGAAAAATCTTTCCACAATTTCACAAACAACAAATGTGAGCAGATTCACAATTCACAAAAATGACCGCTATAAATACTACGGGCTTTAAGGATTCGATTAAATAGATCAATTTACTAAAAGCACACTATGACAAATTTGGAGTATTTTGATCTAAGGGTACTAAGAACTAGAATAAGAGGGTAAAACTTATTTAGCATTACCTAATTTAGTATTATCTAATAGTTTCCTCTATTTCCACAGAGTATATTCTTTTTTAATATTTCAAGATTCTAAGTTTTTTTTTTTCTTTTTAAAAACATTTTATTGTAGTATAACACAGAGGATGCTTCCTTGAGTGAAACTTCACTTTGTTTCCAACCCTCTCCTCTGGGAGTGGGATAAAAGGATGAAAGGTTAGCAAGACAAAATAGTATATGGCAAAAGAAGACTAAGTCATCTTGGTTGTTTTTTCAACATTGGCAATTCACAAACCATTTTTCACTTATCCCCCCACGCTGGGACACACGTGTCAATAACATGCATTTACATATGAATATTAGGAACAGGTGTGCCCATAAAAGAAAGTGTTTAAAACTTGGAACATTCTTTGATTGGATTCTCAGCACACTAAGGGACTTGTCTATTTAAAGTAATCTTTAGGAAATTCTTTTGTAATGGAGAAGATCTTCTGTCAAAAACCACCTCCTGATATATTTGTTTTAGCAGTTTGAGTTTTTATGCATGAAAAGTTTAAAAAATAAAAAAAAGCTTGGGAAAACATTCCATTTTTTTGGTTGGTATTATGATAGAAAATAAAGCAGTGTCTAGATAATGAGGTGAAAAAGTGCCTTATGAAAGAGTGTGGATCTTATATTTAGTAATAGAATACATTTTTTGGCACAGCTTCCTTAAAAAACAAACCTTTTAAAAAAAAAAAAAAACCTATAAAAATGCAGGAATGACAATCATGCTGTTCTGTTATTCTAATTAGTTGCCTCTCTGTTCAAATACCAGACAGACACAGAGGAACCTAGTAACATTTTGGTGAGCTAATTGAGAAAAAGTCTCCAATTAAATGTTAAGAAAAGAACATTAACATGTACATAATTTATAACATTTTAAATTAAATAATGTTTTGATTTTATCGGACTTAGACAAAAGAAATGTTGACTCATCATACACTTCAGGGAATGACTCTAACAAGTAAATGATGGTTAAGAAGGTGGGAAAATATATGCCTCAGTAACTTTTCAAGCTGAATAAATTACATTACCTTGTAACCACTAATTTCCTTAATCTTGTAGAGGGGGTAGAAATTTGACAAAGTGAACTGTTAAGTAAGTACAGTAAAATAGAAGAAGTCGACCTAAGTCTTGTTACCATTTATCTAATCAAGTAAAACAGAATCTGTTCAATGACCCATATTAAAGATCAACAAGAAAAGGTTTTCAAGTTCAAAGACCAAGAGAAATGTGCCCCCCTAGGGTGTGCTAAATAATGTTCTCCATAAAGGTG
This sequence comes from Redunca redunca, assembly GCA_006410935.1. Lineage (NCBI taxonomy): Eukaryota > Metazoa > Chordata > Mammalia > Artiodactyla > Bovidae > Redunca > Redunca redunca. Next base: position 1,144,886 of record SJYQ01001000.1, read on the forward strand.
TGTTGATTCAATGTGATGGACCACTGAACACCATTTTGACATAAATTTTTTTAAAGAGGTGCTTGCTTTCTCCCTCCTCCACTCCCTAGCAGTCAAACTATGGGCATCTCCCACTTGCTGCCAGTCAGAACCTTGCTCCCAGCAGCTCAGAACACTCACCAACAAGGCTTTCTACCTCTTTCCCTCCCCTGACTTCTTTTTTGTTTCCTTAAGCCCCAACAACTCCTCTATTCAGCACAAATTTCTTAATCACCACCTTTAAGGCTGCTTTCTCTGGTTCATTTTACTTTCTTAAGATTTTTACATATTTCTTCTAACCCTTAATATTTTGTCTCCTGTTATCAAGCTACCTTACTGACTTGTATTAACTATCTTATTAGTGTTGCAAAGCACCACTCTATCATGTGGATCATATTTGTGTCATTTACCTAAATTCTTGTGTTTTCTCTATTTTCAAATTGAACTAGGTGCAAGTTGGAATACGAAAATTGTCTTTAGAACCATTAACTTTAAACACATCTTCAAAACAAAATACTTTATAATTAAACAGTATCTAATAAATTCTGTAACTTTTAAAGTTAAACTATAATTCTATTGCATTAGAAAAACAAAATTATGCAGAATAATAGGACAGACAAAATTATTCTTTTTAACTTATTTAACTTATATGCAGAGTACATCATGCAAAATGCTTGCTGGATGAAGCACAAGCTGGAATCAAGATTGCCAGGAGAAAATTCAACAACCTCAGATATGTGGATGATACCACCCTCATGGCAGAAAGCAAAGAAGAATTAAACTTAAAACTCAACATTCAAAAAACTAAGATCATGGCATCTGGTCTCATCACTTCATGGCAAATGGATGGGGAAACAATGCAAACAGTGACAGACTATTTTCTTGGGCTCCAAAATTACTGTGGATGGTGACTGCAGCCATGTAACTGAAAGATGCTTACTCCCTGGAAGAGAAACTATGACAAACCTAGACAATGTATTAAAAAGCAGAGATATCACTTTGCCAACAAAGGTTCATATAGTCAAAGCTATGGTTTTTCCAGTAGTCACGTACAGATGTGAAAGGTCGATCACAGAGAAGGTTGAGTGCTGAAAAATCAATGTTTTTGAACTGTGGTGTTGGAGAAGACTCTTGAGAGTCCCTTAGATGGCAGGGAGATCAAACCAGTCAATTCAAAAGGAAATCAACCCTGAAAATTCATTGGAAGGACTGTGCTGAAGCTGAAGCTCCAATACTTTGGCCACTTGATGAGAAGAGCCAACTCACTGGAAAAGACCCTGATGCTGTGAAAGACTGAAGGCAGGAGGAGAAAGGGGTGACAGAGGATGAGATGGTTGGATGGCATCACCGACTCAATGGCCATATTTGAGCTAACTCAGGGAGGTAGTGAAGGACAAGGAAGCCTGGAGTGCTGCAGTCCATGGGGTTGCAAGACTGAACAAGAAAGAAAAAAATTATATGAGAATAAGAATTCAATTTCATAACTAGAATGGATATACTTCCAAGACTTCAGAGAATCTATGCCAACTAGACTTGAATTCATTAGCAGTATTTATTAAAAATGAGATAAAGCTGGTTTCTCTGATAAGCTAAGAATTATGAAATGATAGCTATTTTTTAAAAAAAAACACTATGGAAAAACATAACTAAAAAACTGTGGGGGGGGAATATACATTAGGCTTCTAAAAATAAATATATGATCAAATATATAACTAAACATGTACCTAGCTATCATAATTTTCTCTTTATTATAAAGCTCTTAGACTTATTATTAGGTTATTAACAGTTTATAAAACTAAATAACAGCACATGTGTTATGAATTTTATTCTTTTAATTCTTAATCACTAGGATGAGAGGTCATTATACCCCAAATACTCTGGTACTTTATACCAGAAGCTTAAGTCAGTTTAGAAAATGATTGTACCTCTGTATGAAACTCTATGTTTTGGATATCTGGATCAAAAATGACATAAACATCAGCCATTTGAACTAGTCAGAAAGACTTTTCCAATACTAATTTTCAAGTTCATTTAAAACAGCATAAGAGGATAATGAAAGTTGTATGGACCCACATAAAGGCCATCCCAGTAGCCCAGCTCAGTTCACAAATCAGAATCTAAGTCAGCCTGCACTTCTGGGAAACACCTCTTGTCCAGGAAACAGCATCATCCACTAATCATAATCAACCACAGCTGGCTTATCTTACCCTAAAAAATAGGACCTCTCAGCCTTATAAGAAACTCCAACTTCTTAGCCAGCCATGTCCTTGTTTCCACACTGCCTCTTCTAAATGCAATAAAACTCACTCTTGAAGGACTTCCCTGGTGGCCCAGTGGCCCCTTGCAATACAGGCAATACAGATTCCATTCCTGATCTGCTAAGTCACTTCAGTCGTGTCTGACTCTGTGCGACCCCATAAATGGCAGCCCACCAGGCTCCCCCGTCCCTGGGATTCTCCAGGCAAGAACACTGGAGTGGGTTGCCATTTCTTTCTCCAATGCGTGAAAGTGAAAAGTGAAAGTGAAGTCGCTCAGTCGTGTCCGACTCTTCGAGACCCCATGGACTGCAGCCTACCAGGCTCTTCTGCCCATGGCATTTTCCAGGCAAGAGGACTGGAGTGGGGTGCTGATCTGGAAAAGAGCAAATGAGTCCCTGCACCACAACTAGAGAATCCTGACACCTCAGCGAAAGATCCAGCATAAAGCAGCGAAGAATCCACATACTGCAATGAAGACCCAACGCAGCCAAATAAATTTATACTGAAAAAAAACCCTCACTCTTGCCCCAGATCTCTTGGGAAGAGTAACCTACTGCTTGTGAGGCACGGCACCTACCTTGTTTGACTTGAATAAAGGAAAGATGACGATTAGGATTTTTCCTTAATAAACTGAGTTTCGTACATGTTTCTATAGGGTTTTGCTTTTCCTACATGATACTGATTCACTTCTGCAATTAAGGAGCCATGATTTTATTCACATATATATCCCTCTTTTGCAAATGTAAAAGTAACCTTATAATCGTATGTGACATATTAAAGAGAACAATATCCTACCTGTTTTTCTCTTTTCAGGAAGATAATGACAATAATAACCTAATCACAAATATGGCAAGCCATGTAAAAAGTGTTAATGGTTCTGTCCTGTCCAACTCTTTGCAATCGCACAGACTGTAGCCCTCCAGGCTTCTCAGTCCATAGAATTCTGCAGGTAAGAATGCAGTGGGTAGCCATTCCCTTCTCCAGGGGATCTTCCGAACCTGGGATCTTCCTGCTTTGCAGGTGGATTCTTTACCATCTGAACCACCAGGAAAGTCCCATGGCAAGCCATAGACACTAGGAACTCAACTGTACATTCAAAACATCATTTTGAAAAGTGAACACGTGTATGTATGTAGAAGTATATAGCAGTACCATTTCTGACCCAGTCTCAGTGTTGCTTCAGCATAATTGACATAAATCTTTAATAAAGCCCAATTATTTATAAAAATAAATAGGAATTTGCATATTTCCATTGAAAATATCCAATCCAACCTGCTCTTCATTGAACAAAGCTAAACTCATCTTCTTGTTTTTCCTGCATGCAATACTCGCACCTGAACCCAGACCTTCAGTATATTTGTAGTTCCTTTAAAATATATTATTTTCTAGTTCTTTCTGATAAATCCAAATTTAAACTTCCACCTTTAAAGCCCCCTCCCCACTTCTTCCATGAAACTCTAATTCTAAAATGATGACCACTCATTTTTTAAAATTTTTTAAATTGAAGGATAATTGCTTTACAGAATTTTGTTGTTTTCCGTCAACCATAGGTATACATATGTCCCCTCCCTTTTGAACCTCCCTCCCATCTCCCTCCCATCCCACCCCTCTAGATTGTCACAGAGCCCCTGTTTGAGTTCCCTAGGTCATACAGCAAATTCCCACTGGCTATCTACCTTACATATGGTAGTATAAGTTTCCATGATACTCTCTCCATACTTCTCATTCTCTCCCTCCTTGCCTACTTCCATGTCCATAAGTTTGTTCTCTGTGTCTGTTTCTTCACTGCTGCCCTGCAAATAAATCCCTCAGTGCCATCCTTCTAGATTCCATATATATGCATCATATATATATACAATACTCACCTTTCTCTTTCTGACTCAGTTCACTCTATATAATAAGCTCTAGGTTCATCCACCTCATTAGACTTCATCATTTTCTAGACTTTATCACTTTCTGAGAGAGACAAGACTGTTTTTTTTTTCCTTNTGTTTTTCTTTCCTTAATACATTTACTTGGCTGTGCCAGGTCTTAGTTGCAGAACACAGGATCTTTAATCACAGCATGGGGGACCAAGTTCCCTGACCAGGGATCCAACCCAGGCCCCCTGCGTTGCAAGCCCACCTGCACCGGAAGCATGGAATCTTAGCCATTAGACCACCAGGGAAGTCCTGAGACAAGAGTCTTTGATGACAGTACCTTTAACTTTTGCCTTATACTTTACCGCATGCATGAGCAAATTTTCTAGGGCAATGTACTTCAACTTTCACTAAAGTTGTGTGATTATTTTGGATGAAAGAGCAACTGATAAAGAATGCTTTGGGTTCTGAGAGACTCCATGGGAAAATCAAAAGTTTATCTATGTAAATTCAGAAGGAGAAAAAAGTGTTAAACNTTCCATGATACTCTCTCCATACTTCTCATTCTCTCCCTCCTTGCCTACTTCCATGTCCATAAGTTTGTTCTCTGTGTCTGTTTCTTCACTGCTGCCCTGCAAATAAATCCCTCAGTGCCATCCTTCTAGATTCCATATATATGCATCATATATATATACAATACTCACCTTTCTCTTTCTGACTCAGTTCACTCTATATAATAAGCTCTAGGTTCATCCACCTCATTAGACTTCATCATTTTCTAGACTTTATCACTTTCTGAGAGAGACAAGACTGTTTTTTTTTTCCTTAATACATTTACTTGGCTGTGCCAGGTCTTAGTTGCAGAACGCAGGATCTTTAATCACAGCATGGGGGACCAAGTTCCCTGACCAGGGATCCAACCCAGGCCCCCTGCGTTGCAAGCCCACCTGCACCAGAAGCATGGAATCTTAGCCATTAGACCACCAGGGAAGTCCTGAGACAAGAGTCTTTGATGACAGTACCTTTAACTTTTGCCTTATACTTTACCGCATGCATGAGCAAATTTTCTAGGGCAATGTACTTCAACTTTCACTAAAGTTGTGTGATTATTTTGGATGAAAGAGCAACTGATAAAGAATGCTTTGGGTTCTGAGAGACTCCATGGGAAAATCAAAAGTTTATCTATGTAAATTCAGAAGGAGAAAAAAGTGTTAAACTAGGCTCAGAGTTAAAATCTTCTTGATTATAGGACATCTATTTAAGAAACATGGGATTCCTGGGTGGCTCAATGGTAAAGAATCCAACTGTCAATGCAGGAGACGTAGGCTTGATCCCTGGGTTGGGAAGATCCCATGGAGGAGGAGGAAATGGCAACCCACTCCAGCATTCTTGCCTGGGAAATCCCCTAGACAGAGGAGCCTGGAGGGCTACAGTCCATGTGGATTCAGTCAGGCAAAACTAAGCAACAAAGAACACATGCACATATCTAAGCACGTCCATAACACACTGCACAGTAATAAATATCATTTGTGCAGGGAAGTCAATATAATAAAATCATACTTATTTATTCCCCAAATTCTCAGGTGACCACCCTTTACACTCAGAATAAAACAACTACCCTATCAGAGAAAGATCTCCTCCTTCATGGGCTGGTGATGTTGTGTCAGTGTCTTTAAAAACTTCCCAAAATAAAGCATTTCCAGTTTAAAAAGCCAAGAAAATGGGAAGTTATAGAGCTCCTTGAGATGGTGGAGGAAGCTGGTAGATTTGTGACATTTTATCTCTAAAATGACCTTCTGTCGCTGCTTCATAAAGCAGCTGGAATTGTGCTTTAAGCATTGCAACTTGCTTGAGAGGGAGAAAAACAAGCACAGGATACAAAAATTTTAAAGTATCCCTCCTGAATCCTTCAAAATATATTAATTTTTCCACTTGGGATTAGGACTAGAAACAACAAAAGATCACATGAAGAAAAGAAATTGATTATGGGGTAAATGACGCTGGATTAGCAGGAAGTTAAAGAGCAATGACTGGAAAAATCTTAATTTGACTTTGCCAACTAAGGGAAAAAAACTGAACATTTATACAATATGTACAACCTCTGTGGACTCACACTACAAATTAAATCCACACCTGTGAAATTTCCTGGCTCATAATACAGGGTATTTGTACAAGTAGTATAAATTTAAAGGAAAATTGGCCATAATTTAAAAAAAAAGTTTAGACCATGTTTTTGCAGGTTTGTAGCTAAGTCAAAATTAGCTAATTCATACACAGACACTCATTAAGAAAATATCATCATCTTTGCAAAAAGGGACATACACTCTATGCCTTATTCAGATCTCATTAACTTGGAATAAGTTATAGTCAAAGACAAACAGATTTTACCCACCACACTAGATTTTAATTACAGCTAAATATAGTTGCTAATTTTATATTCATGTAAACACCTGCATTACGTGTGTCAAGATTTCTGAGCAATAAGATTTCTGTGAACCTAAAAGCATCAAATGAACCAATCACAAATTAATTACCTTATTCATGGAAATATTATTCAGGTCTCAAGTATTTTTCCCTTAGGAATTGAGTCCTGCTCAACTGAATTTACTGAAGGCAAAGCAAGCTGAAACTCTAAAATTAGTATTTTGTTATATTGCTTAATATACATTGCTTAATGATATCCAGAACTCATGACTACCTTAAGACCAAAGAATAATTTCAATAATGAGTTATTATCATTGATGAGAATGTGTTAGGATCACTAGGATACTAACATTTAAGCATGTAATTTTTATTAATTCTCACCCTCCTCTGTTCCAGAAAAAATTCTCTCATTTTTCTTATCAGTCTGAGATAGAAATTCTTTATCCAAGAACTTCTGGTCTTTAAATAAAAGAGGGGAAAAAAGACTGGCAATACAAACTATTTCAACTGTATGAAATGGAAACAACTCCAGTACACTTTGGATTTCAAAAACAACAAAGATCACAGTTGAGAAGCAGCTCTTTTCAAAACATTTTGATCTATAATATAAATATTGAGACCATGTTGGCAGACTTTCATACAAGCCCCTAATAATAACAGTTGTTGAAACAACTATACATATAGCAATTTTCATGAGACCAGAGCTTTGAACAAATAAATATAAACTGTTTCATGATTCTATGTCTCCCCGCCTCAAATCTGGATGTTGCAAGATGCTCTTTAAAGAATACAGAAATAAAGTAAAACATTTCTTTTCTGGAAATTTCTCAGGAAATTGTAAACTAATAACCTTAGTTGAGAATAAATATATAAATTTTATGATACCTGCTCAGAAAATAGATATAAAAGAAAGTTCAGACTTCGTCTATTAAGTAGTTTACTCTTGCAAACGCTTTCAGGCTTAACAGTAAACCATTAAGTCTCTGAAGTTCTTTAGTATCATAGCAAAGGATATTTGAAGTTGGACTTTAGAGGGCCCTCTAAGCTACATTTATATAATGATTCAGTTAATAGAATGATTTCCCATAATTTGTATTATTAGCAGTATGAACATTGTAACAATCAGTATGATGAGTCCATCTACGATATACTTGATAAGTATTTTCCAGTTTCTATATGAACATCTGGAACAGTAAAGATTGCCTCTCAATGCAGCAGATCCTAAACTTTCTTCTTTCTATTAAAGCAGGGGGACATGGTACCCTTGTGCTTCGTTCCCCTCCTGCTGATATCACAGAACAAACTCGCATTTTCAAAAGATGATCCTTCCTCTATTTGAATGTAATGATCACGACTCTCTCAGTTTCTCTCCTTTTTTTTCTTTCCTTAGCCTAGAAGTTTCTTTGCCAAACCATTTTTCCTAAACTCCTTTTTAATGTTAGATTTGTAAAGTTTTGTCTTAATGTTACCTGCTTAGTTTCTAGCTCATGCTGGAGCCTTTCCTGGGAATATATCCTCTGTCTCATTCTCCTGATAAAGCCTCATGTCCCTTTGGCCAGGATAATGCTAATACACTCTTCTATCTGCAGATGGCAACTTCTAGACTTAGACATCTCAAGGCTTGGTTAAGTGTCTCCTCCCTCTACCTAGCAACTCCAATAGCAGCTTCCTGCAAACAGCTACCTTACCTTCTCTGTTTACATGGCTTTGTGATTCAAGAAATAATGGCAGTAAAGCAGTAAGACAAGAAAAATAGTAAGAAGCAATAGGACTTGGTATTAGATTGCCTGGATGTGACAAATGATGGAGAGAAAATCTTCAAGGAGGATGCCTAAATTTCTGTCTTGGGCAACTGAGCAAGATTAAGGGGAAAAAAGGAATACAGTGAGAGTCATGGATTTGGGTTTTAAAAGATCTGTGAATTCACCAACTGAATATCTAGCAAGCAGTTTGAAGAATTTAGAGCTCAAGAAAGTCAAAGTCTAGAGATAAAGATTTGAAAGTCATCAGCAAATAGAGACAGAGGCCAGAGAAGAGTGTACCATGTGAAAATAAAATATGTTTGAGGACAAAATTCTGGAAAATTAGCTAAGTATTGAACAAAGGAAAGAAAGCCAACAAAGAATAAATGGAAGAGATAGCCAAGTACAGCAATAAAAGTAAGAGTATGTGATGTGCCAAGAGATGAGAACACTTGGAGAGTATTTCCATGTAAAATGGTACAGAAAGACAATATTAGGTAAGACTTGGGAAAATGTAAGCAATAAAGTCATTGATGATCCTGGCAACCACAGCACTGATGTGGTTGAAGCAAAAGCTAGAATGCATTATATTGAGAGCAAATGGGAAGTGACGATGTCAAGACTGTGAGTGGAAACTGTTTCAAGATGTTTGACTGAGAGGAATGATGAATGAATGAATGTTACAGAACGGCTTATCCTGATGATTCATAAAAACACTGAAAAACAATCTTGGCTAAGCTAACCGCTAACAGATGCAAGAATATATGAATAGTAGTAATCCTAGTCCTAGTTCTTTTAATTAAATAATTGGAGTCCTAGCAATAAAGTCACCAGACAGTGATTGACTAGTTCATCTCACTGCCCTCTAGAAAAGGATCAAAACCAAGAGCCACAATTTAATACATGGACATTAAGTCATATAAGAAAAATACAATAAACCACACACACACACACACATATATAACTTCCAAAAATAACTTTTAATACTACTATTAATCTGGAGCACTAATTAGTAACCCTAACTGAAAATCAATTCTAATCTAATTTTCCAGACAAGACATATTTTAGGCCTAATTTCCTTGCTAAGAATACGATACTGAGCTCCTAAGAATTCTGTATATAAAGGCAAATGAGGACAGACCTATGTGAAATGACTTCTTTCACTGAAGCAAAAATTCTAGCAATTTACCACCTGTGAATCCATGTTCAAGGGAACCACCTAGGGTCCAGAGATAAGCGGTCCCCAAGGGTAATAAAATCAATGTTTACTATAGTCAAACCATAATACTGCAGACTCAGAGAACTACAAAAATCCATGAAATACATTTCCTATTTAAATATGTTGCCAAAGAACACAGTGTAACTATATCAACAAGGATGGTAACAGACGCACAAGAGTTTATCTTAAGGATGAAACAGTCACTACCTTTGAAAAAAAAGAATGACCCTCTATTTCAAAATGGTTTAAAATGTTTCAAATAGAAAATCATTAGTGTCTTTTTTTTTTTAATAATGCTCTCATTAGATTAAAAAAATACTTTCCTGAGTTTGTGAACTAACTATATTAAAGTAGTTTATTTGGAGTACTTCAGCACCCACTATAATACTGAAAAAGTAATTTCCCAAATATTATCTTGATGTTTAGAACTTCCAAAGTCATAAATTATACAGAATAGCATCTAATAATAACTGGTGCATAAGGTCAAATAGACCTCTTTTTTTAATAATAACTTTTCAATTCTCCTATTTACTAAAACTGCTTTCATGGCTCATGTAAAGAAGGTATAATAGCCCACCTCTCACCAAAAAAAATTTTTTTCAGACAGAAGACAAATTAAACCAGAAAATTGGTCCTTTAATAGGCAACTGTAATTGGACAGAAGGTTCCTGGCAACTGTGAGCCCAGATACCCCTGGATGCCAAAGCAAACATAAAAGTAGAAATTAGTTATATCACTCCTCACTGTCAGTTCTAGATGGGGTGGGGGCAAGGAAGTCAAGATATTGAAGCATATGTAATGTATAAAATAACAGCATTTCCTTAAAAAAAAAGTATGTGAATATAAGTGTGTGAAGTGCATGTATGTATAATAATATTTTCTGGAAAGCCACATTCAAAACTGGTTGTTCTGGGTTGTGGTACTTGGGAAATAAAGAATCACAGTGTGGGAGATATCTCACTGTATAATTTATAAGCTTTATATTTAAGTTTTTCTTAAAAGAAACATATTTTACATCTCAAAATCTAATATAAATAAAAGCAAAATAATAAAGAAGAGAGTAGCTGTCAATATAATCTAAGGGCCAAATGATGCTTTCGATTCTGAACATGATAACATGATGAAAATAAAGACGCATGATTTCAACCACATGATTACAAAACAGTTATCATAAAAAGACTCAATGTTCTATTACAGTGTGAAATCAAATTTAAAGATAGCTCAAAGCAGAAATCCAACCATGTTATTTCACAGGACCAGTGAGAGATGAGAGAAAGGGAGTGTGAGAGGAAGAGAGAGGATGAATAAATAGGAAAAAACCAAGAACTGTTCTCAGAATGACTCATAAGAAGAAACTAAAAATCCAAACACATAAAATTCATACTGTAAACAACTATATTCTCAAGTTATGGTCCTGGAGTAAACCATAAAGACGGCTATGAAAATGTCTAGAAAAATAGAGAAAAGAATATTTCTGCTGGTCTAGTCTATCTTTACTATCTTCATCATTAAAGGAAAACTTTGCTGGAGAATATGGTTAAAAATAATTAATTTCATTACAAGCATAATGAAGTGACAAATCAAATCATGGGAGTTTGCATTTCAGTGTAAGGAAACTATGAACAACTTGTAACATATTATACCTTAGAATTTTCTGTTAAAAAAGTCAACATGATATATTACCATTCTTAAGACACTTAAAATTCATATATATAAATTATAAGCAAGAACCCTTATATGGTGCCAAAAGTCATCACATTCTTATAAAAAAGTAACAGAATAACTGCCAAAGAAACCACAAGCCAAAGAAATTCAGAATAGGCTTAAATATTTTAAAAATCTGGATAGAAAAGAAGGGCTGGCTACTAACAGTTCAGAAAACTTGACTGTACTAAAAAGCAAAAAGCCTTTTAATGGCAACCACAAATAATTTGAGGTTTTATGTTATTGATAAAATAATTCACATTAGCTGATAATGGCCCCAAATACATACAAAAAATTACAATATATTAACCAGCCTAGCAATTCTACTCTTACATGAAATATCCAAGATAAATTACATGTTCACATAAAAAAACTGTATAGGCATATTCATAGCAGCATTGTTCATAATAGCCAAAAAGAAGACATAATGCAAATATCCATCAACTGATAAATGAATATATTAAAAATGGTATATCCTACAATGGAATATTACTTGGCAATAAAAAAATACCGATACAAACTACACCACGGACATTTCTTGAAAATATGATGCTTAGTGAAAAAAGCCAGTCAAAGAGTACCACAAACCATATGAAACCATATGAAATATGCAGAATGGCAAATCTATAGACATAGAATATAGATTCAAGGTTGCCAGGGGGCTGGAGATTAGAAAACACTGGGAAGGCATTAGGGGACTTCCTTTCAGAGTGATAAAAAATTATTTAAAATAGACTGTAGTAATGGGTGTGCAACTCCATGAATAAACTAAATACCACTGAACTATACGATTTAAAAGGGTTAAGTTACATGGTATGAGAATTAAATCTCAATAAAGCTGTTAAAATTTTTTTAAAATATACTAATAAAACAAGTCCTTCCCCCATTGATCCCAACCTTATAAATCCTATTTCTGAACCAACTCTGCCAGAGGCAGAAAGAATCTAAACCATTTCAGCCATGAATCATGGATAATTACTGTAAAGTCTTCTTGTTGTCACCCACATGTCAGCTCTAACCAGGGATGACCAGCCCTCAGTGGATACTCAGAAATTGATAGGCAACCATTACCAGGTTTGCAACAGATCACAGGGCTTCTATGCCCGAATTCTTCAATCCAAGATACTTCTTGGTGTCCGACTATCAGAATTTTTCTACACCCTTGTCCTCATGACCTATTTACCTTACTTGAGTGTGGGCACAGGTCACTTCAGTCATGTCTGACTTGTTGTGACCCTATGGATTGTAGCCCATCAGGCTTCTCTGTCCATGGGATTCTCCAGGCAAGAATACTGGAGCAGGTTGCCAAGCTCTCCTCCAGGGAATCTTCCCAACCCAGGGATAGAACTCGCATCTCTTATGTCTCCTGCATTGCCAGGCATTTGTTTACCCCTGGCACCACCTAGGAGAGCTCTAAATTCTCAAGTTCTTGACCACTGGGAAGACTGCACATCCACAAATCCCATGCCTGGATTTGTCCTCTCTGTGCTTCACCCACCAGCCTGGACACCTATCTGGAGGTGGCTGACAGCAGGAATTGCCTTAGGCAGTCTGATCTGACTGCCAGCTTGTATAGCTGGACGTCTGCAGCTAACAGAATACCTATCACTGCCCATTGAACTCCAGAACCTTCCACCTCCTAAGCAGATACTAATCAGACAATATGTAAGATTACAGAACAGTTAAGTACTGATGAAACATTTTCTGAGAAAATGCAAAATAAGATTTTTTTCATTTATTTTCAGTTTCCTGGGGTTGAATAAAATCATTTGGAAAGAATTTATCATACTGCCGGGAAGATAAATAATGAAAATTATCCTAACAGATCACAAAAAATATCCAGTCAATCTCTCAAACAGAACTCAAGAGAATATTTGTGTATTATAGCACATTAAATGGTAGGTGTTTCTTTTTGATGATTATTCCGGTGACTGTCTCAAAGAAACTGTGTGTTCACTGAGAAAATGTCCTCACTGCAAAACAATGGATAATTCAATACCACAGTTCTGAGAGATAATGTATTTCTGTTTTCAAAACGAGAAGTGGGAGATTATATTTTAAGTTTCTTAACTCCTTAAAAACTATATTATCTGACTGAGTAGGTGAAAGAATTATAAATCTATACTCCCAATTCATTCTCTTAAATGCCTCTTGGCAAATAAGCAATGGCAAATTGGCAAAGTACTAAATTATGCCATTTATTAATTGCCTAAAAGCACACTGAAAGAAAGGTAAAAGTTTAAAATGGTGTATAGTCTTACACAGCATCTCAAACATTTGTCAAAGCTAATCACTGGTATGTTCTCATTATTACCACAGAATGAAAATAAACATGTAAGTCTAAATATTAGCAGCCATTTGAGAAGTGAGTTTCCGTGGTTCAATACTGAAAACAATATTTTATAAAACTATATCTCTGCTGTTAAGAAAGACAATATAAAGGTCTGAGGACACAGAAGCCATATTTGCTAATACTTTAGTCCGCATACTTCTGGAATTTCCCAGGGAAAAATGTAGTTATTAAGGTAAAAACCTTTCCTTAATCTGGCTGTAAATTTCTGATACAGTCAGCTCTCCATAACTCTGGGTTCATCTTCCTCAGATTCAACAAACCTCAAATCAAAAATGTTAAAACAAAAAAATTACAAAAAGTCCCACAAAACAAAATTTGAATTTTCTGTGTGCTAGCAACATAGCATTTACACAGTATTTGGTATTATAAGTAATCTAGAGATGATTTAATGTACATAGGAAGATGTACATAGGTCATATGCAAATACTCAACTATTCTATGTATATGGATCTTTGGGTTTTGGTATTTGCAGGAGGTCCTGGAGTCAATCCCCTGCAGACACCCGGGACAACTGTACTTGGAGGGCAGGGCGGGAGGGGAAATGCCCAGAGACTCTGTATCCGTGTACATAAATGTTTTTCAATTCAATTTCCTTTTTTGTTTCAGTGTATTTAGAAAAGACTTCTTTATTGGATACAGTTGCATGCAGAATACAGACAAGACAAATAACCAAAAATCCCAATTTTTAAAAAGGGTTTTCATATCCTTTAGAGCAGCTGGGACTTAAGTGGCTTTCTAATAGGACTGGGTCAAGAGAAAATTGAGTTTTTCCTCGCCAGGACTTTTTCTCTCAAGATACTCTGAAGGCTGGATGAGCCTCAGGGAACTCAAAAAGCTTACAGAGATGCAGATACTAATAAATTTCCTTATGTCTTGTCGTACTCCAGGGTCCCCTCAGGTCCCTCAGAAGCCAACACATCTGAGGGACTTTTCCCTTAACATCTGAATGTCAGTTCTCCAGGATTTCTCAGAAAAGTTCAGGATTACTTCAACATGGAAAATTTAGCTTTCTTCCTTCTAAATTCTTTTCCTTGCTTTTCTTTGCTTTTTAGAGCATTAGTATGCCATAGTGACGTACAAGACATTATTGCCTTCCCAATGTCAACTGGAATTTCAACAACATTTTAAACAAAATGAAAACTTTTTTTTTTAACAAAAGGGAAAAAAAAGAGCTTGAAGCCCTCACAAACAAGAAACAGGAGAAGCAGCAAACTCAAGGAGAACTGACCCACAGCAGATGAAATGAAAGAAAATATTCTATATTTCCTTGAAATCGTGACGAGCACTGCTCTCAACATCTTTGATTACCTGCTAAATTACCGTCATTTTCCAGTATCTACGCCCAGCTCTCTGTTCTGCCTGCTCCTCCTTTCCAACACAAAACCAGTTTTTCCCTTAATTATTTGTTCCCACAAATTACCCTGTCGTTCCTGAATTTTAAAGAATGACGAATCATGAACCATGAATATTTTACAAGTTCTGTAAAATGAAATTTCTTTACAAGCTTCCTCTCTTTGTTCCAACACTTGGAACATGAGCTGTATGGTAAAAATATCCAAGGACCAGCAGAGCTGGAGTTTGCCAGGTGAAATGAGTGAATTCCAGGCAGGAAGTTACTCAGGAGCAGGCCCAGAACATCTTAAAATGAATAGTTACAAATGTACATACACACATGGGTTTTTACTTCTAGTAAAGCAATTGCAGAAGTGTGCCTTCCTTTCTTATCCTGGGAGAGGGTGTCAGTTAATCAGGCTCAGTAACAGACCAGGTCTGAGAAGAGTCTTCTCAATATAGTTGATCTCACAGTCTCTGCTCCATCGTGACCAGTGTCAGGGGACATCATTTCTAATACACTACATGGACAAAGTGACGAGAGAGCCAAAATTGAAATAAGAAAAGTATCTTCAAAAGAAGATACTTCTTCCTTTTCCCACTCAGATCAAAAGAAGCCCAGAAAGTCTTCTCAGGATGCTTATTGTAAAAGATGGGGGAGCTGAGTGACGGATAAGGAAGGGTGAAAACTGAAGCAAAAGATAGAGTCAGGTAGGCCAATACTGTCCTCAAGTCACTAAACAGAGGAAAATGTATTAGTGATGCGCAGAATGACTGAAGAACACCTATGACAAATGAACCATTAAATTCAAAACTACTCAATAAACATTTATTAATAACCTGCTATGCATAAGCACCCTGAAGACCATCAAAGTAAGACTAAGCTCTCTCTTTGAATGTTAATCCTTCTCACAATAAAAATTGAGTAACTCCCAGATGTCATTTTTGAATGCTCTACAATTTTAAAAACTGTCTTCCATTTTCTGAAGTTCCATACTGCATTAGCAGGTGTGCAATATGTCTAAAATAACATGAATATATTAAATTCTGAAGTGCTCTTATAGGTGGAATTACTTTTCAAATATCTAAATCACGTCCTGGTGACAAGAGGAGCAAAGTTTCAGCTCAGGAGTACTATAATTACACGGAAACATCTACAATGTAGTTTAAAAAAAAAGATGAAGAATTCATCAGCGCTTTAGAGGCTCGGTCTCTATATCTGAAAAATGTATGTTAGCAAGGGCTTTTAGGATTCAGTGTCCCTGCTTCTTTGCTGGACAGAGAGAATGGTCATCACAAGTCAGAATTGTGGTCAATTCTTAAGAGAAAGGAGGCCGGTCTAACTAGGGAGGCACACAGAGACAGCTTGAAAGGACTGGCAACAACTCTTTCCTGAGGGCTTGGTTTTTTTTATTTACAAAACGTTTCATGAATCTATTTTTGGCTGGGCTGGGTCTTTGTTGCACAGGCTTTTGCTCTGAGTTGCGGAGGGTGGGGGCTCCTCTCCAGTTGCTGTGGGTGGCTTCTCAGTGCGGTGGCTTCTCTTCGTGGAGCACAGGCTTTAAGGCATGCGGGCTTCAGGAGTTGTGGCTCCTGGGCTCTAGAGCAAAGGCTCAATAGTTGTGGTGCATGGGCTTAATTTCTCCACGGCATGTGGGATCCTTCTATACCAGGAATTGAACCTGCGATGACAGGCAGATTCTTTACCACTGAGCCACCAGGAAAGTGCCAGGGCTTGTTTTTATTACGATTCTTCATACTGAACATACATGCTTTATATATCATTCTACATATATGCTGTACTGCACAATAAGAAGAAATATACTGAGTGTTCCTAGAACGCACAATAAAACTGGTATCAGTGACTTGTCTCATGGGAAAAAAATACCCACTACACATCTTTTCCACTTTTTAAAAAATTAAATATATGCAGCACTTTTTGAAAAATCAGTAAAAGCCAAAATGTTAAAACTTCACCCATTCATCACATTAACACCAAGGGTAGGTAATGAAGAATTGCATTCACTGTTAAAGGGAAAAGATCTCAAATATGAGAGTTAGTGTTTCTAATGCCCACATTCAGTATAAAAAGTTTTTTTAAAAAAGAGCTGCAAATATAGTAACCAACTTTCCATACACATGGTGGTGGTGGTGATGGTGGTGGTTCCCTTGCTAAGTCGTGTTCAACTCTTGTGACCCCATGGACTAAAGCCTACCCTCTGTCCATGGGATTTCCCAGGCAAAACTATTGGAGTGGGTTGCCATTTCCTTCTCCACACATGCGGTAATCATCAAATTTAACAGCTGTAGAGCCTTATTTCTACAGCTCAAAATCCAAGATGTATTATAAGTACAGGTTAAGTGACCTGATTAGTTAAACCAGTCCTATCCCAGATCCTCCCACCTCCCAGGGCAGGTTGTTCTTCTCCACAATGACAGTTGATATATCCCAAGAAGATATGGATTGTGAATCAGCCAATCTCTAACCCTAGGCCTCAGAGTGGGAAATTAAGATTCATAGAATAAGAAACTCTCTATCTCAAAACACCAATCAAAATAAAATCAACTGTTTCCAAGTCCTCTAATTAGATGACTCAATTTAGATAATCAATAAACTAAAAAATCCAGTTCAGACAGCAATCAATAAATGAATGTTTTACCTAAGTAATATCAAGTAATATTTACTAAAGAAAAAGTCAAAGAAATGCTACAAGTATTGGAAGTTCTAAATAAGCATGGTTTTAGCAGAGCTTCAGTGGAATTCTTGTGAAATAAGAACCAATGGTTTCAGAGGGAAGTTTCAAGCACTGGAGTTCTGTATACATTTCAAAAAATGAGTTACCACGTTCCTCCCAGGAATGCAATAATGAAAGCATAGTATGTGCATTTAGATAGCAAAGGAAATATACATTGGGACAAAAACTGTAAGAGATGAATAAAACATCTGATTAAAGTCATGTTTATATATATATATATANTATATACACCCCCAAAGAATTGAATGCAGGGACTCGGGCACTGTACACCCATACTCACAGCAGCATTATTCACAAAACCAAAAGATGGAAGCAGCCCAAATGTCCATCAACAGAAAAATGGATAAGCAAAGTGTCTTATCCAAAATACAATGGAAGAGTGCTCACCCTTAAAAAGGAAGGAAACTGACAAATGCTGCAACATGGATGAATCTTGAAGACAAGATGCAAAGCAAAATAAGCCAGTCGTCAAAATAAATACACAGTATGATTCTTCCTTTATGAGGTAACTAGAGTATTCAAAATCAGAGACACCAAGTAAAATGCTGGTTGCCAGGGTCTTAGGAAAAGATGGAATGAAAAGTAATTGTGTAATAGGCAGAGTTTCAGTTTTACAAAAGGAAAAGAGTTCTGCAGATGAATGATGACTGAACGTGAACGTGAAGTCGCTCAGTCGTGTCCGACTCTTTGTGACCCCATGGACACCAGGCTCCTCTGTCCATGGGATTTTCTAGGCAAGAGTACTGGAGTGGGTTGCCATTTCCTTCTCCAGGGAATCTTCCCAACCAAGGGATTGAACCCAGGTCTCCCACATTAAAGACAGACGCTTTACTGTCTGAGCCACCAGGGAAGTCGAATGATGACTATGGTTGCCTAATAATGGAAATGTACTTAATGTTGAATTGTATACCTAAAAATTACTAAGATAGTAAATTTTATATTTATGTGTGTATTATACCACAACTTTTAAAAGAGAAAGTAAAAATCAGCCCATATGGTGCTGAAACAATTATTTTATAGCATACCTGTTACCAAAATTACACATATATATTATTTCATACATTTGTATACATATATAAAACCTATAATGGTTGTATATTTCCCTGTTTCCTCCACAAACTATAGGCAAAATAAATGTTAATATATCCTATGTTTATGTAAAAAAAAAGGAATGAAATTTTGATACATGATAAAACATTAATGAATCCTGAAAACATTATACTAAGTGAAATGTCAGACACAAAAAGGACAAGCATTGCATAAGTCCACTTATATGAGATGCCTAGAGAGACAGACTCACAGAGACAAAAGCAGAACTATCAAGGTGCTGGGAATGGGGAGTTACTAATTCATGGGTACAGAGACTCAGCTTGAGATAATGCAAGAGTGCTGGAGATGGATAATGGTGTGGTTATACAACAGTGTGAATGTACCTAATGCCCCTGATGAACACTTACAAATGATTAAAATGGTTACCAAACGGGGCTTGATCTACTAAGGCCCAAGCTACTCCCCGGAGCTGCAAACTGAAATGCTGGTACCATAAATGCACGAAGTGAACAGTGTATAAGAAAAATAAGGGCACAAACTTGATGGGTGACACACTCAATATTGGAGAAAACACAGCGGTCGGTCAGGCTACTGAGGAGCAAAAGAGCAAGGGAACATCTGCTCACTTCCAGACAGTTGCTGCCATGTCCAAGTCCAAGGTTACCACAACACCACAACAACCAATTCTCCAAGAGAAATTATTTTGAACTAATGGAAATGAAGCCTCTCATAAAATATAGCTGTGGGGTCGTATCTTGAAGGTGGAGTACAACTGCAGAATGAGGGACTTCTCTGGTGACTCAGTGGATTCACACTGAGATTTCACACTCCTGATGCAGGGGACCTTGGTTCAATCCCGGGTCAGGGAACTAAGCCTGTGTGCTGCAACTACTGAGCTCTCACGTCATAACTAGTAAGCCTGTGCACCATAATGAAGATCCTTCACAGCCAAAACAAATAATTTTTCAAAACTGCAGAATGAGAGTTGAAACCATTTCAGGTACCTATAAGGTCCTTGGTCCTTAATCTAGTAGAAGACCTAGCATTAGAAAAGAAGTACTTTAAACTCATTGTGCAATTTTTGCCACTTGTCTGTAAAGTCTAAAATTATATCAAAATTAGAAGAGTTTTTAAAATTTAAAAAAAAAAGGAAAAGTACTTTGTTAACAGGAAATCTGCAGATATTTCTGAAAGCCATGTTAAGAATTATGGACTATTTATTACGACGCATAAGCTTTATTACTGATGCATAAGAGCTTTTCAGATTTATTGAAATAATTTTTGTAGTACCTGAAAAACAAATGGAAAAGGTTAGAGATTATAGGGGGACTGGTTGAAAATTTAAATCAGCAGTCTCATTAATTCTCTAAGTAAATATCAATTATTTAATATATATATATATTTTTTTTTCATTGAAGTATAGCTGATTTACCATACTCTTGTTACTTTTAGGAATAGAGCATACTGATTTGTCTTCTGTGATTTTTTGTAGCTTATATTCCATGATAGGCTATTAAAAGATATTGGGTAGCATAGATAACTCTCTAGGCTATATAGTAAATCCTTGTTTCTTATCTACATATACTTTAATCAAGAACTTTACAAATCTATATTCACTTTCTTTAAAAGTTTGAGGCAGTGAAACTTTACTGGCCACTGTCAGGCCTTAATTTCTGTGATACAGCTACAAAAATATTGTCTCAAAAGAAAACTATTTATTTGGCCCAGTGTCAATGGAAAGATTTTCAGCTGGAAATTGATTTTTCCCATTTCAGTCTTAGAACTAAGCTTTATAAATCTCCAATTTTGTTTCTATTTTCAAAATAATTAAGCATCATTCAATGTTTCCCAATCACTTCTGACATACATGCAGGTATAAAAGGAAGGTAAAATTTATTCAGCTGATCCAAAGAAATAATTTATGTTTTGTTCCACATTGCATAGATTTGATTCTAATAAGTAACAGACGACTGAAAGGCACTAGGAAAAATATTCAGACCAAATCAATTCACAAGTATTTTTATTATTACATTTCCTCATAAACTTGGTAGCTTTTCTCTGAACAAAGCAGACCAATTTTTTCCCTTGAATCCTCAAGCTTCTAAGCCACTCCCTTTGAAAAATCTAAGGGAATTCTAACTGTAGTGGTTTTATGTCAGATATTGTTTATAATCCAAAAACAGGCAAAATGCTTTCTTAACAAAGTTCAAGTTTTCAATTCTGAGAATTAACAAAGTCGAAAAATCACAAGTATCAAATGTACATAGGAATCAAATATACAAACACCTTACCAACAAATGATCCTATCAAATTGCTCCATGGAAAATGTACACCATAAAAACACAACTCAGAGTTCTGTAAGTACACAGATTTTCATATGCCAGGTAGCCTGTATGGGTATTTGAAATATCTGATGAAGGCAGAAGAGACATTTTTGTAAGAATCTATCTGGAACTGGGGGCTTCCCCAGTGGCTCAGTGAGTAAAGAAGCCAACAGCAATGCGGGAGACACAAGGAGATGCAGGTTCCATCCCTGGGTCAGGAAGATCCCCTGGAGAAGGAAATGATAACCCACTACAATATCCTTACCTGGAAAATCCCATGGATGGAGGAACCTAGTGGGCTACAGTCCATGCGGTCGCAAAGAGTTGGACACAACTGAGCGACTAAGCACAACACATCCAGTATCAGTTAATTCATTTTGTTGTTCATTCATTGCTGACCTAGTATTATGGATGTTTACTGTGTCTGCTCTGTATTTGAAACTTAGCTTTCTCGTGTGCTCGAATTATATCCATTGGTTTCTTTCCAGTAGCATCTCATCATTTCCTCCATGTATATCATCTAACTGGACACAAGTCTTTCAGCCTCATGAATTTGGTTTCATGGCATTTGGTTTAATTCCACTGCCTAAATAAATAAATAATAACTATACTCATTGCCTCATGAAATATTGACTTTTAAACTAAGTTCCTAAAACTTCTTACTCAAATGCTTTTTTAAAGGTCTAGGACTTTCTAGTACTATCTTGCCAAGAGCCTGCTGGACATCCCTAGCTGGAGAGCTGACATATGTCAAAATCTCAATAAATTTAGAGCACAATTCTTCATCCCCTCCCATTGTCCCTTCTGTCCAGTCTCAACCAACCTTAGCCTCACTTCACTCTTTCTGGTAATGGTGCTCGCAACCATGCCTCTGGTCCTCCTGGCTGAAATCTTGGAAAGCATCTACAACTCTTCCCTCTTCTTCTCTTATATACCCCTGATAACCAGATATCAGTGACTATTTTCTACTAATTCTAACTGCCCAAATCAATTAATGCTTGTTGACTTTCACTGACGTTTCCGTTCTTGTTTATTGTCTTGCCTATAGCATTAATAACATCACCATACCTGTTTCTCGCTGTTCCTTCCACCTACCTCTCTATGTTACATTTTGTGGCTGGATTAACCTTTCTAAGGTACAGCGAGGCTCTCTCCTTTGCTCAAAAACCTTTAACAACTTCTTTGAATCTAGAAAGCATCACACTCAAAAATTTTTAGAAGACATCCAAATTCTCTGACCTAATTCTACATTTTTCCTTTTAATAAGTACTACTTGGTGATACTGCCTTAATCTCTTCTCTAAAACACTACCCAACTGTCCCTTCCAACCCTGGTGCCCTTTCCCCCTTTCTACTATTCTTGGACTCCCCAGATTACCAGTTTTCCCAACTAGAAGCTATGTCTCTCAAGTCAGAATTACTGTAACACTTAGTGCCTCTCTTTCAATAATAACTTCACCCTGTCTTCTTTTATTGCTACAGTGATACAGTTTTATCTGCCCTCTAAAATTCCAGTTTTTTTAAAGGCATCACTATCTTTCATCTTTATATCTTCCTTTCTTCTACCAAGGCAGGAACATTTCCCTAAGATGTGCTCTACAACCTGTTGTTGAATGACAGGAACAAACTTCATAAATATTCATTAAAAAAAGAAAAAAGCCTGGAAATCTGTAAAACGCTGACACAGCAAAGAATGAATTGGGAATATTGAAGCTAATATATTTCCGCTTTCTACAGCTTGTAAGGCCCTAGGACCTTTTACACAAAGAATTTCAAACAGCTGACTTAGTCATCTATTCCAAAGGGGGCTATTCTTTTTCTTCACTAAATTCTGTGTGTACCATAATAAAATTGAAAGAAACCCTCCTCGGTGTCCTAAACAAGATCCATTTCTGTCTATGAATGAAATACAAATATAACACTTTGTAAAGAGTTTCAAAGATGCATTTGATATCTAAGTTCCTTAAATGATTAAAATACTTTGTAGATGTAAACTTTACTGATGTCAGTAATGTTTCTATTAAGATTTATAAAATGTAATGCCTTGGACTGCAAGGAGATCCATCCAGTCCATCCTGAAGGAAATCAGCCCTGAATATTCACTGGAAGGGCTGATGCTGAAGCTGAAACTCCAATACTTTGGTCACCTGATGCGAAGAACTGACTCATTGGAAAAGACCCTGATGCTGGTAAAGATTGAAGGCAGGAGGAGAAGGGGACAAAAGAGGATGAAATGGTTGGATGGCATCACTGACTCGATGGCCATGAGTTTGAGTAAGCTCCAGGAGTTGGTGATGGACAGGGAAGCCTGGCGTGCTGCAGTCCTTGGGGCCACAAAGAGTCCGACACAACTGACTGACTGAACAGAACAGTGCCAATCAATTATTTCACACTTTTTCACATCACAGATGAAGAAACTGAAGGTCAGAGAACTTAAATGACTTGATTCAACTCATGCAGCTCATAAAGTTGCAAAGTCAGGACCCACACTGTATTCAGTCCTCAAGTCAAGAGAGCCACTCTGCTGAGTGATAAAATACAGCCAGTAAAAAAGTAAGTTTATATGAGAGATTCTTCTGTAATTTTCTGGAAAAACCTGGTTGATAGGAAGCACTGTCATGGCATGTCTTTATAACACCTCTCCTACAGTCAGCCTTCTGCAGCCACAGGTTCAACTGATTCAACCAACCTCATATCAAAAGTATTGGGTGCTAAGTGGCTTCTGTTCTGTCTGACTCTGCAACTCTATGGACAGTAACCTGCCAGGTTCCTCTGTTCATGGGATTCTCCAGGCAAGAATATTGGAGTGAGTTGCCATTTTCTACTCCAAGAAATCTTTCTGACTCAGGGATTGAACCTGTGTCTTATCTCTCCTGCATTGGCAGGCAGGTTCTTCACCACTAGCTCCACCTGGGAAACCCTCAAAAGTATTAGAGAAAAGAAAATTCCACGTAGTTCCAAAATGCAAAATTTGAATTTGCCACACAGCAGCAGCAGCAATTATTTATACAGCACTTACATTTACAATGATTTATAATGTAAGTCATGTAATTTATAATGATTTACGTAGTATACCCAGTATATTAGGTACTATAATTAATCTAGAGATGGTTTAAAGTATATGGGATGATATGTATAGGCTAATTATTGCAAATACTAAGCCATTTTATATAAGGGACTTGATTTTGTTCTCCTAGGGTCATGGGTGGACAAAGGGACAACTTATACTTTTTGTTCTAAACATATCTTCCCAGTAAGTACTGTCTTTATACTAATAATATACAATTATTAATAATATCACTCTCAGATATGTAGATGACACCACCCTTATGGCAGAAAGTGAAGAGGAACTAAAAAGCCTCTTGATGAAAGTGAAAGAGAAGAAACCTATATGCAGGTCAGGAAATAACAGTTAGAACTGGACATGGAACAATAGACTGGTTCCAAATACAAAAAGGAGTACGTCAAGGCTATATATTGTCACCCTGCTTATTTAACTTCTATGCAGAGTACATCATGAAAAACGCTGGGCTGGAAGAAGCACAAGCTGGAATCAAGATTGCCCGGAGAAATATCAATAACCTCAGATACGCAGATGACACCACCCTTATGGCAGAAAGTGAAGAGGAACTAAAAAGCCTCTTGATGAAAGTGAAAGAGGAGAGTGAGAAAGTTGGCTTAAAGCTCAACATTCGGAAAACTAAGATCATGGAATCTGGTCCCATTACTTCATGGGAAATAGATGGGGAAACTGGAAACAGTGTCAGACTTTATTTTGGGGGGCTCCAAAATCACTGCAGATGGTGACTGCAGCCATGAAATTAAAAGACGCTTACTCCTTGGAAGGAAAGTTATGACCAACCTAGATAGCATATTCAAAAGCAGAGACATTACTTTGCCAACAAAGGTCCGTCCAGTCAAGGATATGGTTTTTCCAGTGGTCATGTACGGATGTGAGAGATGGACTGAGAAGAAAGCTGAGTGCTGAAGAACTGATGCTTTTGAACTGTGGTGTTAGAGAAGACTCTTGAGAGTCCCTTGGACTGCAAGGAGATCCAACCAGTCCATTCTAAAGGAGATCAGCCCTAGGTGTTCTTTGGAAGGAATGTTGCTAAAGCTGAAACTCCAGTACTTTGGCCACCTCATGCGAAGAGTTGCCTCATTGGAAAAGACTCTGCTGCTGGGAGGGATTGGGGGCAGGAGGAGAAGGGGACGACCGAGGATGAGATGGATGGATGGCATCACCGACTCGATGGATATGAGTTTGGGTGAACTCCAGGTGTTGGTGATGGACAGGGAGGCCTAGCGTGCTGTAGTTCATGGGGTTGCAAAGAGTCTGGACATGATTGAGTGACTGAACTGAACTGAACTATATTAATTAGTCTTCTCTAATTTTCAAATAGAGGTGGTTCAGAATGAAATAGAAACCGTATGCAACAATCATTGGCCCAGCATGAGAAAAGTCACTTTCCAAAGCAGATGGGAGTTTCTACAATCCTTTCCTGTTTTCTAGAGTGAAACTTCCTCTTTTGGAGGAAACATGTGTGAAAGATCCATTTATAAATAAAATTCTATAAATGTTCATGCTTTATTTCCCCTTGGATTTGATGATACAGCATAATACAGACGATTTCTAAAATACCTGTGAAGATATCAGAACAAAACACCTATTATTAATCCCACTTAAAAATAATAAACCAGCATATCTCTCTTATCAGCTGATCCCACAAATTTGTATATGGCTAATGTTCTTAAATCTGGTGTCATAATTCTACCTTTTTTTTTCTTAATTATGGAACACCACACTTTCTAAGACCAAAAAAACAAAACCAATTGGGTTTGGATACTATATTTATATAAATAGCTTATACACAGAAAATAATCAACCAGTTATTAATTAAAATTTCATGAAAATGTAATAAAATACTTCATAAACAGGGTAAAAATCTATTTATACCAAGATTAAGTAAATCCCTAAATGGATGAGCAAAAATAAACAGCGACTTTAAATAAAGTAAGTATACCGCACCCCCCCAAAAAAGAAGTAGGTTTAAAGAAAGAAGAGGAACAAGAAGGAAAAAGAAAAGTAAATGGATATGGAGCAGAGGAGGAAGAAAGAAAATAAGCATTTCTTTTCCATAACCATCCAGATCACCCTACCAGTTCCCTTGAGCATTTCCTGGGAAATGAAGCCATGTCTACTATACTCTCAAAATGGGATCTTATAAGCAGGATAAAAGGCATGGTGGTATCTTAAGTACAAAGAGAATCTTACCTGTAAACACTAGGCGAATCCTATACCTTCCCTAACCAAGTATTAGTAACATTCACCTGTTTCATATACACAGATGGCCCATGTTGATTATTAAAATTTACAAGATTCTGCATTTGCTAATAAGGAGGGAATACACAAATGTAAGAAGATAGTATAAGTGCCATATTAAAGATATTAACTTTATAAGCACCATGGGAGTTCCTGGGAGAGGGTAAACTAATTCTGCCTGAAAACACTCAAAGGGAATTCTCTGAGAAGACAGCATCTGAGATGAGCCCTGAAAGATCAGTAAGTATTTCTAGAAAGAAGGCATTCTGCGCAAAGGAAGGGCACAAAATCAAAATAATGCATGGTTCCTTTAACCCATGACAAAATTGATGTACAGTGTGGTCTATTCGCATTAGCAATAAAACAACTATTTTTCTCTAAAGTAGAACTCAGATTGCTTATTAAATAAGAAGATTACAATTAAATAAGCCTTTTTCTATGCATTTTGTCTATAATAGCTCATTTAATCCTCACAACAACCCTGACAGGTATGTGAAACTATTACGCTCCCCATTTTATAGATGAAAATACTGAGGCCCAGAGAGGTTAACAAAGTCACACAGCTTGATTTCAGGATGTCCTTAGAGCTATGTTCTAACCCATATACTGAAATGTCAATCCTCATGATACTGCACCAGGGCAGCCCTTACTTTACAAGCATCTAATGCCTGTCTAGTATACTCTGTACAAAAAGAAGGAAGATCTAAGACCTCACACTCACCTCCTGCTTCTAGTTAACCCTTTTCCACTCCTCTACTTTTCCTTCTTTCTTCTCATTGTTTCCGACTTTGACTTTCACTTCACTCTCTGAGAATCCCTTATTCCCCCTCATTCTCATGGTAATGTCACCAAGAGGGCAGGAGGATTAAAAGCAAAGAGTTCGGAGTCTGTGTGAGACAGACAGAGAAATCCCTGGGCTACTTGTCTCCAGCTCCCCATGCCTCTACAAGAGAAGGCAGATTTTCATGAAATACAGAAATAAAGATGCACAATGGATGGGGAAAAGTAGCAAAAAAATAAAAACAGGAAAGTATTATTTGTGATGCTATTTCTCATTCATTACAATTCAGCAGGTCAATAGCAGAAATTGACTGTCTCTCAAATGATACATTTTAAAGTGTCATAGTTCTTCTTGCCCTTTACAAACTATGCTTTTTCAAGTTGACTTTTAAAATACGAAAGGGCTATATGTTTACCAATTTGGCAGATGGTACCTTTATTAGAGCAAGAACAGAAGCTACAGGGTAACAGCACAGACACACGGATTCATTTACCTACGTATAAGAGCTGAAGAAGCCAAAACTGGAGCAAAAACACATTAGCCAATAAAATTCAAATGGAGAGTTTAGCAGCACAGGTGGGTACTTAAAAGTGATTTAGGTGAACTGGCATGTAGTAGTGACATTTTCCATTCTGCAATCATGGCCATCACAATGTGTTATGATCTCTTTAAATTCACAAACCAACCCCAAATAAGTCAGGCTCAACAGAAGCAGACAGTAACAATGATACAAAAGGTATACAATATATTATATTGCTTTTGTATTCTCAGCAAAAAGGAGAAAGAAAGGGAGAGACAGACAGACTCATATATGCATACAGGATACCTGGCTTAGGGTTATGGCTCACACGTAAACAATATATGTGGTGAGTTATTCCAGAGTTAAAGACCATTTTTTAGACACCAAATGCATTTTCTGGGTGGTCTGGATTTTATCCACGTGGTTTTAAAACGCTTCTTTATTTCTAACTCAACTGTAATATAAACATTAATTCACAAAAGTCACACTCTCAGAATTGGGAGAGATTTTAAGAGGTCATTTAAATTCTCTTCTTTCCTACGGAGTCAGTCAAACTTTGTCTTCTCCAGATTATGTGCTTCAAGTCACAAAGGTAAGACACTTTATGTTTTCGGTACATTGGCAAACTCAACCAAATTCCAGGGCAACTTCAGAGAGAAGAAAGGAACTCTCCAGAAATAAGGCACATAGAACAATAAATGTATTCACCACTGGGTACTTCCTGAGAAATTTCACATGGCACATTATCACCTTTTCCCATGCAGACACCAAAACGTTTGAAGGGTAAATTGGACCTCTTCCATATTCTGGTTTAAGAGGTAATAAAGCTATATTCTGCTCCATTTGTTAGTTATTCTACTTAATCCCATAATGGACTGCATTTCTAGACTGGATAGGTATATTCTCAAACGATAATGGCATCATTTAAAGTAGAAAGTACTGCTTAAATGCCAATATTCCTGACGGCTTAAAAAGCAGTTGTACTTGGCTAATGAATATGAAATTGGTCATACTTCTATTTATTGATTGAAAAAACAATGTTAACTTAAATGCCAACTGGAGAAGGAAATGGCAACCCACTCCAGTATTCTTGCCTGGAAAATCCCATGGACAGAGGAGCCTGGTAAGCTACCATCCATGGGATGGCAAAGAGTTGGACATGACTGAGAGACTTGACTTACTTTACTAAAAGCCAACTAGTCTACCAGCACAATAATAAAATGTGTATATTGACAAATGTGATCTGAATTTGCTGTGCTCATTTAGTCACATATATAGCAAATTTGTAATATGCTTCCAAAACTTTGAGAGTCATTTATTATTTTAGACTTACTATGATCACAAAGCACTTATATCTAATATAATGGGCTCTTTGCTAAGTGTCAAAATGCACTGATTCCATTTTAAAAGACTAAATAGTTTAATTTCATCAAGAATTACACATGGTCAATTTNACTCTCCTCTTACAAATAATTCTTCTTAAAACAGTATAAATTCTGAAAGAACATGAAGCTTACTAAACACTACATCTAAGTATGTCATACTAAATATCTGAGTATAAATAAAATATATTTGGTGTATCCTGACTTTATTGGCTATTATTATGTTTGGTGACACACCTTCATGAATAGCTCTAACAAATAAAGCATATAACTGTAATGTATTTTAATCTCCAAAAATTAATAATGACAGAGAAAAAGAACTAAGCAAAGGTTTTCATAGGGCCAGGTATATAGTAGGGGCTTCCCAGGTGGCACAGTGGTAAAGAATCTGTCGGCCAATGCAGGAGACACAGGTTCGATCCCTGGGTGGGAAAGACACCCTAGAGTAGGAAATGGCAACCCATTCCGGCGATCTTGCCTGGAAAATTCCATGGACAGAGGAGTTCCATGAGCTAGTCCACAGGGCTGCAAAGAGTCGGACATGACTGAGCAACTGAGCACAGATACATAGTCAGCACAAATAATTGTTTGTTAAACGAATGAACAGTTGGACAGATAAAACTAGAATGGGCTCCACTGTTTTAAATTTCATGATTAACTACTAAAATTAGTATCAAAATTATTTGAAACAAATGGATTTTGAAAATTAACTCTAAAACTTTTTATTCTGTGACTAACACACAGTTAGCAATTTCCTATGTTTTGTACTTACCTAGTTTATACAGAAGTATAAATTCAAACTGAAGATTAGCTGTGGCAGAGTAGTCATATATGTTGAAGAAATATTATTAAGGAATATCACGTGCAATGAAACATTGTGCCTCACAGTATTAAAAATTAAAAAATAAGTATAATTTGAAAATTGAAAACTATCCAGCTGACTCTATTTCCAACTTTTGAAATAGTGTAACATTACTGAGGAGAGGGGAGAACCTCAGATTTATGTCCCAACTCTTTTGTTTTCCAACATACGACAGTTACACTGAAAATTATTATCCTAATTCTAACTATCAAATAGTGACATATGACTTCTCTGAATGGTCACTATACCTTTTAATTTAGTTTGTAAAATAACCCATCTTCTGAATTACAGTGTAAGTGCATTAATACTCATATGTACTCTCTTTTTAAAACACCAAGGTGCAATTTAATTAAAGTAAGCTTTTAGAGAACCAATACAATACCATCAAAGTAAGGGACTTCCCAAAGGTCTGTTAAATCTAGGGAAAGATTTTGATGATCTGGAGGAATGACTGAATCGCATATTTCAGGTAATCCTCCCTAAATTCTTAGGCCAGGGCTGAATGATACTGAGTGGATGGCAATAAATTTGAGATTATGCTCCCTACAAGTATACTTCCCAGTAGAATCGTAAGTCTATCTATATAGCTTATTAAATGTAAAGTGATCATGCTTAACAATCTGGCCATGAAGAACAGGGCTGATGGATTTTATAAGGAGCCAAATGTTAAAAACCACATTTCTTAAGAAAAGTCCAACTCAGCTCTCCTGACATGAAGTACAGGGGCTACGATCACTCTAATGTAAACCCAAGGACAATCAAATTCCTACAATTCATCCACAGAGAATGGTCACAATGACTTTAAACTGGAGGCTGTTCAAAGCAAATATAACCCAACACTCACAGTCTTAGCTTTCATGAACATAACCTCAGCAGATCTAGCTTTAACACATGTGCTCTTCTGATAATGTTAAAAGGAATTAGCTATGAAACAACTGGAACCCAGGTTTCCAGGTTTGGAACCTGGGGACCTAATTGACGCAACTTGCTTTTTCATACTTCTAATCATACTAGTTTAAATTCAGGGACTATCAAGTGAGATTTAAAAATGATAGTTTTAAATAATGAACCAATGGCAAGGACTGAATAGCTATATCAATGGGTGATTTAAAATACTCTCAGTTCCTGTTACTAAACATGTTATCTGCATTCTAGAAAAAGCTTCTCTATTTGCCATGTAAGGTTATAATGAATCCAACTCATCCCAAACTGGTATTAAATGATTAAGAACTTAAAACATGTGGACAGATGGAAGACAAGAACACACTCCTGTCTAACATCAACAAAAACTGCCTTCTGATTTCTCAAGAGATCACTCCTGTTGACCCTGAATGTAACCAACAATATAACAATATTATAGCACTAGCTCTGCTTGAAAATCAATAATACAGTGTCTGAGTTGAATTCCTGGTGCTTCATTCAATAGTGGATTTCTGTTCACAGATTCAAAGGCAAAGGAATAGTCAATAAAAGCCACAAACAGTCTTCTCATACTCCTGACAGATTTCTTTACCAGGTGGTGGAGCACCATGGCAGGTCGGCTGGGCTGCAGCCCGCCTGCGCCTGGAGCAGAACGTGGCACAAGAAATGCAGGCTTGCAATTCACAAGAGCAGAACTGGCGTAAATTTCAGAGAGACTATCCAGTGAGCCAGTGGGCATATGATTTGGAGAGACGCAAGAATTCTTTTCATACATTGGAAAAACATTCTGGGTCTTAGGAAATACTAAGTAACTCTAACAACATAGATGAAAAGCAGAGTTTAAAATCTATCCAATATGTTCACATGGGTCAATTTTATGTTACATGAAATTCACCTCAATTTTTTAAATCCAAAAATAAAAAGGCTATCAGTGAAAACTCTGCTAGAGAAAACGCAAATTTCCAAAGCAACCACTGATCCGTGACTGAAAAAGAAACAAATATAACTGACTCACAATTGTGATTAGCATCAGAAGGCTTGCTGCTGCGGATTATCACGGCTTGGTGCTTAATCCAAAGAGATCGGCTAACAATTATTTCCTCTCATCTGTGTGAATCGTCTTTATTATTTGAAGATATCTAATAAATTCCATTCAGATTCCAACCCCAAGCCTCACTTTATTAAGTAGTTCTTAAGCAACAATGCTAATTATAGTTAACTGTGAGAATTATTTGACAGTTCAGAGTCAGTAATTTCTTAAATGTTTCAAGATTTCACCCTGATATACTGTATGGGCCTCCATTTATCTCGCTCAGAGTAACTGAATGAAACACAGGATTAAACATGCATATCCTTGAGCCCAGTGCTACTGCAAACGAGGAGTGACCACATGGAGATCCATGAAAATTGTTTCAAGATAAGGGAACAGTGGTACAAAGGCTTTGTGGGAGGAATGAATTTGATGTGTACAAAAAGAGATGTCAGTGTGGCTAAAGTGTAGTTGGCCAAAGGGATAGGAGTGATTTTTTTAAAACAGTAAGGCCGGAAAGACAAATGGATCCCTGATCATGCAAGACCTGGTAGGGCAGGTTGTAGTTTTAGCCACTCAATCATGTCCAACTCTTTTGTGACCCCATGGACTGTGGAGCCTGCCAGGATCCTATGTCCATGAGATTTTCTGGGCAAGAATACTGGAGTGGGTTTCCATTTCCTTCTCCAGGAGATTTTCCCGACCCAGGGATCGAACTAGCATCTCCTGCATCACATACGGATACTTCATCATTGAGCCACCAGAGAAACCCAGGACAGGTTAAAGGGTATGAAATTTACTCGAAGTGTAATGGGAAGCCTTTAGCGTTTTAAGCAGAGACCTGGTAGCTCAGTTGTAAAGAATCTGCTTGCAGTGCAAGAGACCTGGATTTGATCCCTGGATGGGGAAGACCCCCTGGAGAAGGAAATGGCAAACCACTCCAGAATCCTTACCTGGAAAATCCCATAGACAAAGGAGCGTGGTGGGCTGCAGATCATGGGGTCGCAAAGAGTCAAGCACAACTGAGCAACTAACAAACAAGATCACTGGGGCTGCTGATCAGACTGCAGGGAAGTAATAACAGAAGCCAAAAGAACACTTAGGTGGCTACTACATCTATGTGGTTAAAATGGCGTGGCTTTGACTGATTGGCAGTGAAGATGAAGAGGATAGTCTGATTGAGACCCTGCTTTGAAGACAGACCAACATGCTCCCTGATGTGGACTAAATAGGGATGGAGCAAAAGACAGGTGAAAAATGAGCAAAGCAGCATTACTTTCAGGGCTTTTTTTCAAGCTAAAAAATTCAGAAACTAATCAGGATGAAGATAACAAGGTGGGAAAGGGTACTACATGAGTAGAGAGAAACTCCCAGGCCAGGTATCTAAAGGAGGAAGCAGTCAGGTGGGCTCTCAAGAGCTGAAGGAATTAGAAGACTCCTAAAAAGAACACTCTACATGGTCAGAAGGAATAATACTTAGTAAGGATCAGAATCAAAAGATTAGGTCCATACATTTGAGAAACTGAATTATGGTCAAAGAGTAAAGGAAAGGACTTTTGGAAGTGAGCTGTTAAGAAGTGGGCAACTGTTCATGATATATATACTGGCTGACTCCTCACTGAAATTGATCCTTACCCAAACAGATCCATCAGTTTGGGATACTGGGTCAATTGTTCAGTATTTCTGAACAATTATAAGTTTTTCACATACTGAACACAATAGATTTTAACACTATTTTAAACAATTTCACCATTTTTTCTGATCTTAATTTCACTATCAATATTTTATACCCTGCAAAGGAACACTAGGAAAAAGGCACCTCTTATGTACACTACCCAAGGTGAAACTTTTGATAAAGGAAATAAAGTGCTCTAATTTGGAACACCTTTGGAATACTTAGGATTTCTTAAAAACTCATATATTGAAAGACAGATGTTATTTTTGTTTAGTATAAGAACTTCTTCTAAGCTCTTGTGATTATCATACAAATACTTCACTGGGAAGGAAACAATTTTGGAAGAGGTTATATTTCTAACCTTATACTGACTGCATAGCTCAAAGCACTGAAAGGAATTTATCCTTCTTCACATTTCATACCACTGTGCACAACATTCAACCACTTCATTTTTAAGTTAAACATAACTAACTAACCCGCTGCTGGTAATGGAAGCTCCACCGTAGGTCAGAGGAACCTGACAACCAGGTCCCTTACATTCATTCATCCGTTCATTCATTTTGCCAGCAGAATATGCAACTGACACAGAATTCATATTATACACCTGAGAAAATATGACATTTGTATATAATTTGTATTTTTCACTCATTTTTCTCCTTCATCTGCTCTTCTAGAATCTGCCAAATCTTTTTCCTTGCTTTACTGTTTCTGTTTTAAGGTAACATTTGAATTTATGTTCTTGTTTACCACTAAGAATCATACTCAACACATCGGAAAACAGCACGTTTTGGAAGCAGGCAGAAAGCATTAAACACTGGCACTGTACTGCATAATATATCACACATATTTTATTCCATTAAAGGATTAATGATGGACAAACCAGGTTGCTGAGAGTACTTCTAGTCCTAAGAAATAATTGAAAATTTGGAAAAAAGAAAAAGGATGTTGTTCCTAGTAGAATTCCTTCTTTCCTATAGCAATGAGGTGGGGAAAGGCAGGAGAAATGAGTAACAGTCTGAACTTTTAGTAGCAGTGGTCAATATAAAGAAAAGTGTGCTTTTAAAATATGTATTTTATATATATATATATACACATCTTAACATGTATATATACTTTATATTTCACAAAATATAATTAAATCAACATTTTTTAAAGGTTCCTTTCTCAGTTTTCTGCCTCTTACACTCAATTGAGGACCCTGAAGCTCATAAAATAAACCACAACTCAAACTCACCATCATATCAACATATACAAAATTTAGGTGAAAAAACATAGCTATGGACTTTTCTTTGGAAAATATATGTTATCCTCATTTACTCATTAAACCTTTCCAAAAAGTCACAAATGGTGGTGATACTGTTTTGTTTTGTTTTCTTTTAACTTAAACTTAGTGTTTTCAATAGAGACCTTTCAATCCATTTATTGTCCACTAGGGAATAGTACAGTATATAAAGCAGAAGGAAGTCACTCTTGTTACTGTTTTGACTATGAAAGATGTCATTTTTGAACATTTAAGACTGCCCTTACAACTTTGAAGAAGCTCTCATCTTATGAATTTTTTTTTGCTAATGTTCCAATATTACTTTGATGAAAGTTCTCTACAAACCTACTTTATTCAATATTTATTCAACTTATTTAAACATTATTTATTCAATATTCATACTGCATGGGAATGACATGGCTGTATTCCATATGCATAGCAAAGATCGTTCCCAAAGCAGAATTTGCTACTTTGCTATTTTTTCGAAAACAGCTGAGGTTAACTAGAATGAAAGAATGATCAACTGTGCTACTAGGGAAAATCTGTCCTCCCAGGACTCCCGAATGGTGCTCCCCTACCATCACAGCACTTGCCTAACTCCCCTGCTAGAATGTGAGTACCAGGAGGGCAGGGCCTTTGTGGTCGAATTTGTCCATTACTGTATCCCCAGCCATAAAATGTTGCCTGACCACAGCAGGTACCGAATCAATGCTCTGCAAGTCTGGGAATAGATGAGTAAATAAACAAAGAAGATATGCATCAGCC
The DNA here is from genome assembly GCA_006410935.1 of Redunca redunca. Classification (NCBI taxonomy): domain Eukaryota; kingdom Metazoa; phylum Chordata; class Mammalia; order Artiodactyla; family Bovidae; genus Redunca; species Redunca redunca. Next base: position 1,180,444 of record SJYQ01001000.1, read on the forward strand.
ACCCTCAAGCAGATCAACCCAGAGATATTTTAATAGAGCAGGGTTGTTTACTAATATTAACTTTAAAAAGCCATTTTTATTTTCTTATTCTGCAAATAAGCCAGCCCAATCGCCTTGCAGTGTTGTTATGAAATACAAAGGAGAGTCATCTGAAGGGCCACTCTAGTAACAACATCATTCTTAAATTCTTCCCTCCCTGAAAATTTGTGTATATAGTCTATTTGTCTACCTGTCTTCCTGAGAGGACAAGGAAACCCAAATTTTGACCTTTAAAACACTAATACACCTCTCCTTGGATGGAGAGAGAGAAGAGAAAAGGATGAGGCTCCACAGAAAAGGCAGCATCGTCTTTATCTTCGCTCAATTAAGCCAAAACAGAAAAAAAGTTAAATATTTTCTCAAAATTTGCCTTACACTATGTTCTATGGACTCTTCAGTTGAAACGAGCAACAGTTAATGAGTTTCCTTTATCCCATAATTCTGCATTTCATATTCTTTTTTTAACTTTTTATTTTATATTGGAGTAAGGTAGCACTAGTGATAAAGAACCTGCCTGCCAGTTCAGGAAACTTAAGCAAGGTGGGTTTGATCCCTGGGTTGGAAAGATCCCCTGAGGAGGGCATGGCAACCCACTCCACTACTCTTGCCTAGAGAATCCCACGGACAGAGGAGCCTGGCAGGCTACAGTCCATAGGGTCACAAAGAGTTGGACACGACTGAAGCAACTGAGCACACAGAGCTAATTAAGAATGTGTGATAAGTTCCTACTGCACAGCAAAGGGACTCAGCCACATGTATCCATTTTCCCCTAAACTGCCTATGCAGGCTGCCACCTAATATTGAGCAGAGTTCCCTAGCACTTCATATTCTTAAAAGAGTGCAAGAATTCACTTAAATCTTTGCTAACTTGACTCTCACTGGAACTGAGTAAGATTTGGAATTCCAGCAGACCACAGCTATCTTTGTTGCTTTCCACGTGCAATGTAATTGCCCTTTTCAGCCTCATGTCCTCCAGAACTGAAATGGGTTGCATATCTGGGCTTACTACTTACAAAAGAAAAAGAGATCCTTAAGCAAAAAATAATGAGTTCAATTACAAGATGGCTTAGATTCTGACAAAAAAAAAAGTATTTGAGAGTAAAATTGATGAGACACCAGGACAGGATAACAAACAGAGCTGCACAATCATTCTTCCTGAACATTTTTTTTTTTTAAGATATTATTTTTTTTAAGTTACTGTCTTCTTTCTTTGGAAGACTCTGACCTTGTGGAATGTCTCCTAAAGTTAGATTCTGTAAGAACATTATTGAGTACCATGACAGATAACAATTAAACATCATAAATCCTTTTCTGTAGGCAAAATCTGGTTACATTCACTGTTGTGGACTTTCAGTATTAAAAAACTGTTATACACTGTGACAAGAGAGATTTTTTCCCAGGAATACTGTCCTCAAAGTAATATTAATTAAATTGGTACCACAGTAAGAAGATGGTAAATTCCTGTCCTTAGGTCTGGTGAAGTGGCAGTAGCTTAATCAAATTTTCTAATGTCTCCAAAGAAAGCTGAGCGTGGAAAAATTGATGCTTTTGAACTGCGGTGTTGGAGAAGACTCTTGAGAGTCACTTGGACTGCAAGGAGATCCAGCCAGTCCATCCTAAAGGAAATCAGTCCTGAATATTCATTGGAAGGACTGATGCTGAAGTTGAAACTCCAATACTTAGGCCACCTGATGCAAAGAGCTGACTCATTTGAAAAGACCCTGATGCTGGGAAAGATTGAGGGCAGGAGGAGAAGGGGATGAGACAGGATGAGGTGATTGAATGGCATCACTGACTCAATGGATATGAATCTGAGTAAACTCCAGGAGTTGGTAATGGACAGGGAGGCATGGCATGCTACAGTCCATGGGGTCGCAAAGAGTTGGACATGTCTGAGTGACTGAACTGAACTGAATGTCTCTAAGAAAACAAATGCCTCAAAAAAAAAAGAAAAGAAAAGGAATGCCTCAGAAAAAACTGGTGGCCAACAGAGAAAAGCACAGAGGAGAAGAACAAAATCTGGTAACAAATCTTTGACAAGGTTCTAGAGAAAAAAAAA
>SJYQ01001000.1:1182547-1195003 GCA_006410935.1 Redunca redunca
TGACAAGGTTCTAGAAAAAAAAAAAAAAATATATATATATACAATTTATTTCTGTATATATATATGCACATACATATATATATGTGTGTGTGTGTGTATGTGCATATTTAAACAGAAAAGGCTCTACAAGGAGATCAAGGTCACCACGTGGTACAGTAGAAGCCCCTCATTTTGGGCTCGCTTGAGGCCTGGTGGGCAACACATCCCTCTACCAGTCAGGATTCACAGGTCAGGAATCAATGGGATACATGTCAAATTAATCTAATTGACTTCATGAGGTCCAATAAGTTTTTAAGTTTATATTGACACTAAATCTCATATATGAACTGCAGGACAAATGATCAATATAAGAAAATATGATCAGGGGAAAATTGTGTGTTGCAGGTTGGGTGGGGGCNNGGGGGGGGGGGGGGGTGGGGGGATTAACAGGGTGGGAATCTAAATCGAGTAGGCTCAAACACACAAAGATCCAATTCAAGGGTGCTGGATAACATATGTTTATGACAATTTGGATCAGTGCTAATTTGATCCACCGGAGAGACAAGCTTTAGGACCAGATCAATTTGGAGATAAGGTCTGAAGACTATTTTAAATATAATACAAGGCATTCATACAAAAATGCATATTTATTGAAATAAGAAAACAGAAAACTAGTAAAAATATTGAAAATGTCAGTACATTGCGTGGCACTTAAACTGAGCATTAGCTAATTTTAAATGATTGCTTTCTCCTCCAAAGCTGCCAATATTGCCAGCAACAGATGTTGTTACTGAAAATGCTAATTATTATATGCCCTAGCCACCATCTAGTTCTCTCTCTCTGTCTCTCTCTTTTTTGTTTTGTATTAACAACTACATCTGTGCATGTATAAACTGCATATGATTTGAAATTGTGTTTTGTGTAGGATGACATCACAAAACCAATATATCAAAGAGATTACTTATTTTATTTCCCAATATTAGATACTGTTTTATAAATAGTACTGAATAAAATGAAGTTCATCTACAATCTCTGACTTTGTCATATTTCAGGTCAATGGGTTATAATCAGAATTTATTTCCTTTAAGTTCTAATAAACAAATACCCTCAAAATATCAATAAAATGTTAAGACATGGAAAAAGGTCACAAAATACATTCTATGTTTAACTTTCCAAGAAACAGTCACTGCAGTATGAAGTTAAATATCATTAAAACAGGTATACACCTTAAATATTACTCCTTTTAGCAACTCAGAAAGGCAAACATTTACAAAGAAAAGGAAGATCCAAAATGAGACTAGACAGCTGTCTGAAACCCTAAAATAATTTCTCCTGCTTCATTTCTAAACATCTTATATATCAAAAAACTTACTTAACCTGCATTTATACTAATGAAATATGAAAATTTATCACTTTATACCTAGTATTAAATTCAGTTGTTAGATATAAAAGATTGAAGGTTTAAAAAAACACTGCATACACTAAAGTTAAAGGATTCTGAGATTAGATACCAAAAATACAGGCCTGTAGCCTTTTAAAGTAGAGGTGACACAATTAATAGAATATTGATTCATTTCTAAGTAATTTTCTACAGGTAGTTGACAGGTTATTTCTTGCCAAAGTGATGATAAGGGAAAAGTTATTCAGTCATAATGAAAGAAGAGTGGCAACAGATCTGGAATTGAAGTTTAACAATGATATTGCAGGGGAAGTTCTATTATCAATGCCCTGCCTAGCAACTGATATTCTATCCTAATTTATTCCAAATACTTTTGAATATCTATTATGTGCCAATGCTGGCTATCAAGGCTGTGATTTTCTGTGCACAGCAAACCTTTGACAGATGCACTATAGAATTTTGATGCACAGAAAATCTATTTTTGTTACAAATTTTGTACCCTGCTGTTTTGAATATAACTGTCATAAATAAGTGATGAATTGAGTAAGTCCTATGAGTTGGTACAAAGGCAATTCAATGAAGTCTAAGACCCAAGAGATAATATCAAACTCTTGCCAAAGAGAGATCTGTGTTTACTGTGAACTTGGAAGAACTTTTTCAGGGCAGTAGAATTTTACTCGATGGCAACAGAGCTTTAGGGGAGCCAAGGATAGACAATGATGAACGGATCTTTCCATAAACAGTGCAAGAGACTAGGCTCAGATCAAATACTTGCAGACTTTAATGAACTCTCATCTCTCTCTCTCTCTCTCTTTTTGGACTACAATTGCTTTAAAATGTTGTGTTAGTTTCTGCTATACACAAAATGAATCTGCTGTATGTTTACATATATCACCTCTCTTGATGTATGTATATATATATATTCCCTCTCTCTTCTACTTCCCATTCTTCATTCTTTCATAATGATGATGATCTTTCTGAAGACCATTAGGGGAGGGACAACTACATTTTTGAGAGAGCTCCTACATTTGCATGTTATGTAGGACTCTTTCCATGCAGAGTATGTCTTATGGACAACTCTTGGAGATATGAATTACTATATCCCCAGCCCACTCATCTAGGTCATTACAGGGCACCAAGCTGAGCTCCCTGTGCTATACAGAAGGTTCCCACTAGCTAACTATTCTGCCCATTGTAATCTACATATGTCAATCTTATTGTCCCAATCCATCCCAACCTCCCCCTACCCCATGTCCACATGTCCATTTGCTACATCTGAGTCTTTATTCTTGCCCTTGCTAGAGTTTGACATATAGAGAGAAGTAAGTCAGAAAGAGAAAAACAAATAGTTTATACCTTTTTAAAGCCATCAAAACATACTACCAAACTGCAATATTTAGAATTAAGCAACAATCACAAAATGCCCTATCCATTATTGGAGAGAAATGATGGAAGGAGGACAAAAGAATTTATCTTTTATGGAACTCATAGAAACAGAAAAGTACTGTGGTGGTTGGCAGAGGCTGAGGAGTGGGGCGAATGGGGAGATGCTGGTCAGAGGGAACAAGCTTTCAGTAATAAGAGGAATAAGTTCCAGGGACCTATGGTACAGCATGGTGACTAAAATTAACAATACCATATTATCAATACATGTTATATGTCAATTATATCTGAACATGAGCCTATAATTTTATGAAGTGTTAAAATAACATGAAATAACACTTAAATTGTTTAAACTTAAAATCAGATCATTGATTTCTTAAGACTAGATCATTCACAATCAGGTAGAAGTTACACCTACCTCCCATTCTTTGTTTTCTCTCATTATCCTGGTGATCTTTCAGAAGACCATTAGGGGAAACTAAAACATTTTTGAGAGAGCTCCTACATTTGTATGTTATAAGACACTCTTGCCATGCAGAGTCTGTCTAATGGACAACTCTTAGAGATATGAATTACTGTGCATACCACATAGATGTGGAAAGAGGATTCATACAGCTTAAAAGTGACAAAAGAGAGTATGATCAAAGACTCTGGAATTACATGGAAAGAGAAGTAGAGATAAAGATGCAGAGATAGACAAAAATCTATATTCTAGAAGGCCTTATATTTCAACCATACCTAAAATCATTTAATTCAAACATTTTGTTTATTTAAATATTATGAGAATACAAATATTGATACCCTATTCTTACATCAGGAGCACACAAGACCCTTTCAGAATTAATTTAAAATATATGCAAATTCCCAAGAAAATATTAATTGCTTAAATAAAGCTAAGACTATGCTTGTAACTTCTGCTTTTATATTGAGGACTTACAGATATATCTGGAAATCAGTATTTTTAGCAAACAGTGGAATATCTGATCTTTTTCATAGATGTCAAAACTTTTTACTCTAGAAACTGAGGCATGTGATTTTGTTCTCAAATACCTAGGAAACTACTTCAAAACTTCAGTGATGGAATTGCTTTCTAAGGAATTTGATTCCCATAACATCAACTAGATGTTGGCCATGTATTGATATATCAAACAGATATAAAACAGCTCAAAGGAAATTGAAATTTTTTCATAGACAAAGGGCCAAATAAATATAAGAAAAAATTCTTACAAGTCATCAGTGATTTCAATGTAAAACTATCAAATCAACATGTATCTTAAATTATAAAATTCGTGGCTCACAAGAGTATGATGGAATCAATAGTCTCATATATTCAGTCAGTTCAGTTCAGTAGCTCAGTCCTGTCTGACTCTTTGCGACTCATGGACTGCAGCACACCAGGCTGCCCTGTCCATCACCAACTCCTGGAGCTTACTCAAACTCATGTCCATTAAGTCAAAGACGTCATCCAACCATCTCATCCTCTGTCATGCGCTTCTCCTCCCACCTTCAATCTTTCCTAGCATCAGGGTCTTTTCCAGTGAATCAGTTCTTCACATCAGGTGGCCAAATTACTGGAGTTTCAGCTTCAGTATCAGTCCTTCCAATGCATATTCAGGACTACTTTCCTTTGGGACAGACTGGTTGGATCTCCTTGCAGTCCAAGGGACTCTCAAGAGTTTTCTCCAACACCACAGTTCAAAAGCATCAATTCTTCAGCACTCAACTTTCTTTATAGTCCAACTCTCACATCCATACATGACTACTGGACACACTAGAGCTCTGACTAGATGGACCTCTCATACATTCTAGGAGTATATCTAGAAACAGTCCACCTGCCAGTGTACAACTTTTGATCCAACAGAGCTACTTACATGAGTTCATCCTAACAAAAAATTACAGTCCACTAGAGTCAGATCTTTATATAGAAAGAATCGAAAGGTCAAACAGAAAAAAGGCATTTTTCCAGTTTACAAAGTACAACAGAATATCTAATATTACCATAAAAAATCACTTTTTAACATAAAGAAATATAAAAAGCTTATAAAATACATTATGAGAGGAAGAAAGAAATCAGTATTCAAAAAGACAAAAGCATGATATAAAATATGATTCCAAATTTGTATAAATATGCCTTACATAAATACATTTATACAAAGAAAAGTAAAGTTAAATAGATAATGACAATAACTTTCCCTCCTGAGCAGCAGAATTAACTGGTAAGTTTTATTTTCTTCTTCCTTTCTCTGCATTTTACAAGAAGAGCACTTTCTCTTTAATATATTCAAGAGTAAAAATGCAAATGCTATCTTTAAAACTAATGAAATCTGTTTCAATTTGCCAAACAACATTCAAGGTGGTTTGCTATATATATGCACTCGTGTGTTTAAAGCTGACTGTCATTACTGTCTTTGATGACAGTATAATTCTCAGATTTTTCTGAAGAACAATTTTTATACCAACTTTTTCAAGAAGAAAAACCAAGGCTTAGCAAGGTAGTGCTGTGAGCAAGGTAAGACCATTTCACTCAACACAACACAACTTTTATGTCCAGAAAGACAATCTCTTCATTCTCCTTCCAGGGTTCCCTCTACTATCTCTTGCTGCTTCAGAAGTAGTCATTCCACTGTATCTGGGGGTGAATGGCTCCAGGACCATTAGAGATAATAAAATCCATGGATGCTCAAGTCTCTTATATAAAATGGAGTAGTATCACCTTCCCACGTACTTCAAACCACCTCTAGATTATTTATAATACATACTATAATGTAAATCCTATGTACACTCTTGTAAGTACAATATAAATACTATGTAAATAGTAGCTGTGTGTGTGTGTGTTAGTAGCTCAGTCGTGTCTGACTCTGCAATCCCATGGACCATATAGTCTATCAGGCTCCTCTGCTCATGGGATTCTCTTGGCAAGAATAGTGCAGTGGGTAGCCATTCCCTCATACAGGGTATCTTCCCAACCTAGGGAATGAACCCTCATCTCCTATATTGAAAGGCTGAGGATATCACAAATTCAAGTTATGATTTTTGGAAATTTCTGGAATTTTTTTCTTTTCAACTATTTTTGAGCTTAATTCTTTATTTAACCTCCCAAAAGATGTTTTCAATGTGAAATGATACCATGGAGAACTATTTAAATGAGTAACCTCCTCAATTCCTTCCAGCCCTAATCTACCACCCTATTTCCTGATACACACTTGTCCTAAATAGGTATATATCAGGAAATGGGGTGGTGGAGTCCCAGCCTTCAATTTCTGGTTTTTATTAAAGCAAACACTCTACTATTTTACACCAGTTTGAGCTTCAAATGAGATTTCTCCCAGATTGCAATAAATATTCGCTAATTTTGATTTAATTTAAAGAGCAGGGAGGTTAATCAAGAGCAATTAATCAACAGCACAAACTACATGTTACAAATAAACAATTATGTTTTGAAATCTCACAACTCTTCCAGTTATTTATAGTCTCAGAATATGCCATTCCAATTGAGTCTTAGAAAATAGTATAAACTGTGTTCCATATAATTTTCAGTAAATAAGGAGCAACTCTAAGTTTCAAATATTACAATTTCTATCATTTCTTCACCAGATGGGAAATTTCAGTTTATCTGGCAATGCGAAAAGTATTATGGATATTGAGGTATAAAAGACAAAAAGCTTAAAGATAATAGCACATGTCCTGAAAGAAACCACACCATACGTGATTAAGTCATATTATACAGCAGCAGCTTTAAATGTCAACTCATAAGAAATGGGAAAAATTAAAAAGATGCAAATATAAACAGGTTTTGTAATAATCTACCAGGAGTAAATTGCTTTTGTGATAAAGTTTGTGTGTCTTTCCCAAGACAGGATTAAGAAATTAAGAATTTCATCTTGATAAACTTCTACCAACTGAGATAAATGTGAAAGTCAAAGACATTATGTCAATACCCAAAGTGAAAAGGCCCTCCTCAACAGAAGTTATCAGTTCCAAACAGGATTTGGAAAATCTTATTAAATAGGGGTGCAAATCAAACTTTCCTATTAGAGTGAATTTTTAAAAATAAATGCTTTCATAAAAGACAATCTTATTTCTAATCTCTATAGGAATTACTAAACTGTAATAAATGAGGGTGTCAACACTATAGATTTCCTGCCTTGGGAAGTCACCAACTTTAGCTGTAGGCATGTGTAGCTTTTGTAAAAGGAAAAATGAGAATTTTAAAATGCCTTTTGTTCAAATTGAAATGACCTAAAAGAATGAAAATCTACAGAGCAAATATTGACCACCAGGTAAAAAGTCAAGACACTTTTAAACTAGTTTGTATTTGTCACAGTCAAGTTGACAAAATGTGAAAAAAGCACAAAGAGGCAGTTGCATTTTTTTAAAAGATCCTCAACAGTTATGTCTGCAGAGTTTCAAGTAATCTCTTCAACCATTATCAGAGTAGAGTTGCTGCTGCTTTTGAAACATTTTGTCATGAAAATACCCAAGCATACGGAATAGTTGAAAGAATGGTATACTGTCAAACACTGACAATCAAACTTAACAACTGGTAAGACGTTACCAAATGGGTTCTAGCTAAAGAGATATATTTTACTTATTTATTTTTGGGAATCATCTCCAGGTAAATCATCCATACCAACTACTTGATTCATCTGATGTCTGTCCATGTCAGGAATCTATAAAATATACTTTTACAATACAGTCCCATAAAACCCCCAAATAGAACATACCCTCATCAAAACAGTTCAACCACTGCCACTATTAATAGGTCCTAGGACAAATCATTTAACCTTTCCAAGTCTCTGTCTTCTCATCTTTAAAAAATGAGGGTGCTAAATTTGAACATATCCAATGTCACCTTTGGTTATGGGCTTCCTTGGTGGCTCAGACGGTAAAGAATCTGCCTGTGATGCAGGAGACCTGGGCTCAATCCCTGGGTTGGGAAGATCCCCTGGAGGAGAGCATGGCAACCCCCTCCAGTATCCTTGCCAGGAGAATCGCATGGACAGAGGAGCCTGGAGGGCTACAGTCCTTGGGGTCGCAAAGAGTTAGACACAACTAAGCGACTAAGCACACAAGCACCATTGGATATAATGTTTATCATCTCAATACCACAAGAAAACTGCTCCAAATGGTTTCTTCAATCTTGATATGGAATTCAGATAAATCTTAAAACACTTAAAAGGTACAAGACACCTGGTCAAAAGCAGTCCTCTTCCTCAACTCTCAGTGCTGTGGATGCATTTCTGGAAATCACTCCAGCTTTAAAGCAAGGATAACATATGGTACAAGTAAATTATTGAATGATTTAATTGTCTTAAAGTATTGATTCTCAACTACATGAGATTTCCCGAGATTTTGGTTTACCTTATAATTTCTCCAATCCTTCATTAGCTTGCTATCAAGATACACTGCTCAGCTTTTATAAATAAGCATAACAGGTCATTAGGCTTCCATTAGAAGCAATTACTTAAAAAAGAGCAAATGTTCCCTTTTCTTTCACCGCATCACCTATCTCCCACAAGGACAGGCTAGGTAATGAAGAAACCTAGGGTTTGCTTCAAATGTTAATGCAGAACAGCACTCAGTCATTACAGTCATTAATTCAAGTTATTCACTACCTATCAAAAACCTCACTCTCAAATTAGAGATTAGGCCAAAATCATCTGAGAATCATCAGAAGGTTTAATTATTGCAATTCAAGAAAGATCTTCCCCTGAGATTCCCCAAATCTAACACATGGCCACCAGCATCTGAGATAAAAAGTACACAGATTATAAAAATTATGGCTGCCCTTATTTTGTAATTTTTTTTTTTTGCCATGTTGCATGAATTGCAAGATCTTAGCTCCCCGACCACAGACTGAACCCGTGCCCTTAGCAGTGAAAGCACAACGTCCTAACCACTGGAAATCCAGGGAATTCCTGCTGCCTTAATTGTAGATTGAATAAAAATGTCAGAATATTTCTTTTCACTAGATACTGCTGCCTCAGGGGCCATTAGTCACACTCAGAAGACATGGTCCCTTTCATGTAGCTCCAATGGGAATCTAAGTTGTTTGGAAATTGTATGATTTTGCTGGCAGAGAATGTACCTTAAAATAGAAGTTGGCTTGGTGCCCTAGAAAAGAAGAAAAATGAAAAGACCCTGCATTGCAGAAAGATAAGAGGTAGTTGGTATGCAACATTCTGCCAACTAAATTGAGACAAACAGAAACTTTTAGCTAACATGTTCTTCCATTATTTCAAAAATTAATCCAGCAGTCTACAATAGTAAAGCATGTGAATAAATACTGTCATGGTTTTTGTTTGCTTGGAGAATAAGAAATTACAGAAAATCTACTATTTCCATTTAGTAATATTATAACCCTAACAGAGCGAATTCATGAACATTAACTTATCAATCCTATACTATCTTTCTAAAATAAATAGAATGGATATTACTCCCACTATCTAGAAACTGTCTCCTGTACAATGTCACGAACCTCATTCCATAGTTCATCAGGCACTCTATCAGATCTAGGCCCTTAAATCTATTTCTCACTTCCACTGTATAATCATAAGGGATTTGATTTAGGTCATACCTGAATGGTCTATTGCTTTTCCCTATTTTCTTCAATTTGAGTCTGAATTCGGTAATAAGGAGTTCATGATCTGAGCCACAGTCAGCTCCTGGTCTTGTTTTTGCTGATTGTATAGAGCTTCTCCATCTTTGGCTGCAGAGAATATAATCAATCTGATTTCGGTGTTGACCATCTGGTGATGTCCACGTGTAGTCTTCTCTTGTGTTGTTGGAAGAGGGTGTTTGCTATGACCAGTGCATTTTCTTGGCAAAACTCTATTAGTCTTTGCTCTGCTTCATTCCGCATTCCAAGGCCAAATTTTCCTGTTACTCCAGGTGTTTCTTGACTTGCTACTTTTGCATTCCAGTCCCCTATAATGAAAAGGTCATCTTTTTTGGGTGTTAGTTCTAAAAGATCTTGTAGGTCTTCATAAAACCGTTCCACTTCAGCTTCTTCAGTGGTACTGGTTGGGGCATAGACTTGGATTACCGTGATACTGAATGGTTTGCCTTGGAGACGAACAGAGATCATTCTGTCATTTTTGAGATTGCATCCAAATACTGCATTTCGGAATCTTTTGTTGACCGTGATGGCTACTCCATTTCTTCTGAGGGATTCCTGCTCGCAGTAGTAGATATAATGGTCATCTGAGTTAAATTCACCCATTCCAGTCCATTTTAGTTCATGACATTGTACAGGAGACAGGAATCAAGACCATCCCCATGGAAAAGAAATGCAAAATAGCAAAATGGCTGTCTGGGGAGGCCTTACAAATAGCTGTGAAAAGAAGAGAGGTGAAAAGCAAAGGAGAAAAGGAAAGATATAAGCATCTGAATGCAGAGTTCCAAAGAATAGCAAGAAGAGATAAGAAAGCCTTCTTCAGCGATCAATGCAAAGAAATAGAGGAAAACAACAGAATGGGAAAGACTAGAGATCTCTTCAAGAAAATTAGAGATACCAAGGGAACATTTCATGCAAAGATGGGCTCAATAAAGGACAGAAATGGTATGGACCTAACAGAAGCAGAAGATATTAAGAAGAGGTGGCAAGAATACACAGAAGAACTGTACAAACAAGATCTTCACAACCCAGATAATCACGATGGTGTGTCACTCATCTAGAGCCAGACATCCTGGAATGTGAAGTCAAGTGGGCCTTAGAAAGCATCACTACGAACAAAGCTAGGGGAAGTGATGGAATTCCAGTGGAGCTGATTCAAATCCTGAAAGATGATGCTGTGAAAGTGCTGCACTCAATATGCCAGCAGATTTGGAAAACTGAGCAGTGGCCACAGGACTGGAAAAGGTCAGTTTTCATTCCAATTCCAAAGAAAGGCAAGGCAAAAGAAGGCTCAAACTACCGCACAATTGCACTGATCTCACATGCTAGTAAACTAATGCTCAAAATTCTCCAAGCCAGGCTTCAACAATATTTGAAACGTGAACCCCCTAATGTTCAAGCTGGTTTTAGAAAGGGCAGAGGAACCAGAGATCCAATTGCCAACATCCACTGGATCATGGAAAAAGCAAGAGAGTTCCAGAAAAATATCTATTTCTGCTTTATTGACTATGCCAAAGCCTTTCACTATGTGGATCACAAGAAACTGTGGAAAATTCTGAAAGAGATGGGAATCCCAGACCACCTAACCTGCCTCTTGAGAAATCTGTATGCAGGTCAGGAAGGAACAGTTAGAACTAGACATGGAACAACAGGAATAGGAAAAGGAGTACGTCAAGGCTGTATATTGTCACCCTGCTTAAACTTCTATGCAGAGTACATCATGAGAAATGCTGGATTGGAAGAAACACAAGCTGGAATCAAGATTGCCGGGAGAAATATCAATAACCTCAGATATGCAGATGACACCACCCTTATGGCAGAAAGTGAAGAGGAACTAAAAAGCCTCTTGATGAAAGTGAAAGAGGAGAGTGGAAAAAGTTGGCTCAAAGCTCAACATTCAGAAAACGAAGATCATGGCATCTGGTCCCATCACTTCATGGGAAATAGATGGGGAAACAGTGGAAACAGTGGCAGACTTTATTTTTTTGGGCTCCAAAATCACTGCAGATGGTGACTGCAGCCATGAAATTAAAAGACGCTTACTCCTTGGAAGAAAAGTTATGACCAACCTAGATAATATATTCAAAAGCAGAGACATTACGTTGCTAACTAAGGTCCGTCTAGTGTAGGCTATGGTTTTTCCTGTGGTCATGTATGGATGTGAGAGTTGGACTGTGAAGAAGGCTGAGCACCAAAGAATTGATGCTTTTGAACTGTGGTGTTGGAGAAGACTCTTGAGAGTCCCTTGGACTGCAAGGAGATCCAACCAGTCTATCCTAAAGGAAATCAATCCTGAATATTCACTGGAAGGGCTGATGCTGAAGCTGAAACTCCAATACTTTGGCCACCCGATGTGAAGAACTGACTCATTGGAAAAGACCATGATGCTGGGAAAGATTGAAGGCAGGAGTAGAAGGGGACGACAGAGGATGAGATGGTTGGACGGCATCACTGAATTGATGGACATGAGTTTGAACAAGCTCCGGGAGTTGGTGATGAACAGGGAAGCCTGGTGTGTTGTAGTCCATGGACCGCAAAGAGTCAGACATGACTGAGTGACTGAACTGAACTGAACTGAGGGCTAGGAGGTTGGAGGAGAGGAAATAAAGAATCCTCATGAGTAGTGGGTTTCTTTTTCAGGAGGGAGTATAAACACTTTAAAATTTCATTTGTAGCAATAGTTGCACAGTCCTGTGAATATACTAAAAAAACACTGAATTTTATATCTTGAGTGAATTGTATTGTATGTGAATTACATCTCAACAAAGCTATTTTAAACAGGAGAATAAGGAGTCTAAGTAGAGCATTTTTACTTATCATAATAACATTACAAATCTAAGGACAAATTGACATTTGGATTATTTATTCAACATTTATGAATACTTACTCTATTCAAAACACTCTTTTAAAATAAGATATGACCCCAAATTCAAGAAATTGACAATACTTCAGAAAGCAAGATGGACAAATAGACAGTGAATTTTAATACCAGAGAAAGTTCAATATAAACTATATAAAAAATAAGTACACATAAAATGTAATGGATACTAGAGTGATCCCCTGGAAATTTAAATATGTA
>SJYQ01001000.1:1195062-1232482 GCA_006410935.1 Redunca redunca
CAAGTATCACTTGGCTGTGTGATCTTGGGCAGCATAAAATAATATATTAAAGCACATTAAGAACAAAGCTCTACATAAATGTAAATGCACTGTTTCCTCATAAATAAAATGAGAAAAATGGTAAAAGAATTTCTATAATTTTTATATACACTAAAGTTTTATAAGTCTACAATTTAGATTAGTGCTAGACAAACTGATTTCTATCATGAATTATTTTTCATTTTTGCTTGAAAAATTGTGTCAATCTCTCATCAACAGAGTATAACTATTTTTGTCACTATCATACCAAAATAACTCACATCCAAAGGAAGGTCATTCCATTTAACGGAGACATTCAGAAGAACTGTTTTCTTATTTCAAAGGTATGAATATTGAATAATTTCAATATTATTCAATCATTTTTCATTTTAGAATGCTATCTTAGAAATACTTTCCATGTTTGAATATCTCCAATATTCACAAACAAATTTTCTTTAAAACTGGTCTAAATTTTGGAGTCAAAAGTCAATGAAATTTGACTGGCATTCAAAAGAGTAATTCTTTTTATTAGGATGAAAATATTGATAAATGAGCTTCATAGCCACTTCTGATAAACAAGTTCCCAATGTTCTCTGAATACAGTAAGCACACTTCTATTGCCTATGTCTTTGCTCATTCAGGGATTTATTTCCAGAATGCTCTATTCAACTGTACCTTCTCTCAAGATCTCTATTAAGTATTACCTTTCTCTAAACTCTTTTCTTACATTTTCAAGTCAAAATATACTCTCTACTATGTTCAAACAGGTTTGAACTTTATTGTATGCTATTTGTCACATTCCATTTAGACAGTGTTTGGGTTTCCAGCACAGCATCTGGAATTCAGATAGTTTGGAATAGACTATTTGGTCCCAAAATTCAGTAAATAGTTAACATCACTATATTTTAGTTTGTATTATACAACATAGTTTCATTTTTCATCTGAAAATTTCATAAAATAGTTTTAAATGATATCACCTATTTTCTGGGAAGATATAAGAAAGGAGAATTCAAGCTGCCAGTAGGCATGTAAATAGTTTGTCTTGCCAGGGGGAAATTTTGCAATATATAGCAAATGTCATTAAATGCAAATTTGATCCCGTTATCCTATTCTATAATGAAAATATATCCAGGAGATAATCAGGATGGTCTCAGTGATTTATGATGATGTTCACCACATAATTATTTATCATGAGAACATTGGTAATAACCTAATTATCTAACCGTAATGGATCCCTTAAATAAATTATCCTTCAATAGAATTTATATTTATCCCATTAAAAACTCACAATACAACAAAATGTTTAATGACATGGAGAAAAATTAATGGTGTGTAATGTTTAAAAAGAAGGTTATAGAATTCCAGAGAAAACCTAATCATAAATAACAATTCCTTTGCTTTCATATCACAATCACACAGGCATGAGGATTGCAAATTGCCTAGAATCTCCACGCTAGGTAGGTGCATGCCCAACTTCATTTTTAAAAAATTCTGAATTCTGAGTAAATATGATTTCAGATAATGTTTTCAAGCAAAAAAATTCAATACTTTTGGTACAGAAACTTTAAATTGTGAATAAAAAACAAAATCAACTGTATTAATTTGCATTAAAATGAACCAATCCATCTTCTTAGACCCACAAAATGAGCCTATTAAAAAAGCATCCAATGAACCAATTTCAATAAGAACAAAGTCTTTATCCTCTTACAGTGATATAGCTAGAACTCAAATATCAAAATATCTTTAAAAAGAACATATTTCACTTTGCTTAAACTTCTAGGAGAAAACAACTACATCTCCACCTCACAGAACTGGCAGCAATAACACACCCATTATAGATGATCTGTTTCCTCATCTGTAAAATGAAATGGTTGAACTCAATGGTTTCCAGCATCTCCTCTCACCCCAGGATTCTCTAGCTCATGTCTTAAAGGATACTAGCAGAAATTTATATAACTGAAAATGAAATGTACATAAATTTAGAAATAATACTATTACTTAGTTAATGTGACTTCTCTTTCTATACCTTCAATAATGCATGGTTCATTTTAGTCCCATATAATTCCTAAAACTATCTGAAATTAAGTGTAAAAAGACACTGAATCTGGAATCAGAAAGACTGTTTAGTTTAGGTTGTATCACATATTAGCTGAGCAATTACTGACATATTTCTTAACCTGCCAATTTATAAAATCTGTTTCTCCACTTGCTAAATGGGAATAGTGACAAATTTCTTTCCTACCTTGCTCTTAAAGAAAAATAATCATGTAGTAGTTAATTAATGCCATATGTATTAATGATGAAATATATGAGAAAATACACTGTAAATTCTCACACACTCTAAAAATAAAAATAAACTGCACCAGTAATAACACGACTTTTTTCAGTCATGGAAGCTTGAAGTTATTTTATTGCTGTGTTTGACCACATTTCTTTCAATTTTCCTAAAACAAAATAATCTATTGTGGAAATAGTTCAATGTGTTCTTCCATTTGATGCTTTTCCAAAATTCTTACTTAAGCTTTATCTAGCCATACATTCATATCGGCTTATTATTTATTAAGCATTTAAAGGTTCTTTCTGCTTTTATAAGTGAGCTTTGTTATAAATTAATCTTCTAGAATTTCACAGAACTGAACAAACTAGAAGAAGAAAAATGAAAAGAAATCCTCTGATGCACTTCATATGCTTTCCAATTTCAATTATTTGGATTCATTTACCTTGCCCAGAAATGAATATACTTTGTGAAACTGAGCAAACTACCATAGCATGAAATTTTCTCTATTCTTCTATCTCTATGGTAGGAATTCTACTAATTGCTTATTTTAGAGGGCTAAAAATAAACTACCAAATATACCAAGAGAAGCAGGAAGTGCTCACAGTCACTACTAAGGGGAGTAGATAATGTCTGTACGTTTAAAATCTATCAGTGCATTCCCCTTGGAAATTTCCCCTTGAAGTTTAATAAACTTTATCCCTAGGCTAAACACAAATCACCAATATTTTAGTTTAAAATTTCAATACTCTAAAGGAGATCTTTTATCCATAGTCATAATGCTATACCAATGCTGTCAAAATGGCTGTTTGTCCCCAATTTCTAGATTACAAATCTAGACTTAAGCAAATAATGATATCCTGGCTGTTAAAAAAAACAATTTAGAAGGCAATCCTGTAGAATGGTTTCAATTATTTTTTAGTTAATTGGAAAACCATCACCTCATATCTGATTAACTGCTTTAGCTAAAAGTCACTGATAGCATGAGTTTTCTGAATAACAAAATGTTAATTTGACAACTTTTTAAAAATAATTTTGAGATACACATTGATTTGAGGAGCCATGTAAAATACAGATCAGCAAGTCATATAATAATGCTGCTTTTGAGAGCCAGAAGAAAATATCTGATGACAAATAGGGAGGTAGATACTGTCTTTCTTGACCCACCGCACTTTAAGCTGTAATCTGAACCCACTGAGAAAGAAGAAGCACAGTGAGAGTAAGGGAAGTAAACTTCCCAGGTGTCCATACAGCCTTGAGGCAACAGACCCAACACACTGATGGAGATGGGTAAGATATAAGTAAGTCCTTCCACATTTGGCATTTTCCTCCCATTTAATACCTCAGGCTTCCAAAATTTTTTGAACTATTGAAAATGTGTTTATGATACAACCAAGAAGAGAGAGTGTTCATGTGATCAACCAGAGTTCTACCTCCAGGCAAGAGACCATGACTCTGACCATTCTTAGAGTTCAAACAATATGTGTATGATTCGATTATAGAAAGAAACTGAGGGAATTTAAGAGATGACCATCAAATATCTACATCTCAACACTCAAATAAAGACAAAGTAAAGTTCTATCACCCTAGCACACTGGAGGATTTAATTATTCAATGAATGCAAATTATGCACCTGCAAAAGAGGACATTTAAGGGAATAAAAAATATAAAATTTAGCTATATGGAGTGTAAATCATTTGAAGATATGCCATTCCACTCAATATTCTCTAAAAATACATATTCAACCTTAACTATCTCTAGATAAAGGGGGCCCCTATTGTAGATGAGAAGTGGTACATAAACTTAATTCATCAGTGAATCTGAAACTCTATTCAGAGATATGCACCTCTGTCATCATATACCCTTGTTTTTTGGCACCATGAGCTTCCACATGGCTCTCTGATGTCTACATGCAAACACACACACTACACACAACACAAGACATTTGTAGACATCACCTATCAATCCCGAGTTCTGGGTGGCATCTTCCCGTCTCTATTGTTCACAAAGTACTCAGAGGCAGCTGCTCCGGTACCACAGAAGACACGGTACAGTTCTGAAAATCTGAGTCTTCCAGAAGACTAGGCTAAGAATAGTCAGAGTCTCACTGTAAGGATGAATCAGTAGTTACCAAAATGGTGTGTGTATATATCACATAGGAAGAAAAAGACAACCAAATTGGTTGCAAGAAGAGAATAGTAGAAAGTATACTCTAATTTTTTAAATGCTTAAATCATGAGGAATCCAATTTATAACACTAATTTTATATTTTTCTCCTTTTTCTATAATGGTTAATGTCTCAATCTACTTTACAAATAGTTGCCTTTACCATGTCTTCAAATATTTTCATAACAAATATTTTATGAAAGTTGGCACTAAGGAAGAGAATGGCACCATAAAACATAAATTTATTCAGCTTCTAGTGCAAAGATTTAGTGATGAAATATGCCCAATTAATCAGATAACAATGAAAACAAATAAAAGTTCATTTTATTTTTTAATCATTTATATTTACCTTTGCTTTTACTGTACTCTATTAGGAGAAAAAAATATCTTGACAGTCATTAATATTTTAAAGGAACTAAGCAATCAAAACCAAATCTGGAAAAATTAGCATCCAGCATAAGGTGATTTTAGGTCATCAGGGCAATTTCAATGTTGTTAATTATATCCTCAAGTAAGCAGCACTTATTTTTCAGTTTCCTGTCTAAATTTTATGTATAACCAGAAAGAAATATTTTAAGTGCCAAAAATACTAGTGAAAGTGTAAATAGGTGAAGAGAAGGGAAAAAGTATATTTTAACTGCGAAGAGTTATAAATTCCAAGGGCTTCTTTTCACTCCTCCCTAATCTTCAAAACATACAGGGGAAAAAAAAAGAGAGAGAGAGAGAATATTCAACACAAATTTCTAGTTCTGTCATACATAAACTATTTTCTTATAGATAAAAGGTATATAAATATAAGCAAAGAAAGAGACGGTATCAGAAAGGAAAAGGTCCGATGAAGGCTGAATTTCCACTTAATATGTAAAAACAGAGATCCTAAATAAAAATGTAAAAGAGGGATAAACTGGATTTCAAAACACAAATATGAATTTAAAATAGTCATTTTCTCAACACTATTTCCAATTCATTTAAGTCTGTAAATGTACTTACAATAGACTGCCTCTATATTTTTATGAAGAAACACTGCAACTTAGAGCATTTCCTTTCTAAGAAACTAAATTTAGAGAATGTAGGAGGCATAGCAAGCGATAGGCATGATAGCATTTAAAATGCAAGGGGAAAAAAATTTACAGTGTCTTAAAGTAAACAAATACCAAACTTATTTAAACTTTTAAGTATTATACACAGAACACTACTGATAATTAAAATACAATAAAGTACTTTTGGTTGGTATGGATATTTCACTTATGTCAGTATTTCAGATGGCAGTTGTTTATTAATATGCAATTCTGCAACCAAAATTTTTATTTACATTATATGAGTTAATATAGTTCAGTAATTAAGATCAGTTCTTAACCAAGCAAATAAAATATATCCATTACTAAGTGATTTATTTCCTAGTAATTTGCCACTTCCTATTTTAGGTATCTAGTTCTTCAGCCAAATTTCATATATCACTGACTTACATTGACACCTGCTGGAAAGTACTGGAATTGTTTATTTCTCATTTCATTATCTGGACAGTTGTTAATTTTACTTCTGAGAAAAAAAAATGTGAAAGATAAACATCTTAACTGAGAATAACACAAATTTTAATTTTTTTAAGAGAAAAAGGTAACATTCAATTCTAAACCATTTAAATTGTAGTGGTTTCTTTAGGAAATTAAAATCTCAAGAAGTCAGCCCAAAGAGTATTTCAGTTGGGAACTAATTTATCCAAGGACTTTATTAACTTAAGTTGTACTAATTTGGGAAGTAATTATGAAACTAAGCAAACTTCTCCAGTATTTGAACTTCTGCCTTTCATCTTAAGACCATCTTAACACCTTGGTCATATGACTTGAGGAAACTATCTAATTTTGTGAAAGTACACATACAAATAGATGAGAAAAAAGATCCAGTTAATGAAACAGGATGTTTTATATATTCATACTTACAGATAAAATGATAAAATAATGAGTTAGTGATTGAGCTTTTACTCTCTATTATCAAAACTGCCTATTCATGAACTATATAAACATTTCACCAGGATAAATTTATTATCTGAAGTGAACCAAAACACAAAACATTTGAATAAATAATTTATGAATTTTTACAAGTTAAGTTGTGTTAAGTTTTAATGAACTTCAAATGAAAACGTTTCTATTTCTGCAAAGAATGCCCATCACCATAATCTGTCTGCTGAAACTTTTCAAAAAACAAAAAAGATTCCAGACAGAAATACATTTAATTGGCCAAAATGTAAGAAACAACAATATATATGATAAAGTTAATAGAATTCTGCTTTCCCCTGTCTAATCCACTGCCATATAATAAGCACAACTTAGGTGCTCAGACATGTCATATTTTATGATGTCAGAAAAGTAACATTGTCCTAGAGACAGCTGTTTGAATTTTAAATGACTTTGGCTAACAGGGCAACAAGATATATTCTTGGGAATGGTACTAAGAACATGATATGAAAGAAGAATATTGTACTGCGGTGCTGGATAAATTTCTTCAGCATTCCAGTTATAACTCCCCCCTTCCTTTTTCATACCAAATCACTCCAATTTCTGACAAAAGTAATAAGAAAGTATGAACATAGTTTACATAAAACAAAACAATGATCAAAAAACAATAGCTAACTTAAAAAATATACAGAAGCTCATCCAATGGTTTAGGATGACGTAGTATTCGAAATCTGCAACTGTTAAACAAGTTGCCTTCTCAAAAGTGTACTTAAATCCACCTGTCCAAACCAAATTCAGTTCTTCATGTTTAACAACAGTATATGAAGATTCAGGAATATGGGGGATATTTTACCATGAGATGTGTTTCTCACCGTAGTTTCTAAAATATGTTTTAATTTTTTAATTGATAAACAATGAACTATAAAGAGATGAACAGTTTTTAATGAATCTACTAAAAGATTATTTTAAACTTTTTAAAAATCTACTGACATTTATGTAAAATTAACTGCCCATTTAGTATTAAGACTACAAGTACCTCAGAGGTAACAGGTCTTAATGAATGTAGTTTTTGCTATTATTTTCTCCAAACAGTTCACTAGTCCTTTACAAAACACAAGATTTTGTCAATTACAAAATAAAATAGGCACTAAAATAGTACTTGCTCCTGATTCTGAAACAAAACGTAATTAAGCAATTCACTTCAACAGCTTCTACAGTCAGTCACTAAGAAAAGAAATCTTTCCTTGATAAGAACCCTGAAAGACTAGATTTTAGAGCCCGAGAAACAGTAGAATTGTCTGACACCAGAGATCCTCATTTTCAATCACTCAGTTACCTTACAGAGCTTCTGATACCGAGGAGAAGAAACTGCCATCCTTTGTAAACGATGTAATAGAACCACAACTTTCTGCAGAGACGTTCTCACCACAGCCATCATTTTAAGTTTACCACACTTCTGCAGACACCTCAGAATTTGCATTATAAATGAAGAGCAATGATCATTTCCTCCCGGTCACTGGACAATGATTTGCCAGTTCTCTGAGCATGCTCGTTTTCAGGAAAGCATTTGAAAAATACAGGGGACTTAGGTGCTAGGCAGAAGGAGGCTGGTATTCCTTCAACTTCTTCTCAATTTAAAAAACATACACAAACGCCACCCAGAAAGCCCCCAGCAGATGCACACAGCCAGGACTTGCTCAGCCCAGCACAGCCAGACAATGAGGCAAGTTGTTGGGCAGCCAAACGCTGCCTGCTGCTGGGAGAGGAGAGCGCTCAGTAGCCAAAAAGGATATTAAGTGAAACATTAAAGCTGCAGATACAAAGCAGATATCCCCGGGGAACAGAGATTCAACACATCACCAAGATGCATGCCTTGTAGCAGGTTTATATTAAGCGATCCAGCGGCATTCCCTCTCTCACTTTAAAGAAAGATGCGTTCCCTACCCGACTAAACACAGCTCTGGCTGTGTTCTATGGGATGAGTGAATAGAGCCCATGACAAATCTCGAGCAGAACAGAAGGGGACCTGACTCCAAGGATATCAGCCCAGACGTTAAGTGTTAATAAATCCCCTCCATGCAGGTCTCAGAACAAGACCGTCTGAAACAAAACAAAAAATACATGCAGGGGACTTTACCTAAGATACCCTAAAAGCAGAGTCGTCCACAGGCTCTCAGATGCCTGCTTAGCTAAGAGGAAAGCCATCAGAAATCAAATTTCTAATGTCAGGTTAAGACTCCCCTAATTACACAGTAAGGTTAACAAAAAAACAGAACAAAGTCTGTAATTGACTACTAACATTCAAATTATCACATTTCCCCTTCGTATCTTCATGATCTTGTTTTATTTGCCATAAAGCTGTTTTAATTTTAGAAGTAAGAAATGTAAGACACGATGTATGTGTCACATAGACAGAAGCAGCCGGTACCGAATTTTGAGGTCTTATGTTTATGTGTATATATTTCAGATGCATTTTCTAAATACTTCAGCCTTTGAATACCACAGTAAATATCAACTGAAGTAAAGTACTGTTAGGTAATAAGCAAAATAACCCAGAATGATTCCATGTCCAGGTTAAAGGGCACAGCCAGAAATAGAAGCCAGACGTTTCTCATTATGTCCTGCTCAAATTAATAACCTGGGTAAGTTTGCATTTTCACCTTTCTGCATCATTGTCATGATTCTTTAAAAGAAAGGCAGCTTTTTTTTTTTTAATTTTTTTAAATTTTTATTTTAACTTTAGTAAAAGGCAGCTTTTAAAGATATTCGTTTCTCATCTTTTATTTTGTCTGCCTTCTTAATCCTTCATTTTAGCATGATTTAAAGCCCTAAAGTGGGTCTTAGAGGGTTGCGTTTATCAAGCAGCATTTTTTTGAGTTTCTGTTTGTCTATTTTTTCCCAGCAGCTGTATACTGAGAACCTATACTGCCTCCTTCTGGAGAGGCTAACAACATCAAAATATCTATACAAAGCCCAACTCGGAAGGGGTCATCAAAGAACGAGGTGATTAAAACTAGCAATTTTTTAGGCAAATATATAGAAACAGGAAGCAGATTAGTAATTCTTTGAGGGTCAGAGAATTGGCAACAGAGGACTGACAGCCAAGGGGTATAGGGTTTCCTTTTGAGGAGATGAAAATGTTCTAATTTGATTATGATAAAGGGGTTGCACAGCTCTGTGAATACAGTAAAAACAATTCAATTGTACAACTTAAAGGGATGAAATGGAAGGATTGTAGGGTATGTAGAATGTTAATAAAGCTGTTATAAAAAATGAAGTTGTAATTCCTGTCCCTGAACCAACAGGTGAAGCTTCTACAGTACAGGTAATACTACCTAAACACCAGAGAGCTGGTTAACAGACAAGATCTGAAATGATCTAAACAACCAAAGCCTACGCCTATGGTAAAGAAGATACAAATTAGGCTGAAAGAGAACACAGGAGACAAAAACAGAATAATCCCAAAGCACATATTATTAGAGAGTAAAAACAGCAACCCCAGAAAGGCAACAGGGCAACAGAATTTTACTCAGGAAAGAATCAAAGCATGCTAATTAATTGGTACTGATAAAATTTAAAGCTTATATTTTGAAATATAATTAAGGTGATGATAATAATAGAATACAGGTAGGAAAATTAAAGAGTAAATGCATTTCCACACAGTCCAAATGGAACTCACCATCATACTCTGCACTAACTTGCACTGCTTCCCTGACTTTTTCTTTTCCTGTCCTCCCCAATCTCAGATTCTGACACCACCTATCAGTCTTCTTTGTCCATAACCCTTCTCCCGCCCTTAGTCTACTCATACTATCAAGTCATTAGGTCTCTTCACCCATACTGCCTCATTTCTAGTCATTTTCATCCCTGACCAGATGGCTGGAGTATCCTGTTTGGCTGTCAGTCTTGCCCAATTCAAATACATTCTCCATAAAGTCATCAGTTAGATTCCTACAAAATAAAGCCCCACTGTATCACTCTCTTGCTTAATATTCTTTAAAGATTTCTCTTTGTTGCCACCAGGTTAAAATACGAAATACTTGGCAAGTCATACAAGACTCTCTATGATATGGACCACTCAGCTCTCCAAGAACTTTTGTCTCCAAAAAGATCAGGTTTTCTCTTGCCAACAGTTCTCTGCTGAGGAGAAAAACCTAACTGCCATGCAGCAGGGCAATGAAACATAAATTCATAAATCCAAATGATCATTTATTCTTTTCAGAAGTGGTATGTATCATGGCATACTCCCAGAAATTAATCTTCATCTTCCCATGTGCTTCCAAATTATGCTTTATCAAAAGTTACCCAAATTCACATTAAACCAAATACAGAATAAATTTCTTCACCTTCATGAAATATTCCCATGGCCTTGCATCCCACTGTGTTAAGACACAAAGCAAGTACAACTAGAGAATGTGTCAGGTAAGCAGTTCTACATACAGCCCTGGTACACAGAGCACACGCTTGCCAAGGTCCTTATTCCATCGTTTTGTGCACACATGTCCTCCACCACCATCAGGACACCAACAGAACATGAGTTTTATAATTCTAAGTGCTTTTCCTCATTCTTTTTCTTCAACAAATATCTTTCCATTTCCAAATAAGTTTTCATTTTTAACTGCCTGTTCACTCACACAAAAGGAGAGTCATTAAAACAAAACTCCAAAGGAAAATTAAAATTCTATTGCATAAGAAATACTAAGCAAATGGTACTAAGTCTAAAAATCATCTACCTATAAGGTACCCAAAGCAAAATGCAAACCCATCGATTTTCTTCTTTTAATAAAGTGAAGAGAATGTTTTAAAATTAAGAGCATTTAACAAAGAAGCAAGGGAGTGAAAACTCGTGCAACCTACCATAATATGAAACATCCAAACCATAAATAAATGAATGTGCTTATCTTTAGGTAGAGAGATGTTAATAAGCTTTTAATTAATGCCCTCTTTATTATTTCTTATGAGACAAAATAGATTATTTTAGCAACATTAAATTACTTTCAAGAAGCATTTACCATTCATGTCATAATGTATAACAGTAACCTCTTTAGTCAGTAACCTCTTTTTCCTGACACTGGTTACCATAAGACAAGTAGTCCTGTGTTAGTTATTTTTATTCAGAAAGATTTTAAACATCTCTATTTATATGTATTTTTTCCACAGTTTGAATAATTCATTAAATATTGAGAAGAGTTTTTGGCTACGTAAAAATATATCCCAGGATAAAATGTATTTAAAGACATTATTAAACTCCAAAGTAGGTCTGTGTTTTACTGGTGCTCATCATCAAGGTTCGCTTCAAGCCTCCTTTGTTCATTCTCTAAAAGTGTTACTTTCTCAAATGCACAACCTGCGTATGTTTGAGTTTAACATCATTATATAAATTGAGGATCCGTGAGCATTATTGGGTCAGACTTATCATTAAATCATAAAAAATAATATATTCTAGCATATAGCCACATTCAGAGCTCTCCATAACCCTCTAAACATGAGATGATAGCTAAATATCTTATCAATTAACATGTATAGTGACCTCATAGGACTCCAGAGGGTAAGACAAAACACACACAAAAAGAACAGATTTATCTTCAGCATTTGCCTGCTCATTCTCATTATCAAGATCCAAGGGTATTATGTAATGAATCAATGAATAAAATATAAGAAGTAATGTAAGTAAACAGACTTTTGTTGAATTAATCTTGAGAATTCAACCATCAAACACTCTAATAGTCAATATGCATGGGAATAAGTTATTAATAAGTCTATTCCAAAAGGGTCTTTTTAAAAAATTTATAACTTTTTAATGATAATAATTTCAAACAGAGAAAATTTGTAAGAATCAGAATTGTTCCAAGAAAGTTTCTGGACCCTTCAACCAGACCCAAATATCTGTTAACATTCTGATGTTTTGAGGGAAAAGATTTTCTAAGAAAGGATTCAAAAAAGGTCATTACACTGTATTTCATAATGATGATGTTTTAGGGCCCCAGGGCAGCTGTCAGTATTTACTTAGAATTTCCACACAGAGCTCTGCATAGGCAACAGTACAGAATAATGTGATCTCTGCCCTTGAAGAACCACACGATCAACTAGGAGAGGAGGAGAGAGGCATCAGATGACAATGGATCGTGAGTTCACAAGCATCAGAAATAATACCTGTCAAAATGTTGTGAGAATGACACGGCATAAAGAAGTAATCAGATGTAAAACTCCAGTAAACAAGGAGACTTCTCCAATGAAGCTGGCTTAAGACCGAATTCTAAGTGAGAAGGCCTATGACTGGCAAGAATATGTCATTCTGCACAAATAAAATGGGAAATTCAAGGGCACTG
The DNA here is from genome assembly GCA_006410935.1 of Redunca redunca. Taxonomy (NCBI): domain Eukaryota; kingdom Metazoa; phylum Chordata; class Mammalia; order Artiodactyla; family Bovidae; genus Redunca; species Redunca redunca. Next base: position 1,207,803 of record SJYQ01001000.1, read on the forward strand.
AAGAGTTGCACTTGGGGCAGAAAAAAGATTCAGACATGCTTCATAAGATTCCTCAAAAATTCTTTTAAAGGAAAGATTTTGTATTATCATATTTCATGTGGAAGAAAATTTGAACCTCAGACTGCATTTACAATTGTAGTTATCAAGCTAAATACATAAAAGCAATACTTTCAAGCCTAATATTCTTAGTTGTAAACTAAGCCACAGGGCCTTTGCAGCTTTTATATTAAGTATTTATAATAAATGAACAAAGAAACAACTTCATATTAAAAGGAAATGCCCTGATAAATCAGGTTTCAATAAGGCTAACTGTAATAGGGCTTAAGATGACAGAAAATAGAATAGTTATGAGCCTATAAGTCTAAATGAATAATTACCACTTCCATAAAACAAGGTATTTTTTTTTTCCTTAATGATTAACTAAGAGTATTTTATAGACCTCACTTCTGGAAACCAACTATTCACAGAGGAGTATGGATTTCATAACTTAATAAGGTGATAGCCTCACCTGTAAACTGTACTAAATTTTGCATGTAGATGAATCAAAAGAAAATGGCAAAAATTAAAATAAAAGGCACAGTTTCCCATGCACTTGCCTGCATCTGCTGTGTGAGTTCTCTGGCCAGGACAGTGTCCTGAAGAGCATTCTCCCGCTGAGACGCATCTGCAAGCACATTAACTGTGGTTTCTGCTTCTTGTATCCACTTTAGGAAGTTCTCCAGATCCTTGCGAGAGCTTTGCACTGTCCTTAGCTCAGCCTCCAAGGCACTCTGTCTATCAGCAATGCTGCAAGTAACAAAATGACAGGCACATCTCCATTACTTACAGTGTGACAGGCCACAGCAAGCACACCCTAAAGAAAAATTAATACACAGCCACCAAGCAACCTTTATTTAAGTACCTAATGTAACTAGGAGATCTGTTTCTATGTGTGTCTTGAATAATCCTTAATAGTAATGTAAATTTTGAGAGGAAGGAGTGGGTGAGAGATATAAATATTAACAAAATCATATCCATATCATAAAATAATCATCACACTTTACAACTCGTAATTGTACATTAAGTTAGTCCCCATACATTTTATTCTTCCCTGGTGGTAAAGAATCCACCTGCAATACGGGAGACCTGAGTTTGATACCTGGATTGGGAAGAGCCCCTGGAGAAGGGAAGGGCTACCCACTTCAGTATTCTGGTCTGGAGAATTCCATGGACTATATAGTCCATGACGTCGCAAAGAGTCGGTCACGACTAAGTGACTTCCACCAACACTCAAAAGGTAATATCAATAAATATTCATACATGATTAAATTAATTCTAGAAAGAAGTAACATCTGAATAAATGGTTAAGATACAAATAAATAATTTAAAGGACTTACATTATATATTTTAAACACTTCAGGTCAATGCAAATTGGTTCTTTAAGCTGACATAATAATATTCAGAAGATATCAGATAATCAAGTTTTTATAAAGCATTCATTAAATCTACACCAAAAACTAAAGCATATATCTTGAAGTTGCATGATTTAAGAGATACACACACCTGTAAACCCAATCTGTAAAACTTCATATATCTCAAAGCTCCATAAAAAGAAAACAACTTAATTTATGAATGGACACCAACAAGTTCACTCCTAAGTATTTAAACTCAAGAGAACTGAAAATATATATCCACACAAAAACTTGTACACAAATCCAGCATTACTTATTTAGAAGAGCCAAATAATAGAATTGACCCAAATATCCATCAATTGAGAGGATGTGCTAAACAAAATGTAGTATATTCATCCACAAAATATTATTGCATCATAAAAAGGAATGATATACTGATAGATGCTCAATATGGATGGACCTTGAAAGCATTCTGCCAAGTGAAAAAAGCAGATGCAAAAGGCCATATATTTTGTGATTTCATGTATATGAAATATATAAGAGGACCAAATCCACAGAAGGAGAAAATATATTAGTTGTTGAGTAGGACTGGAAGATAAAAGTAAACAGGGATTGACTTGCTAGTGATTGTGGGTTTCTTTGGGGAGTGATTAAATGTTCTGAAATTAAGAGTGTTGTGATGAAGCACAACAGGGAAAAGATACTAAAAGCCACTTGGTTGTACACTTTAAAAGGGTGAATTTTATTAACTATACCACAATTTAAAAATCAGCACATGTAATAAGATCTTATGTACATATTTTTTCCAACTGTCCATCCACTCATTCATCCATTCATCAGCAACCATCCATCTGTATATACAGATAGAGGGAGAAAGGTCTGGAACACTAACTTAACATTAAAATAGTTCTAGGTACTGGATTCTAGTGTGGTTTACTTTCCTATTAGAACTTTTCTGCATTCTTTGAATTTACAATAAACAAGCATCTTTCTTACATATCAATAAACGCATTCATTTAAAAAATGGATGAAAAATTTAAATAGACATATCAACATAGAAGATAGATGAATAGCAAAAAAATAGTCACATGAAAAGATGCTCAACATCATTAATCATGAGAAAAAAGTAAACTCAAACCACAATGAGCTATCTATCACTACATATTAGAATGGCTTTAAGAAAATGACCAAACCAACTACTACTACAATATTACAAAGTGTAATGACTGCAGCTCTCACAGTTGATGGTAGGAATATAAAATGCTACAGCCATCCTGAAAAAGTTTGGCAGTTTTTAATAAGGTTAACCATGAACTTAAAGATACAAGCCAGGAATCTTATTCCCAAGAGAAATGAAAACACATGTCCACACAAAATTTAAATGCAAATGTTCATAGCAGCTTTATTCATAATGGTCTAAAGCTGATAATAACTCAAATATCATCAATCCATAAATAGATAAACTGGGGCATATGCACATAATGGAATACTACTGAGCAATAAAAATCTAAATGCTAATGAAGGATGCAACAACATGAGTGGAACCTCAAATGCATTTTGCTAAGTAGAAGAAGCCAGACATAAAAGCTACATACTGTGATCCCATTTACATAACATTCTGGAATGTCATCAACCTCATCTCAACACTTACTTTTAAAAAATCTCCAACAGTGTTTGGCTGCCTACAGAACAAACTGAAATTGCTTTCCTGGAACTAAATAATAACCCTCCATAATCTATCACTAATTTACTTTTCCAGCTTTACCTCATAGTTCATTCCAATGATTCAAATCAAAGTCAGACGTTCCTTTTCCTCTAGAATATTTGTAATACCATGTCCACATAAAACTTTTATACTCACATAAAAATGTCCTTCTGCAGTGATGAAAGAAATCAAAGATGACATGTTCATGTATCAGAATCAATACAGTGAAAATGAGTACACTACCCAAAGCAATCTATATATTCAATGCAATCCCTATCAAGCTACCAATGGTATTTTTCATAGAATTAGAACACATAATTTCACAATCTGTATGGACATAGAAAAACTTCAAATAGCCAAAGCAATCTTGAGAAAGAAGAATGGAACTGGAGGAATCAACCTACCTGACTTCAGACTATACTACAAAGCTACAGTCATCAAGACAGTATGGTACTGGCACAAAGACAGAACTATAGATCAATGGAACAAAATAGAAAGCCCAGAGATAAATAAATCCATGCACATATGGACACCTTGTCTTTGACAAAGGAAGCAAGAATATACAATGGAGAAAAGATAATCTCTTTAACAAGAGGTGCTGGGAAAACTGGCCAACCAACCACCTGTAAAAGAATGAAAGTAGAACTTTCTAACACCATACACAAAAATAAACTCACAATGGATTAAAGATCTAAATGGAAGACCAGAAACTATAAAACTCCTAGAAGAAAACAAAAGCAAAACACTTTCTGACATAAATCACAGCAGGATCCTCCATGACCCACCTCCCAGAATACTGGAAATAAAAGCAAAAATAAACAAATGGAAACTAATTAAACTTAAAAACTTTTGCACAAGAAAGGAAACTATATGCAAGGTGAAAAGACAGCCTTCAGAATGGGAGAAAATAATAGCAAATGAAGCAACTGACAAATAATTAATCTTAAAAATATACCAGCAGCTCATGCAGCTCAATGCCAGAAAAATAAATGGCCCAATCAAAAAATGGGCTAAACAGACATTTCTCCAAAGAAAACATACAGATGGCTAACAAACACGTGAAAAGATGCTCAACATCACTCATTATCAGAGAAATGCAAATCAAAACCGCAATGAGGTACCATGTCACACCAGTCAGAATGGCTGCTATCAAAAAGTCTACAAACAATAAATGCTGGAGAGGGTGCGGAGAAAAAGGAACCCTCTTACACTGTTGGTGGGAATGCAAACTAGTACAGCCACTATGGAAAATAGTGTGGAGATCCTTAAAAAACTGGAAATAGAACCGCCATCTGACCCAGCAATCCCACTGCTGGGCATACACACCAAGGAAACCAGAATTGAAAGAGACACATGTACCACAATGTTCATCGCAACACTGTTTACAATAGCTAAGACATGGAAGCAACCTAGGTATCCATCAGCACACGAATGGATAAGAAAGCTGTGGTTTTACATATACACAATGGAATATTACTGAACTATTAAAAAGAACACATTTGAATCAGTTCTAATGAGGTGGATGAAACTTGAGCCTATTAAACAGAGTGAAGTAAGTCAGAAAGAGAAACAACAATACAGTATATTAACGCATATATATGGAATTTAGGAAGATGGTAAAAATGACCCTATTTGCAAGACAGCAAAAGAGACATAGATATAAAGAACAGACTTTTGGACTCTGTGGGAGAAGGCGAGGGGGAGATGATTTGAGAGAATAGCGTTGAAACATGTATATTACCATATGTGAAACAGATCACCAGTCCAAGTTTGATGCATTGAAACACTCAAAGCCAGTGCACTGGGACAACCCTGAGGGATGGGATGGGGAGGGATATGGGAGGGGCGGGGTTCAGGATGGGGGACACATGTATACCCATGGCTGATTCATGTCAATGTATAGCAAAAACCAGCATAATATTGTAAAGTAATTAGCCTCCAATTAAAATAAATAAACTAATTTGAAAAAATATGTCCTTCTGACTATCTTCACCTATCAAAACCCTTCCAGTCCTTTAAGGGTTAAGGACTACTTCCTCCAAAACATTTCAGTCTAACTAGGTTTCCTTGCCCAGAGTTCATCAAAGGTGAAAACTCCTCTTCAGAAATTTATCACATGTATCCTGAAAAATCCCTTAGACTGTCATCTTATCTTACTCTTACACTTTACTTTAACTATATCATAGAGATTTCTTGTCTTTCTCCCAGTTCCATAAACATACAATAGGCAAAAGCAGTCTTTTGCATCTCCATATTTCTCAGAATCTATTATAGCATTCTGAGTAAGTTGTTCAGTCATGTCTGACTCTTTGTGATCCCCACCAGGCACCTCTGTCCTTGGAATTTTCCAGGCAATAATACTGGAGTGGGTACCATTTCCTTCTCCAGGGCATCTTTCTGACGCAAGGATCAAACACAAGTCTCCTGCATTGCAGGCATATTCTCTACCATCTGAGCTACAAGTAAGTCACTATTATAGCATTATAATAGCATTTATAAAATAATGAAAATCTTTTTATAACAGGACTTCAAAATTACCTCCCAAATACCACTTTTCAAGAAGCTACAGAGTGAAGGCCTCTAGAATATTCAGTTTGTAAATCCAAAAAGAAGACAATATTTTAAGAAGCATAAAAACAAGAAATCCAACACATGGAGAAGGAAACAGGTTCTCATGTTAATGGTGAAAGGAGATCTCAGACAAAGGGTTACGTATTCAAATCGGATCAAATGTAGCCTGTCTTCATCATACCAACTGCCCTGTTTCTTGTTTCAGTTTGACAAAATTAACAAAGAAGACACTCCGGCAAAACAGTCTTGAAAAGTGGACAAACCCAGGTGTTGTTATTATGGGTACACAGGTTAAGCTTGTGAAAAGTACTGTAATTTTAACTTATGTGTCATATGTCAAATATGTTGAGGTCTGCACTCTCTTAACATTAGTATGACATTAAAATCAACTTCACATCCTAACAGAAAAAAAAGGACAAAAACAAATAAACAAAAAACTCCATGAGATCCTACGAGGAAAGCACAGAAAATCCCTAGGATAATGGCTGTGCACCAGGCTTTGAAAACTGTCTCCAGAAGACATGTCTGCAAGAAAAATTATTAGAAGTGATAGACTGCTTAATGTGATTGACCTTGTAGGAAATTGTACTGTCAGGCCATGGAAAATGTGGGAAGAATTAGCAATAGGTGCAAAGAAAACTAAGCATATAAAAACAAGGCAATTATTAATTTCAGGTAAAATAAATAAAGAAAAATTGTAGTAAATGTCAGTGCTTGGCTGTTAATGATGCTTAGACAGATATAGTACTGTCAACATTGAATATCTGCTTCTCTAAAAATTCAATGATAAGATGATACAGGCACTATGGAAAATAATATGGCAAGTCCTCAAAACATTAAAAATAGAATTAACATGATCAAGCAAGGAGAGGAAAAATGTTGCCCCTAGGAAGAGGGCTGTGGTGAGTAGTGAGAGAACCACTGTAAGTCCCCTACACATGAACCTCAGGTTGCAAACTTTCAAAGATGCAAATGTGCATTTCCATGTCTAGTCATGAAAGCTAGTTCACATGCCTGGCATACTTGGTATGTGTGTGCATGCATCCTCTACAAGTGGTTGTTCTTATGTACTTTACTGCACGGTACTATGTAGAGTATGGTAGTATGGTATGTTTATTTCAAGCCCAGAATGACTGGAAACAAGCATAAAAGCAGCAGTGATATAGCTGGGACTACTGAACTTTTCAATGTACTGTACAGTAAAATTAAAAGTGTCTATTTTTTGTGTTTGCTTGTTTTTATGTATTATTTGTGGGAAAAGTATTATAAACCTATTACAATACAGTACTATATAGCTGATTGGGTTAGTTAAGTACCAACACTAACTTTGTTGGAATTAACAAGCAAATTGAGCTTATGAACATGCTCTCAGAATAGAACTCATTTGTTTGAGGGAATTACTGTATTATAAATCTTTCCATTTTTAAAGAATTTTTAATCATATGCATAATTTTGTTTTAATATTTAGAAGTTATCCACCAGAATTTGCGTGGTTGGTGGTGATGGTATTTAGTCTTCCACCTAACCCTGCTCATATTTTCAATTATTAAAAAATCAACTAAAAAAAATACTAAGAATAACCAAATAAAGGCTGCACCAAAAAAGGATCAGAATTAAAGGAGTATACATGCACAAGTAATCAACCATGAGCAAATGATTCTAATTTTAAGAACATTCATACAAAATTTAGTAATTATAAATTTATTAGACTATTCTTATTTTAAGAACACATAAAATTTAGTTGTTATAAAATTTAGTGAAGTCAAACACTTTCATTTTACATAATAAGTGTCCTATATTCTTAAAAATAAAGATGCACATAACATGTACATAACAGGTTATGTGGCAAACAGCTACTGTAAAATCACATCATTACAGATTAGCTCTATTAAATCCTAAGAATGCCCAGACTAGGGAAGAAGGAAGAGGACACAAACGTCTAAGAAACTCATGGGTAAAGTCAGAGAGTCTCTATGTAAGAGTCATTTATATACTTAACAAGCATGAAGGACTAGCCTAGCAGGGGAGGTGAAAAGTCTAAAATGATGCTTCAAAGGAAAGGGGAGGTAAGAGGATCATGAGCACTTGACCTTAGACAGTACTGGATCCACTGAGCTGCATTAATACCAGCAGCACACTCTGGTAACCAGCAGAACATTCTGAATTCAGAAACTAGGGCATTTAGTGTAAAACTGTCAAATTATCTACTAGCCATCAGTGGGAAAAGAGATTGTCCTTTGAAAATATTCACTTTGTAGGAAACTGCTGCAATATAACTTTTAGGCAATGGTTAAGAGACGTCTACTTTGTCGGTTACTAAAGCAAAAAGAACTGAACTGAACTGACAGTAAAAAGAATACAGGTTTTGAATCAAGGCAGATATGGCTCCACCACTGACTAGCTGTAAAAGCTAGAGCAGTGTCCACCTCCTCCCACATAACTTTCATCATCCTTAACGTCCACTTGGCACCTAGGTTTTCCACAGTCTGAGCCTTGCTTACCTCTCCTAAGATTATTTAATCAGTCCAAGCCTCATGCTTTATCTACCTACAAAAATGAACCAATGACTAACCCTCAAAATGGTTGCTATTTCACATTTAGAGCTTTATTTTTAACTTTAAATATCCTTCTTCTCTCCTCCCTCCTCCCACTGGCTTTTCCCTTTCCGCCTGGTTAATTTCTACTTCCCTTACAGAACTGGGTGCAGACACCTTCCAAACCTATGGTATCTCATTCCCATAATTTCTCTTATGGTGGCTATTAGCAGGTCATTGCTACTGTAATGACAAATCACCACAAATACAGTGGCTTAAAAATTTTTCCCTAATTTGGTGAAATACTAGGAAATTAATTTTATTTATAGGATGCAAATGTGCACTTTAATAATAAATGTCCTGGGGAATTTTTTAAATTCACAAATATCTGCTGTCATATTTTTTTTACCATGATCATACTCAACTACTAACAATAGTGAACATACAGAAAACTAAATCTGTGTACAGAAGTCCAAATTATCTTCATGTTATTATAATAAATATACATTTTAAAATCACAATCACAGTATTTATATTATAGTCTTATTTTTGAAACTAATATAAGTTCATATGATATTTCTAACAGAGTATAGCTCAAAGGTATCAGTTCTCCACATCACTCATTTCATTCTTTTTTTTAAAAGTCTAGAAAAGTTACACTGGACACTACAGAATACTCCAAGAATCTTTTTACTTATTTTCAAGGAGTTTCACATGATTTATCATAATACCATAAAGCAAAAAAAGTCAATAAAATTAGAGGCTCAGGAGTATGTATGCACACTATATGACATAGGCTAAGTTACTTTTACTGCCATTTGTACACTGCTCTCAGAAGGAAACCACCTAATTTTACCACCTCTGCCGTTTACTAGATATTTGCTTTAGGGTAAACCATTCAAATCTCCAATTTTATATTTCCATCCTTAAAATAATGAGCTTGGGCTAGTTGAGTAAAGGGCCCATGTCAGAATCAGAATCTCTAGGGGTCCTTCGAAAACTATAGAATCCACCGGAGATTATAAAACCCACTGGAAGAGTTTATCCATTCTCACTCTATCCCTAGGCTCAAATTCAGCTTCATGAAGAACCACTGCACGTAAATAAAATGTTACTGACGGGAATGGATATGTGGTGCAGACAGCAAAGAGGTCAGGAAGCACTAATGTGGAAGATTCAGTCCTAACATCACATCCAGCACTGAATTTACACTAGGCCACGATTCTTAATGCAAAGCTTCTATCTGGCACTCCTGGTTGCTACATCTCAAGAAAGATCAGAACAGGGGTGGAGGAAGTTCTGAGAAATGTAAATGAGAGGGTAGAGCAGAAGGAACAGTGGCAATGAATCGGAAATAGTTTTCAGTTCAGGAAATTGTGGCTACTAGACAAAGATACAGAAGATTTTTGTTTTAAACTTTCAAAATCCACAAATCATAAAGCCTAAAGATAGGTTGAAAATCTAAAAGACACAAGTTTTGATGTTTAAAAGGATAATTTTAGCAAAAATAAAAAGTTTTTGTTCACATAGAAGTAACAGATTATAGAATTCTTTAGAGCAAGAAATGGTATAGAACAAAAGTATAAATAACTTCTCATAAAAGATTTAAGGAATACATGGGTGACAAATTTACAATAGTTCATATTAAAAGGAACTGAGATTTTTAAAATGCAAATGCTTATTTTTTAAAGAGAAGTCTGTTATACAAGCAACTAGCTGATATGCTACAAAATAGCTTACAGTCATTTTGCAGCATTACAAAACATGGTCACCCACATAACTGACTTTTTTAAATGTGATTTTAAATGTTAAATAATACTTCATTTTTTAATCTATACGATATAATATTGTTTAATATGCATGTGCTTAGCATTAGTCAAAAGAGTGTCTGAATGTAAATAGGTGAACCTTTTTTTTTGTTCTTTTTTTAAGACTTCAATGGAAAAGAATGTCTTAGCAAATCTAGAGATGTGTCTTGCTAAATTCTGGTATACTAGAAAGGCGACCTTTACAGTTACATGATATTTAAATACATTTTTCTCTTCTAGAGTGGAAAATAGTAGCATCAGTAGTTTGAGTGGCATGTAGAAAACTTGCAATGAAACAATTCCTTAAGCTTGCCAATGAGTACCTTCACAAGGTAATTTGTCCTTTGGTGTATAAAATATCATTTAACTAGGAAATATATTAAAAGCACGCTTTAATGCAGTGAGGAAATGCAGTGGATTTGACGATTAATTAGTCACTGGAGACATTCCCAACCTTCTATGGTATTTTGTGACTAATCTTTGTTACCTAGATATTGGGTTCTCATCAAGCACTTAAAAATTCACTCCATTGAATTTAAGGAGATTGTTCTAAGCTGCCAATGCCACATCATTTGGAAACTTAAGAGAAGTTCCCCACCCCCACTGCATATATATTCAAGACAGAACCATTTCCCTGTGAGGATTCAGCACTGCTGCTGAGTCGCTTCAGTCACGTCCGACTCTTCGTGACCCCCTGGACTGCAGCCCACCAAGCTCCTCCATCCATGGGATTTTCCAGGGAAGAGTACTGGAGTGGGTTGCCATTGCCTTCTCCGGAGGATTCAGAATACCAAATCCTATTTCCCTTTCCACTAAGTCAATTCAGTTCAGTTCAATTCAGTCGCTCAGTCGTGTCTAACTTTGCGACCCTGTGAATCACACCACGCCAGGCCTCCCTGTCCATCACCAACTCCCGGAGTTCACCCAAACTCATGTCCATCAAGTCGGTGATGCCATCCAGCCATCTCATCCTCTGTCGTCTGCTTCTTGTCCTGCCCTCAATCCTTCCTAGCATCTGGTTCTGAAAACCAGAGAACCCCCCTTAGAAGGGTTGCCTTTGTCTCATTGGAAATCCAAACTGAGATTCAAACTGCACACGTGGAGGTCCAAACAACTCCTATCTCAGTACGACCTCAGACTACTCTGGTTTCAGTAGAAACTCAGACCATCGAAGTAAGAGATGAGATGGCGGACAGGAGACAAAGAGAAAAAGAAAAAGAAAAACAGGTTTCTCCTGTCTATCCCTGGGATCATATGTGCAGAGCAGCCAGAGAGACTGAGGAACAGCCACACAAGGTGTTGCCTTTTCATGAAACACCCACTGGGAGAAATAATCAGTCTATGAGAGTTAATAAGCCTTTTTCTTATCAAGAAATACAAAGAATCAAGGAGGATCTGGGAGACTATTTAGAGGACCCAGAAAAATATATTAGAGTTTTTAAAGGTGTTACTCTGCTTTATGACCTTACTTGGAAAGATGTGATGTGTATCTTTGGACAAACGCTGACTCCCAACTCAAAGACTCGAGTTTTGGGAAAAGCAGTTGCTTATGGAGATGAAGGAGAAAGCTATGGCCCCCCACTCCAGTACTCTTGCCTGGAAAATCCCATGGACAGAGAAGCCTGGTAGACTACAGTCCATGGGGTTGCTAAGAGTTGGATANTGGGGTCGCTAAGAGTTGGATACGACTGAGTGACTTCACTTTCACTTTTCACTTTCATGCATTGGAGAAGGAAATGGCAACCCACTCCAGTGTTCGTGCCTGGAGAATCCCAGCCTGGTGGGCTGCCGTCTCTGGGGTCACACAGAGTCGAACACGACTGAAGTTACTTAGCAGTAGCAGTAGCAATCCTACCACTGGCAGACTCCTCAGATCAACCCCTTCATCTTGTCAAGTGAAATTGGTTTTCGTAAGGCCGTGAATTTATCTGTGAACTTTTAAAAAGCTTCTTCTTTTTTCTCTGGGACCTTATACGCCTGAGGTGAAGCATTCACATGACGGTCTGCCTCCTTCGTAGGGTTACTTTCCAAGCCATTGTTCTCCCATCTTCCAGACAAAATCCCACTCCTTCAAAGCAGAAGACATTCTCCACTGTGTTCATAGGCTAACCTCCAGGTCCATGGAAATGGCACATAGACAGTGCTCGCTGCCTCAACAATGAAGTAGAGTCTGAAATCGAACTCAAGATCTGCTTAACAAGCCACAGGCTCCAGTGAGGGACTTCGCCCCGCAGGGAAAGGGACATGATAGACACCATTATGGACTAGAAGTGTCCCAGTCTCCACTCCCTTACAAATACCTTCCTCTCTGTCTGTGTTTCATCTGCATTCTTTTGACTTACCTCCAAGTAGATACACATTTCTAAAGAGCACTACAACAGGACCATCTTCCCTTTACATGTATTAGAGATCACAAACAGGGACCCAGCACTGCCCAGCACTGAAGTTCCCCTAGGAAGCTATCTGGCCCATCCACCTAGATTCTGATTTTACAAACGATCGTCTTTCTTCAAACTTCTGGCAGTCCCACCACCAACCTCACTAAGAAGATGCCTCACGGATCATAAAGAAAGCAGACGTCATTGCACTGAGAATCTTTCTACTTCCCACCTCTAAAGCTCCAGGCCATGGGCATCTGCATTCATCTTCTCACTGCCTTGCTGTCATAATGGAAAAAGCATCCCAGTTCTTACCAAACTCAGTTCTACAGATCCTGCCTTCTTATCAACAGAAGGACCTGTTTCCTCTTCCTTTCTCTCCTCAGTCTTGAATCATAACTCTACTAGATCAGTCCCATGAGCACATTCACATGCTTTATTTTTCTCCATTTTAAAGAAAAGTTATTCACTTCTCTCTACCCTTCATTGCCTTCCAGGTACTACCTAATCTCTCTGTCCCTCTTAACAAACTTCACTATAGATGGTCCCACAAATTGTTTCTACTTCCTCAACTTCACCTAACTCTCTAGCTTCTACTCCATCACTCCTTAAAATTTTTCTTTTCAAACTAACAAGAATCTCCAAGATGTAGAATTCCAGGAATAGTATTATGTCATCTTTTCGGATTTCTCAGTTTAATGAAACACAATGGATCATTCCTTGCTAGAAACATTTTCTTCTCTCCATTCTTTCTTTAAATATTCTCTTTGCTACACTGCTGGGCTTCCCTGGTGGCTCAGACAGTAAAGAATCCACCTGCAATAAGGGAGACCTGGGTTCAATCCCTGGAATGGGAAGATCCCCTGGGGGAGGCCATTCCAGTATCCTTGCCTGGAGAATCCCCGCGCATAAAGGAGCCGGGCAGGCTATAGTCCATGGGGTTGCAAAGAGTCAGACATGACTGAGCAAGTGAACTGAACTGAACTGAGGGCTTTGAGAGACAATTAGGTCCTGAGGGCAGAGCCACCATGAATGAGATTAATGGTCTAATAAAAGAAGCCTGAGAGAGCACTCTTCTCCCTTCTGCCACATGGGGGACAGGAAGTCTGTCCAGAGCAGGTTCCCCACCCAACCATACTGACACCCTGATCTCAGACTTCCATTTCTGTAGTTTATAAGCCACCCAATCAGTGGTGTTTGTTATAGCAGAATGAACAAACAAGGACTCCAACCAAGAAAGTTGCATTTTCTAAAAGTTCCATCTGTTAATAAACATTTAGAAAATCTATACTGCACTCAGTAAATCAGATCACCAACTAATTGAAGCAGAGACTATTCAAAATGACTATAGACAAACAATTGATGATGACTCAGCCTTCCGCTCATTTAACCACAGACAGTACTGTCAAACAGACTGAAGGTCAATGGATTTACAAGGAAGACACAGTATGACAGAGCAGATGATAATAATTTGGGGTAATCTTTTGTTGAGCATGTACCATGTACAAGGAACTTTTATACATAATTTTCTATCTTCACAATAGTCTCACTCATTAGACATTATGTTCTGTACAAGCGGGGGCTTTCTTGGTGGCTCAGTGGTAAAGAATCCACCTGCCAATGTAGGAGATGCAGGTTTCATATCTGTGTTGGGAAGAGTCCCTGGAGGAGGAACCCACTCCAGTATTCTTGCCTGGAAAATCCCATGGACAGAGGAGGCTGGTGTGCTACAGTCCATGGGGACACAAAGAGTCAGATATAATAACTTAGTGACTAAAACAACGAAAAAGAAGAAGCAGCAAGGAACTGAAACTCAGTGAATTGAAATAACTTGGTCAAAGTTCACACAAATAAGTGAATAAAGTACAGATGTCAATCAAGGACTATTAGATACCAAAGCCAATGTGCTTTTTGTCCTGCCTATACAAACCAAGAAATGCCTTAACATAGGCAGCAAAAGCTGGCTTCCAGGGAATGAGGAGAAAGAAGAAAATATCCAGTAATTAATGATCTATAGGATCATTTATTCTTCATAACATAAAGTTATATTGTCTCATTTCCTTCACAATATTTCAGGATAAATAACTGTGTACACATATATATGTGCAAGTGTGTGAGTATGTGTATATACATACACATATACATGAATATATGCACTCCAGGGTTAAAATAACATTTCAGATCCAACTGAGGCATCTAAACTCTGAAAGTTACTATTAGTAAATTTCAACTATCATTATCTCAATGTGCGCTACAGAATTTGTTAATGGGCATTAAGAAATGTAAGAAAAAAAAAAATTCACTGGTGAAAAGAATGGTAATCAAGATATGTCCTAGGTTTCCCAGATGGCCCTAAGTGGTAAAGAATCCATCTGCCAATGCAGGGGACACAGGTCAGATCCCCGAGTAGGAAAGATCCCCTAGAGTAGGAAGTGGCAACCCACTCCAGTATTCTTGCCTGGGAAATTCCATGGGCAGAGGAGCCTGGCAGGCTACAGTCTACGGGGTTGCAAAGAGTTGGACACAACTAAGCACAAGGTATTTCAATTAGCTTAAAATGTTAGACACAGACCTGTTGGTTACAGAATCCAAAATATCAAGAGCCAGTTATGTTTAAGAACTAAGAATTTTTTGTACATTAGGAAACCATTATGAATGTACCTAAATGGCATATTAACCCCAACTACAGTCTGAAGTAGCAAACACATTAATATTTCTGCAGCCAGGAACAAAGTTACTTGCACTAAGCAGGATAAATAAAGACTATAATAAATAGCCTCATGTCAATTCAAAGCATTCGGTTATCAGAGCCTATTGGATTTTGGTATGACAGATAAGGGACTGTGGACCTGTAACTGTGAATGGCCAAATTACTTAGTCAAACTGCAATTCAGACAAAACATTTCCTTTGAAAGCTGATATTAAACTTCACACATTATGCCACAATAACAGTGTTCCATGGCAATCTAATAACCCTTCACCCCTCGAGAATCTGGCTGACAATGATGTACATTCAGAATATGGCTGGACAATGAGGGAGAAACCACCGTATAAGGCTGTTCCACGGCCACTACAAATGGCACAATGGCCACATTCCGGAAGAGAGTTACATTTATTCATAGCAGATGCTCCCATATCTTTAATCAGATCAGGTTTCTAAACTCAACACAGATAAGAACCAGTAACTGGAATGCCAAAGATCCAAGAGATGGGTACACAGAGCCATCATCAGCAACAGCTCAAGTTCTGATAACAAAGAAGAAAAATAAAACTACTTTAAAGGAAGTTAAGAGCCTGACAGCATAGGCAAAATGATTTGGATTCCAATCTCAGCTCTGTCCATATGAGCTGTGTGATCTTAGGTCTTGCTTAACTTCTCTCTGCTTCAGTTTATTCATTGACAACATTGATGAAAATTCTGCCTACCTCTTATGTTTGTTGTGAGGATAAAATAATACAAGGGAAGAGCTTAGCACAAAGCCTGACCATGAGGAGATGCCCAATAAAATTTATACACTAACAACAAAGCACAGAATCTCACAAGGCATAGCAACCTGAATAAATTTGCTACCAATTCTTCAGAACATGGAGAGCACTGTCACAATTCAGTTTAGAAAAATGTCATCTTGGCTCTCCTCTGTGCCTTTAAACATGTCATTTACCTTCTCTGAGCCTAAGAGCATTACAGTAAATGAAGTATTCTCAATGGAAGAGATAAATGGTTTTTTGGCGGGGTGAGGTGGTAGAAGGAGTGAGAAAAATTGACTCTTTGTAGGAAGAAATCATATAACTATAAAGTACCAAGACAGATCACAGTATTACAATATCCTGGGAGCAGGAAACTGAAAATGTTCTTTAAGGGGGATGATAATGTCAAAAAGGTTAAGAAACACCAGTTTAAGTGAACTATAAGGTTATGTACAGCTCTTAAATTTCCTTAATTCTATCTTCATAACAATAAGGCCAAGAATTCAAAAAATGTTTAATATAGGTTCACGTACTATACTTAAGAAGGCAAGGAAAGATTTCTATATTCTAGAAATACCTCCAATTAAACAGTTAAAAATTGTAAATATCATTGTTTAAAAGAGAAAATCCTAGCAATAGAGCTATTATTCATGCTGGGATTCTGTGAGCCACAATTTTGTTGTATTTTCTCTGCTTTATAGATAATAATATATCTAAATCGTATCTAAATATTAACATGTTTATTTCTTTCCCCCTGAAATGTAGAAAGAAAATAAGGAGAATAACTTGTTAACTACTATGAAACTGGAACACTATGGTCGTTTCAGCTTTGATAAATGAAAGATCACCTTGGAATATAATTCATTTTTAATTGCCTCTTCCATCTAATCTAACTACTGCTGTAGGCTGTCTTAAAATATTTACAAAGTAAAAGCAAAAAAAAGAACTGGAGTTGCTAAATAAAGCAGGCCACACACTCCAAAGTGATCAATTTTTCCAGTATTGTTTACAATATAAACAAAGTCATAATTCTTACAGATGGAATATTTGGAAACACAGGCGAAGTATGCTTAAGGATGATCTCTTTCAGTGTTACGTTTGGGGTTTCCAACTGAGATACAATTGACATATGTGACTGTATTAGCTTACCAGGATCTGATACATGTATATATTGCAAAATGATTTGCACAGCAGGTTTACTTACCATCCATGACCACACATGCTTACAGATTTTTCTTGTGATGAGAACTTTTAAGATTTAGTAACTTTCAAATACACAATACAGTATTGTTAACCATAATTACCATGCTTTACATTACATCCCCAGAATGTAAGTTTGTCCTTTAAAGATGCTTTTAATTCCCCTTCTTTCCCGCCTTAGTTTTAGAATCCTTCAGTCAGTTCAGTTCAGTCGCTCAGTCATGTCTGACTCTTTGCAACCCCATGAATCGCAGCACGCCAGGCCTCCCTGTCCATCACCATCTCCCGGAGTTCACTCAGACTCACGTCCATCGAGTCCGTGATGCCATCCAGCCATCTCATCCTTGGTCGTCCCCTTTTCCTCCTGCCTCAANNGATGTTGGCAATTTGATCTCTGGTTCCTCTGCCTTTTCTACAACCAGCTTGAACATCTGGAAGTTCATGGTTCACGTAGTCACAACAAAAGAAAAGCACTTGTTCTAAAATGCTAGAAAGATCAATATTACATCTATATTCTGCTTTAACCACTTCAGAGTTTTGTATTTCCTACACTTGTTTTTATTTTCTCTAGAATCCAAGGGAGACAGAGCAACATATTTATGTTCATGAACTGCCTCATAATTTTCTTTGAGTTTCCCAAAATTTACAATATAGATTCTAACTAAAAATGACATTTTAAAAATGTACAAAATACATCCAGATCAAACTGTTACAAACATTTGGCTACAATTCATTACCTGTAATATGTATAATAAAGTGTTCCATTTTATTCACTGCAAAATATGTGTGGTTTTGATATCCAATTAGCTTTCAGGCATTTGCACCTGAATATATAAGATGCTTGTGAAGCCATAATTTCATTTAGACACAGGTATTCCCAGTACTATGCAGGAAGTATACACTTTCTTTTACTGAAGATGAATATAAATGTGGAGCCTTAAAGAGATGCTAACCACTGTTAACACTGCCTCAAATTCTAGATGTTCAAGTGACATAAAAATTTCTCTTATAAACACATGGTATTTTAGACTGTTCCAAACATACTGACAAGACAGAGTAATGGAAAGAAAAGATAATAAATGAGTTGAAGCCCAAGATACACTTAGTACATTTCAGGAGTCTAGTGTGGATCCATGTGTTCTCAGCCTCAAATGAGGATAACCTGGTCACATACCACATGTTTCAGTATTAGGGATAATGTTACCCTGAGGTGCCATAATACCAAAATGTTCCTTACCATCAGAGTGCCACCAAATGTATTCTAGGCAATGCTGAGAGGCATAAGAAAATCAGAACTCATAAAATGATCACTGTCAAGGTTTAGATTTAATCAAGGAAGAACTCCATTGCAGAAATTCAATTAGCTAATGTATCACACTGTATTAAGTGTAATAATACTAATTCAGCACAGCATAATATTTTTTTAAAAAATAATAAAATATGCATCTAGTAGGGACATCTTCTATATGCTTCCATGAGAAAGCCAAAGCAATCAACTTCCCAACTTGACAATATACATACATACACCTGTCAAAGCCTCAGCAATACCTTTGTTTTAGATTGATCCATGATGTTTTTAAGTATTCCGTGGTTTCTTTCACATTTCTTGTGTCATCACTGCCATATTCTTCCAGCAGTTTCTGCAGGACATTATCGAACGCCATTACAACACCATCTCCAGCAGCCAGTTCTTGAAGCAGCATCTAAGGTGTAATTTCAGATGTAATCATTAAGACTGGATCACTCAGTTACAAATATGACTGAAACACTTGGTCCTTTCAATAGGTTTTAATATGTTTCAGACACAGATATCAAAACAAAGGAACACATTATAAGACAAATTCTTGCATGTAAGCTCAAACAAAAATAATTCTGGAAGTGAAAAGTGATCAAGTACATAGCAAGTACATAGCAGATTACTATCTTTTCCTCTTTGATACATTTTAATTCCTCAAACCATTTGCCTTGTTCATTACAAATGCTATGCATCTGATTGTAAGAGGAATATGCAACTCATAGGAATGAATTTACTATAGAGTTAGTTCCTATATATGCACTTGGAGATAGAGAAAGGTGGACAATATGGAAATCTTCTTGCCCCTGGATCACTATGCCTGCTTACAAAGTTAACTCTTGGGTGGATCCAGTAGTGAAGGAAGGGTTACTGAAAATACCTGAATAAATTGTATTGATGCTGTGTGTCCATAGGCATTAGCTTTATGATACTTTTTTCCCCCCCTGAGAGGCCCTGCCTCAAGATGCTGCTGCTACTGCTGCTAAGTCGCTTCAGTCATGTCTGACTCTGTGCGACCCCATAGATGGCAGTCCACCAGGCTCCCTGGTCCCTGGGATCCATCAGGCAAGAACACTGGAGTGGGTTGCCATTTCCTTTTCCAATGCATGAAAGTGAAAAGTAAAAGTGAAGTCCCTCAGTTATGTCCAACTCCTAGTGACCCATGGACTGCAGCCTACCAGGCTCCTGTGTCCATGGGCTTTGACCAGGCGAGAGTACTGGAGTGGGTTGCCATTGCCTTCTCTGCCTGTATCAAGATACTCCCCATGAAACCTAAATGACAAATGAATGTTCCCATAATTTTTGTAGCAACAAGCAGAAAAATCCACCCTAGAGTACCAGAAGAACAGAACCATTCTGCTAATTCGGTTCAGTCACTCACTCATGTCTGACTCTTTGTAATCTCATGAACTACAGCATGCGAGGCTTCCCTATCCATCACCAACTCCCAGAGCTCACTCAAACTCATGTCCATAGAGTCAGTGATGCTATCCAACCATTTCATCCTCTGTCGTCCCTTTCTCTTCCTGCCTTCAATCTTTCCCAGCATCAGGATCTTTTCCAAGGAGTCAGTTTTTCACATCAGGTGGCCAAAGTATTGGAGTTGCAGCTTCAGCATCAGTCCTTCCAATGAACAATCAGGACTGATTTCCCTTACAATTGATTGGTATCAGTTCCTTGCAATTCAAGGGACTCTCAAGAGTCTTCTCTAACAGCACAGTTCAAAAGCAACAATTCTTAGGTACTCAGCTTTCTTTATGGTCCAACTCTCACATCCATACATGACTACTGGAAAAACCATAGCTTTGATTAGATGGACCTTTGTTGACAAAGTAATGTCTCTGCTTTTTAATATGCTGTTTAGGTTGTTCATAGCTTTTCTCCCAAAGAGGAAGCATCTTTTAATTTCATGGCTGCAGTCACTGTCTGCAGTGATTTTGGAGCCCAAGAAAATAAAATCTCTCACTGTTTCCATTGTTTTCCATCTATTTGCAATGAAGTGATGGGACCAGATACCATGATCTTCATTTTTTGAATGCTGAGTTTTAAGACAGCTTTTTCACTCTCCTCTTTCACTTTCATCAAGAGGCTCTTTAGCTCTTCTTTGCTGTATGCCATAAGGGTGGTGTCATCTGCATATCTGAGGTTATTGATATCTCTCCCAGCCATCTTGATTCCAGCTTGTGCTTTGTCCAGCCCAGCATTTCTCATGATGTACTCTGTAAATGACTTAAATAAGCAGGATGACAATACTCATTCTCAATGTACTCCCTTTCTGATTTGGAATCAGTCTGTTGCTTCATCTCCAGTTCTAACTCTTGCTTTAGGAGGCAGGTAAAGGGTCTGGTATTTACATCTCTTTCAGAATTTTCAACAGTTCAATGTGATCCACACAGTC
This sequence comes from Redunca redunca, assembly GCA_006410935.1. Lineage (NCBI taxonomy): Eukaryota > Metazoa > Chordata > Mammalia > Artiodactyla > Bovidae > Redunca > Redunca redunca. The sequence goes on from SJYQ01001000.1 coordinate 1,228,550, forward strand.
AAAGGCTATGGCATAGTCAATAAAGCAGAAATAGATGATTTCTGGAACTCTCTTGCTTTTTCGATGATCAAACAAATGTTGGCAATTTGATCTCTGATTCCTCTGCCTTTTCTATATCCAACTTGAACATTTGGAAGTTCACAGTTCAAATACTGTTGAAACCTGGCTTGGAGAATTTTGAGCATTACTTCGCTAGCGTGTGAGATGAGTGCAATTGTGCGGTAGTTTGAGCATCCTTTGGCACTGCCTTTCTTTGGGATTAGAACAAAAACTGACCTTTTCTAGTCCTGTGGCCACTGCTGAGTTTTTCAAATTTGTTTGCATATTGAGTGCAGCACTTTCACAGCACCATCTTTCAGGATTTGAAACAACTCAACTGGAATTCCATCACCTCCACTAGTTTTGTTTGTAGTGATGCTTCCTAAGGACCACTTGACTTCACATTTCAGGATGTCTGGCTCTAGGTGAGTGATCACACCAACATGATTATCTGGGTCATGAAGATCTTTTTTGTGTAGTTCTTATGTGTATTCTTGCCACCTCTTCTTAATATCTTCTGCTTCTGTTAGGTCTATACTGTTTCTGTCCTTTATTTTGCTCATCTTTGCATGAAATGTTCCCTTGGCATCTCTAATTTTCTTGAAGAGATCTCTAGTCTTTCCTATTCTATTGTTTTCCTCTATTTCTTTGCATTGTTCACTGAGGAAGGCTTTCTTATCTCTCCTTGCTATTCTTTGGAACTCTGCATTCAGATGGATATATCTTTCCTTTTCTCCTTTACCTTTTGCTTCATTTCTTTTCTCAGCTATTTCTAAGACTTCCTCAGACAACCATTTTCCCTTTTNTCTTTGGAACTCTGCATTCAGATGGATATATCTTTCCTTTTCTCCTTTACCTTTTGCTTCATTTCTTTTCTCAGCTATTTCTAAGACTTCCTCAGACAACCATTTTCCCTTTTCGCATTTCTTTTTCTTAGGGATGGTCTTGATCATTGCCTCCTGTACAATGTCACCAACCTCTGTCCATAGTTCTTCAGGCACTCTGTCGATCAGATCTAATCCCTTGAATCTGTCACTTTCACTGTTTAATCTTAAGGGATTTGATTTAGGTCATACCTGAATGGTCTAGTGGTTTTCCCTACTTTCTTCAATTTAAGGCTGAATATGGCAATAAGGAATTCATGATCTGATCCATAGTCAGCTCCCAGTCTCGTTTTTCTGACTGTACAGAGCTTCTCCATCTTTGGCTGCCAAGAATACAATCAATCTGATTTAGGTGTCAACCATCTGGTGATGTCCATGTGTAGAGTCGTCTCTTGTGTTGTTGGAAAAGGTGTTTGCTATGACCAGTTCGTTCTCTTGCAAAACTCTGTAAGCCTTTGCCCTGCTTTGTTTTGTACTCCAAGGCCAAACTTGCCTGTTACTCCACGTATCTCTTTGACTTCCTACTTTTCCATTTCAGTCCCCTGTGATGAAAAGGACATCTTTCTTGTATGTTAATTCTAGAAGTTCTTGTAGGTCTTCATAGAACTGTTCAGTTTCACATCTCCAGCAATACTGGTTGGGGCACAGACTTGGATTACTGTGATATTGCATGGTTTGCCTTGGAAACGAACAGAGATCATTCTGTCATTTTTGAGATTGCACTCAAGCACTGCATTTCAGACTTGTTGACTATGATGGCTACTCCATTTCTTCTAAGGGATTCTTGCCCACAGTAGTAGATATGATTATCATCTGAATGAAGTTCACCCATTCCAGGCCACTTTAGTTCACTGATTCCTAAAATGTCAATGTTCACTCTTGCTATCTCCTTTTTCACCACTTCCAATTTAGCTTGATCATGGACCTAACATTTTAGGATCCTATGCAATACTGTTCTTCACAGCACTTTACTTCCATCACCAGTCACATGCATAACTGGGCAATGTTTTCACTTTGGCTCCATCAGTTCATTCTTTCTGGAGTTGTTTCTCTACTCTTCTCCAGTAGCACATTGGGCACCTACCAAACTGGGGAGTTCATCTTTCAGTGTCATATCTTTTTCCCTTTTCATGCTAATGCTACTAATTAGAAAAGAATATTCTGAATATAATGATTGGATGTCACTTTCAATTGTATTCCTCTGGTTAAGAGTCCTAGGGCTTTGCTGATTATCATATTTTGAGTCATTTAAAACAAATCAGCAGATAGCATAAAGAATGACAGTGATAGCATAGCAGATAGCATAGAGATAGATAGAGAATGATCCAGAAAACCAGGATACCTCGCCATTTGATTTTTAAATAGCAATCATGGAAAGTCTACAGGTCTGGAGAATAAAAACATGCTGTCCTGTTTCAGATTTTGCTCCCCATATATTCTATATTACATCCTTCACAAGCATACACCTTCATCTAGGCTATCTGAAGGGCAAATCAATGTTACACCAAAATATAACCTAACAACCATAACCTCCAATTCAAGAGTATTTTCTATGATTGTAGAGAGATTTAAAGTAGCACTTTGAAGTACCATAAGTATTCAATATCATTAACTCCATAGTCAAACTAAACATAAAAAGTTACTTGCTCTGATGATATTGATCAAACAGTCTGGTTATAAAGATATTGAAAGAAACTAAACTTAATACTTGATTTTTTCACTACATGTCTGCTAAGTCTCTTCAGTCATGTCTGACTCTTTGTGACCCTCTGAACTGTAGCCTGCCGGGCTCTTCCGTCCTTGGGATTCCCCAGGCATGAACACTGGAGTGGGCTGTCATGCCCTCCTCCAAGAGATCTTCCTGATCCAGGGATCAAACCCACATCTCTTAAGTCTCCTGCATTGGAAGGAGGGTTCTTTACCACTAGTGTCACCGGGGAAGCCCTTGTTCACTACATTAGCCCTCATGAAAATTTTGGGAGATTTCAAAAATAAAAATGACCTTCAACATAATTACAGAAGGGAGCAAAAGGAGGATTCCTGGGATTCTGAAGGTGTTTTCTTTCTAGATGTTGGTTCATGGGTGTGTTCCATCTGCAAAGAATCAGTGAGCTGTAATTCTGGGATACAAGTACATTTCTACTAGTTATTACTCTAGAAATTTTCCCAAAAAAGCTTCCTGGTCAAATTCTTTATATAAATTTCAATGTACATCCTAAGACCTTGGGAAAACTTTATGACAAGGGTCCTAAAAATTATGGTTAACAATAGACTAAAAAAGCATATCCCACAAATTGGTAATGCCAGGAAGTTACTAATGAGCCTTACGTACTTGATTATCAGAAATCTGTTTGACAAGTGGATCCCTTCGAGCCTGCTGAAGAATGTAGAGGCGAGCCTCATGCTTTCTCATGAGCTCTTCCGTCTCCTCCCTGTGGCCATCCCACTGGAGACTGTCAACAATCATGTCCTCCAGCTGTTGCCGTCTTAACTCCACACCGTGCTGTGTGTTATCCCACTGGTTCTTGACCTTTTCCACTGCGGAGGCATTACATTTAAAAAAAAAAAAAGATCCCAGAAAGCAGCCATTAGGAAAAGGAAAAAATACATGACACCAAATTCATCATAAATAAGGTCATATATGGAAAAGAGAAAGGTAGCCAAATGGTACATACATTTTAAAGGAATTTTATTATATCTGTCACACTATATGACTGATACATTTTTGAAATCATCCTTGAAGAAAAAAATGTTGAATTAAACTCTATTCTGATTGCATTAAAATATCTCACAATAAAGATATTTACTATTTTAAACTGATAAACAAAAAATTATTTAAAAAATTAATTTTTACCTAGTTTATTTTACAGAACCTGGTCTGAAGAAGGGAGATGACTACTTTTTACAGTACTTTATGATATAATTTTATGACCACAGATACAGTCTGTTGTCCTCCTTTAAGGAAATGCTCTAATGAAGCATTTATTTTAAGAGAAAACAAACTATTTAA
>SJYQ01001000.1:1233385-1423569 GCA_006410935.1 Redunca redunca
TAATTTCTGGCTGAATAATCTTCAAAAACGTGCATGTTACCATTTTCAAGGAAAGTAAGGGATGATGTATAATTTTATTTTTTAAATCTTACATTTTTCAGTGATTGCTGTTCTCACGTCTGAACTGGAAGCTTTATTTTTCAGATTCTGCGCCAATGTAAAGACATAATCAAGCTGAGGATGGCGCTGTTCTAAGTCAGCCTTTGTGATCTGTCAAGACAAAATGATCATTAAGATAGGTTAATAAGCTGTACGATAAAAACACTAACAAAGCAAAACTGCCCTCCAAGCTGTTGTTTTCCTCCAGAAAGGAGCAGTGAGGCATCAGTGCTATAGAGGAGAAAGTGCAGGCTCTGGAGTCAGGGGCCCCAGGTTCGAATCCTGGCTCTCCCACTTATTATCTCGATCACCAGGCAAGGTATTTTACCTCTCTTGTTTCCACAAAAAGAAACAATAAAAACTCTTGCAGTTCAGCTAGTCTACGGAGATTAAATGAAGAAAATCCCTTTGAAATCTAAAACGTATATTCAAAATATCAGCAAGGGGACTTCCCTGGTGGTCTCTGGTTAAGAATCCACCTCCCAGTGCAAGGGATTCAGGTTCAGTCACTGCTCTAGGAACTAAGATCCCACATGCCTTGAAGCAACTAAGCCCGCAGACGGCAACTACTGAGCCTGTGTGTCACAACTAGAGAAACCCATGCCCTGCAACGAAGACTTAGTGCAACCAAAAATCAAAAACATTAGCAGTGATTTCTGCAACCGATGTTCTGCACATCTGTGCTACAACAGAAATGAACATAAACTAATGGCACCTACAGGGTGGAGATGAGGGGTTAGAAAAATTCGAACTAGAAGAACTGCAAATTAAATCACCCTAAACACAAAGAGTCGGACACAACTGAGTGATTCAGCACAGCACAGACATAAAAGACTGCTGCTTGAGCAAGTTTGAGTTTCTTAGGAGGGAAAAGTTAGCAATATTAGGAAAACGGTGTGTTTTAAGTATAGAACTCACACATAGCCATAAAGATTAAAATATACAACTTCCAAAGAGAATCCACAGCTCTTCCTCTGTGAACTCCCTAACTTTTCAGATTTCAATTATTCCTATAGTGTCAAGTATTGAATCACACAGAGACAGTTCAATGAATGCTGATCATTTCCTTACAAGTGGCCTAAGGACCTTTCAACACAATGTATCTGAAACTAAATCAATCAAACCCTTATCCACACTCCATTTCTTCTGTTCCTGATTTCCACTAATTGTAATGACATCATCTCAGCCACTCAGAAAGGGCTTTTCTCCTTGTTTTAAGCATCTCTTGCACTATTCCCTGTCTTCTTACTCAAGCAGAACATTCTTATGATCAGTCTCCAGCCACAATTTTAAAAAGAAAATGGGAAGAAAAGATGCTTACCGATTGCTTACAGACTAAAAGTCCAAAAAGCTTTGCCTAATCCGTAAGCTCCTTCAGAAGGTGGACTTGATCTGACTTCAATGACTTCCCACTACACCTCCTTATTGCACAACTGTTGAACCATCCCTCATGCTCCCCACCTCAAATCTTCATTCTCTCTGGTCCCTATACCAGGAATGTCATTTATTTTGTCTCTAAGCATCAAAATTCCACATAGTCTGCATTCCTTCACTGTGGATGTAACCCCTTCTTCATCCTGGCTCCTCTACCACGTGGCCTGTACCTGCCCAGTGGCTTTTATTAGACTGTGCCTGGTCACATATAACTTTAATATGGGAATAAAACTGGTACCTACTTCACAAGATTGTTAAAGTGAATGAGATAATATATGTTAAATACTTAGAAAGACACCTAGCACACACTAAGCACTTAATAAGTGTTAGTAATAGCTGCTATTATTTTATTTTTTTCATAGTTCATTCTTAGTTTCTATCTGATATATTCTTTTCGGCATCCCCAGACAACATATAGCCCAGGACCAAACATACACTGAATATGGAGAAAGAACTTTAAAATTGATGTCAAATGGCAAATGTATAGAAATAAAATTATAGTCAGGAGAGTCTCACTGATGATGTCAACAATTAAATAAGCTCATTATGAAATATAGGTTAAAAAGGCACTTCAACAAAACACCTATATGACACTAGGGACTAAATTAACACCAGTTTCATTCATACTGATACTGCCAGATTTAGGACATCAGTTTTAGCTCGTAAAAACAGAGTCTACAGCTCACAGTCTTAACCAAAACAACACAAATGCAAGAAAAACTTTATTCATCAGAGCTAGCCAGCATGGCTGACAGATAAAGAACTTTTAAGAGGGACGTGGACTCTGCTCTGAGGGGCCGGCGGCGGAAGGGCAGTCCATGGCGTGAGCGTCTTGGAGGCCACCCGGCAGGGCCAGGCTGCATCAGACCTACTGCCTCTCCAGCCAGTGCACTGGCATCTGAGCTTCTGCACTGCCACAGGGACCCAGGAGTGAAAGGAGGTGAGAAGCTCGCTGAGGAAGGGCTCGGCGCCGTTCACCCCCACGCAGTCCCCCTAGTTAATCATTTTGCGTCTGCTTTTCAGACGCAAGCGCAGTTGCTTTTCCTCGTGAAAGTGAAATGAAGTCACTCAGGCATGTCCGACTCTTTGCAACCCCATGGACTGTAGTTTACAAGGCTCCTCCGTCTATGGAATTTTCCAGGCAAGAATACCGGAGTGAGTTGCCATTTCCTTCTCCAGGGGATCTTCCTAACCCAGGGATCAAACCCGGATCTCCCTCATTGCAGGCAGACGCTTTACCATCCGAGCCACCGGGGAAGCCCCCAAAGCGGTTTATTAACAGAAGAGTACTGAAAATTGGAGGAGAAGGAAGCTGTTGGGGCCACGTACTGTGAGAGGCTGGGTGACCTGCTTCAGCGGTCGGACTTTGTGATGCTGGCTGTGAGCCTGATGCCCCAGACCCAGGGCCTGATCAGGAGGCCGGAACTGAGGTTAATGAAGCCCACCTTCATCCTCATCAACATCAGCAGAGGTCTACCAGTTGATCAAGACACCCTGGTGGAAGCCCTTCAGACCCGGTTCATTAGGGCAGCAGCGTTGGATGTGATGTACCCAGAGTCCCTGCCCAGAGATCATCCTTTGTTGGAGTTGAAGAACATCACTCTGACACCTCACAGTGGAAGTGCAACTCATCAAGCAAGTCGGACAGATGATCGAAAATTTGGTTGAAAGAATTCTGGCATCTTTCAGTGGCCTTCCTGTTCCTAAGGAAGTGCTGCTTAAATGATTTGTGTGAGTTAAGAATTCAGTGGGATGAAAACACGGCAGATTAAATGGGAAAGAAACACTTATAAAAAAAAAAAAAGAATTTTTTAAAGCTCATTCTCGCAGAGTTTAAGATAAACAAAAGCGATCCAAACAGATCTTGTCTACTCCTGTGCTGTGGTGTTTCCATGACAAACCTTTACACTAGGTACCTACTTTCATTCGCGAAATTGTCTTATTGATCTCTTCTACATCCCCGACAGTGACAATGTTGGACTTCAGCATCTGGTCGATCAATACCAGCCAGTCGGCTAGTTCTGTTATCGTCTTATCCAGATCAGCAGGAACTGAAATTTCTGAAGTACGAGGAGATGGGACAGGAATATCTGATGCAGATGATGCTAGCACCACCTTTTGGACACTGGGATGAGCTGAAATTAAAAATGAAGCAAAGTGTTAATAACACAGCAGGATATTCTGATATTGGTAATATAATGGAGATGTATGTATATGTGTATTTATGTAAATTTTAGTTTAAGTAAGTAAAATGATTGAAAGAGGGTTTGTTTTTTTTTTATTGAAGGATAACTGCTTTACAATGTTGTGTTGGTTTCTGCCATACAACAAGAATCAGTATACATACATACCCTCCCTCGGTTTTTCTTTTTTAATACTGAAATGGCAATGTTACTTCCTGAAATATCTATAAGACTTATGGTTGCAATAAAGCTAATTAAAGGCAGTCTCACCGTATTTTGCGCTTCCTAGGTGGCACTAATGGTAAAGAACCCACCTGCCAATGCAGGAGGGCATGGCAACCCACTCCAGTATTCTTGCCTAGAGAATCCCATGGACAGAGGAGCCTGGTGGGCTACGGTCCATAGGGCCGCACAGAGTCGGACACAACTGAAGTGACCTAGCATGCACACAGCCTATTCGAGGGTAGCAATAACTCAAAAGCAACTAACAGTAACTAAGACTGATATCAAGAGAAAATCTTAAAAAATACATCAACCATGAGAAAGTTAGGAGTGTTATTTTATTTTGTCAAGATGTTTTTGCTTTAATTATAAAGCCAATTTATTTGTAGTTTTCTGTCCTTTTTTTCCTTAACTTTATAACATGAGTATTAGTCATTTTAATAAACATCATTGTGAATACCTAGGTAATAATCTTTATTTATAGTCACTAACTTTGAGTTACCCTTTTTCATCTGGCTAAATACTTAGACTCCTCTTGAACTTTTACTTTAAAAAAGATTTGCAGATACAGCCAACTAATAACAGACAAGGGAGCCAAGAATATGCAATGGAGAAAAGATAGTCTTTTCAATACACGATGCTAAGATGATTGGACATGTAAAAGAGTAAATGTCTTACACCACTTACAAAAGACTTAAATGTAAGACCTGAAACTATGAAACTCCTAGAAGAAAACAGAGGAATTTAAGCTCCTTGACACAGAGCATGGTATTGACTCTGAATATAACACCTGAAGAATACAAAGCATAAGCAACAAAATCAAAACTGAACAAGTGGGACTACCATCAAACTGAAAAGCTTCTACAGAGCAAGGGAAGCCGTCAACACAACAAAGTGAAAAGACAACATACACACAACAGGAAAGAGTACTTGCAAACCATATACCTGCTAAGAGGTTAATACTGAATACGTATGTATACATATAACTCAGATACAAAAAAGTGAGAAAAGTCCTATCATTCGAGACAAGATGGATGGACCTTGAAGGAATTATGCTGAGTAAGTCAGCTAGAGAAAGACAAATACTGTATGATCTCACTTAAATGCGGTATCCAAACGAGGGAAAAAAAATTCATAGGAAAAGAGACAATCAGACCTGTGGTAACCAGAAGTGAAGGGGAAGAGGGAGGGGAAATAAGAAAAGATGGTCAAAAGGTACAAATGCCCAGTTACAAGATAAACACTAGGGATGTAATGTACAACATGAAGGCTATAGTTAACAGTGCTGTATGAGATACAGAAAAGTTAAGAGAGTAAATCCTATGAGGTCTCCCCATAAGAAGAAAATTTTTTCTCTTTTCTTTTGTTAATTACATCGATATGAGAAGATGACCCATTTATGATAATCATTTCACAATACAAGTAAATCGGACCATCATGCTATACACCTCAAACTTATACAGTGATATATGTCAGTTATTTCGCAATCAAACTGAGGGGAAAAAGTAGGTTTGAAGACGCAAAGTTATAGGGTATGAAACTCAAAGTTAGTCATAATAAGCTAAAAAAAGACTTTGCAATTCTAATGTTTCTATTAGTGCCAGATGCTGAGCACAGCCTCTCACAGGCAACAAAGAAGGGTGGAGTATGTAAGCACCTCACGAAAAGTAGCACTATGACTAGGAAACACCTGCTGGCAGAATTCCACTCGGTTCTCTTAATGGATAGGTCCTGAATATTCCTGTTTTTAGTTGCCTTTCTTGAATGTCATTTTGGGCTGCCCACCGGCCACATTTTCCACTTAGACTTATGACACACTCAGAGACGGAGACTTCAGTCTTTCTTCTCTGTGACTCAGTCCATTCCTGCTCACTGATTTGCAGTACAGATTTTACAAGCACAGAAAGCACAAGCCCTTGGTTTTGCTTTTACAAAACCTTGACATGCTGGGCCCACAGATTTGATGTGGCACATAAGCTAACTCTGCCAATGTAGGTCAAAGCTGATGAATACTTGGCACAAGGGCTCTCTCTTTGTCCTCTTTCTTTGCATCGCAGACATTTCTAACAATTACATTTTTTCTCAATGACTTAAGATGAACCTTCTCAACACAACATTCCATAGAGCCACTGCCAATCAAAAGAAATCAGTAAATACATTAAAATCTTTAGCTTCCATTCATGGCTCTAAGGGACCTGAAAATCAAGATATTTTCTGGCCATCCATCAAAGTCAATTCAGATAAGCTAGATTAACCCTTTCTTTCCCTAAATAGTCAAGTTTTGACCTAAACTGTGTATGTGATTACTTTGCTTCTGTCCATATGTAGGGGCTTATCAGCCATACGTAAATGTTTACATATAATATTACAAGTTCAGACAAAAGCTTGATAAATCAGGATCCCTCCTATCAATAAATGTAATTAACAGCATTATAGACTGATTAGTAATACTATTAACTCTGTTTTTCGAAAGAACAAAAGGAGCTTAAAAATCATTACTCTGAAAGCTTTAAAACAAACCTTTTATACCTAGGTGTTTAACATTTGTCAGTTTTCAGGTAAGGTATTATCAACAGAACTTAACACAGGTACAGTTATATCTATCAAGGATACTTTCAAATTCCTATCACAACACTGAAAGTCAGAGAACATAAAAAAAATATTAAAAAAAGCCTGCACCATTAAAAAAAAGAAAAAATAATAATACTCTTAATATTAAGCAATATTAAAGAAATTCAACAAAAGTGATTTTTCTCTTAGTCTTTGCTTACTTGTCATCTTCTAAATGAGGTCTCATGCTGCTCTTTTTAAAATCTCAATATTCTCTCAGCACACCTGATTTCTTCATGTGTTCCAGAGCCAACTCAGTGGCACAGTCTCTCTTACACATCTCTGCTTCTCTTCTAACATACCATGCATTTCATTCATTTATGTGTATTTACTGATGAATCCCTGACAGTTAGAACTATACCTGGCACATAGTAGATGCCCAATAAATATTTGTTGAATTAAAAAAAAAAAGAACTTGCAAAAACAAAGCAACAAAACTAGAAGAATAAGAACTTGTAAGATGCATCTTTTTGTATCTTTACATTTCTTTATAATTTTGTATCTCTACATTTCTGATTGCCATCTTAGTAGATAATTCCCAAAACAGAATCACTGGACTAAAATACAAGAAAATGTTTAATGTATTTACTACTAATTGCCAAGTCTTTTTCCTTAAAAGTTGGAAATGTTTAGAAAAGTCCCAACAGGTTTGTAACTTGACAAAGTTATACATTCGAACTCTGATTTTAAAATTAATTTGGAAAGAAAAGGGTCAAGAACAGTCAAAACAATTTTTTTTGGATAGAGGGTTATGCCCTACCAGATATTTAGTTGTATTTCTCAGCTAATAATGAATGATTAACTTTGAGTATTATAGATCCAAACATTCAAATAGACCACGAGAAGAGAAGAACCACAGTGCACAGGTGCCAGAGAAACCTGACCTTGGCAGAGACTACACTGTAGATCAATGAAGAAGAATTCACTGGTCAATAAGTGATGCTGGGAAAAGTCGTGACCCATGGCTGCAGTTGGAAGGTAATAGGACAGATTTTGATCTCCTATGCATCTTAGGAAAGCTAATTCTCTGTGGAATGAAGGACCTGAATATGAAAACTAAAATTGTAAAATATAGAAGAATATCTTTATGATTTCAGAGGACTAAAGGAGCTCTAAAATAAATCACAAAAAAGAAAGCTATTAATAGATCACTAATGTTTAAGAATTATGAAACTAGTACCACAAACAAAAATTTTAAAAGCCACAGATTAAGTGAGAAGGTAGGACTTCCCTGATAGCTCAGTTCGTAAAGAATCTGCCTGCAATGCAGGAGACCCTGGTTTGATTCCTGGGTAGGGAAGATCTGCTGGAGAAGGGATAGGCTACCCACTCCAATATCCCTGGGCTTCCCTTGTGGCTCAACTGGTAAAGAATTGTCTGCAATGCAGGAGACCTGGGTTTGATCCCTGGGTTGGAAAGAGCCCCCTGGAGAAGGGAAAGGCTGTCCACTCCAGTATTCTGGCCTGAAGAATTTCATGAACTGTATAGTCCATGGGGTCACAAGGGGTCCCAAAGACTTGGACACGACTGAGCAACTTTCACTCACTCACTCATCATTTGCAATGCACATTCCAGACAAGGAATTAGTAACTTAAGTATTTTTTAAACTCAAAAGACATCAACCAACAATCCACAGAAGAGGAAGTAAGAAAGACAATAAACATACTTTTTAAAGGCTCAAGCACACAGGTAACTGAGGAAACACCAAATAAAATCAAGCACCCTATCTCCATAGGGCACGTGTTCCAAATGTGATGTCTGGGGATCTCTGGGTCCTGAGAGATCCTTCCAAGGAATGTGGATGTCTAAACCATAAGCGTCATCATCATAAATTATTTGCCTCTTCCCGCTCACTCTTTCTCAAATGTAAAGTCTCATTTAACCCAAGGCTACAAGATATATGATATCACAACTGAACAAATGCAGAAGCTGACAGAAGAATCCAAGTTTCTTCACTTACGCCAGAAATTTAAAGATTTTCAAAAATGTAATGTTATCATTTTTCTGATTTTTTTCTGTTTTTGAAGATACACTTTCTTATGTTAATATCTTATAAAATATTTTACTGACAGAATGTATTTTTATTACTGTCTTTTGAACAAATTAACAAACAAATAATCTTTGAAATCTCTCAGTTTTACTTTCTAATTAGGTAAACACTGATAAACATAACACAAACAAAAGGGGGTAATCAATAATTTTTAAAAGCATACAGGAGTTCTGGGGATAAAATGTTGGAGTGCTGAGAACAATGTAGAACAATGAGTGGAAAGGTTCATATTCAGCGGGTGGATAGGTAATCTGGAACAACTAGTCTAGACTGCAGTTCGTGAAGTAAAGTTGCCAGTATTCACCATGGTCACCCCAGTAATTCACCGTGATATACCCTGGAGAATAACTCATCCATCATTCTGCCTGATCCTCACTGTTACTTTTTGTAGTTTTAAAAAATTGAAAACAACCTACATTATCTATCCATTGCTTCATCAACATCTATTAAGGACCTACTATATGCAAGGCACTTGAGTAGATGTTACAGGTATGGGAATGTGTAAGACTTCCCTGGTAGCTCAGACAGCAAAGCATCTGCCTACAATGCAGGAGACCCGGATTCAATCCCTGGGTCGGGAAGATCCTCTGGGGAAGGAAATGGCAACCCACTCCAGTATTCTTGCCTGGAAAATCCCATGGACAGAGGAGCATGGTAGGCTACAGGCTACAGGATCGCAAAGAGTTGGACATGACTGAGTGACTTCACGTCACTTCAAGACGAAGGCCTTGACCTTATGGAGGCTGCATTCTGGTGGGAGTGGATGGATATATGAAAGTGAAAATGTAAGTTGTTCAGTCATGTCCGACTCTTTGCGTTCTCATGGACTGTAGTATGCCAGGCTTCTCTGTTCATGGAATTCTCCAGGCAAGAATAATGGAGTGAGTTGTCGTTCCTTCTCCAGAGGATTTTCCTGACCCAGGGATCAAACCTGGGTCTCCCTCACTGTAGGAAGATTCTTCACCATCTGAGACACTAGGGATGGATATATGGCATACAGTAAATCCAATGCAAGAAGCTGGAGAGAGACAGGATGGATCTTGGAGGGAGGATGTAACTGAGTTATGGTGCTCAGGTCAGGAAAGGCCCATCTAAAAAGGGAATATATGAGAACCAAGTGAAGTGAGTATGGGAAACATGTAATAACTGAGGGAAGAACATGTGGATAAGAAAGAAAGAAGAAATAGCATGCACAAGGGCCATAAATGGAAATGTTTTTGACATATTAGAAACAGCAAGAAGACCAGTATGTCTGAAGGAGAATGAACAAAGGAAAAGTGGTAAGAAATAGGATTACAGAGATGGGTAGCAGACAGATCATACATGGTCATCTGGACCATGGTAAGGGAGCAGAAATCACTTAAGTATAGTGGAAGTGATTAAAAGACTGAAATCAAAGGAATAACACATCAAACTTGTTTTCTAGAGCTATTCCTTGGCTGCTATCAGAATAATCGATGAGAGGTAAGATAAGAATAGGATCCAAACAGTAATTTAGGAGAATATTCCAACAATCTATATGAAAGATAAATAGTTTAAGACCAGGGAAGTAGTTGGGATGGGCCATGGAACTGTCACAAGGTGGCAATGGATTGGATATGAAACACAGAGAAGAGTCGAGGGGTAACTCCAAGTGCACTGGCCTAAGAATTGGCCAAATTACCGAAAGTTATAAAGTGTCTAAAGTCATGGGACTGGTGAACAAAGCTAGAGAAGAAAGCTCTGCGGATTGAGGTATACCCATGCCACGAAATACTATACATCAGTTTAAACAACTATGCTAGCGCTACAAGCGGAGAAGGCGATGGCACTCCACCCCAGTGCTCTTGCCTGGAAACTCCCACGGGCAGAGGAGCCTGGTGGGCTGCAGTCCATGGGGTCGCAAAGAGTCGGACATGACTGAGCAACTTCCCTTTCACTTTTCACTTTCATGCACTGGAGAAGGAAATGGCAACCCACTCCAGTGTTCTCGTCTGGAGAATCCCAGGGATGGGGGAGCCTGGTTGGCTGCCATCTATGGGGTCGCACAGAGTCAGACAAGACTGAAGCAACTTAGCAGCAGCAGCAGCAGCACTACAAGCATCAAGATGTATGCTAATAAGAATGATCCAGTAGAGAGGAGACAAAGAGGATCAGTTAAACTCAAGAGATGTGATCTGGAGGACAAGTAGAGGAGGAGGTGGTCTTTGAAATGGAGATAACTCTTCCACCGAATAGGAAGAAAGCATGTAGTTTGTGGGTACACAGGTAGGCAAGTGGAGGGAGTCTGTGATGGGGAAATAAAAGACCTCATTGAACAAACAGTACTTTAGTTTTTAAAAATGAGATGAGGTCATTAGTAGAGAAATGAGCAAGGGGCACTCAGAACAAAGTGCAGTAGGTTGGTCTTCAGTGCTGAATGCACATCTGAGTGTAGTCAGCAAGAAGCTAGCACGTATAGACCTCAAAGACAATACACAGGGGAAAGAATACACAGAAGAACCGCACAAAAAAGATCTTCACAACCCAGATAATCACCATGGTGTGATCACTAATCTAGAGCCAGACATCTTGGAATGTGAAGTCAAGTGGGACTTAGAAAGCATCACTGTGAACAAAGCTAGGGGAAGTGATGGAATTCCAGTTGAGCTCTTTCAAATCCTGAAAGATGATGCTGTGAAAGTGCTGCACTCAACATGCCAGCAAATTTGGAAAACTGAGCAGTGGTCACAGGACTGGAAAAGGTCAGTTTTCATTCCAATCCCAAAGAAAGGCAATGCAAAAGAATGCTCAAACTACCGCACAATTGCACTCATCTCACACGCTAGTAATGCTCAAAATTCTCCAAGCCAGGCTTCAGCAATACATGAACCGTGAACTCCCTGATGTTCAAGCTGGTTTTAGAGAAGGCAAAGGAACCAGAGATCAAATTACCAACATCCGCTGGATCATCAAAAAAGCAAGAGAGTTCCAGAAAAAAATATCAATTTCTGCTTTATTGACTATGCCAAAGCCTTTGACTGTGTGGATCACAATAAACTGTGGGAAATTCTGAAAGAGATGGGAATACCTATCCTGCCTCTTGAGAAATCTGTATGCAGGTCAGAAAGCAACAGTTAGAACTGGACATGGAACAACAGACTGGTTCCAAATAGGAAAAGGAGTATGTCAAGGCTGTATATTGTCACCCTGCTTATTTAACTTACATACAGAGTACATCATGAGAAATGCTGGACTGGAAGAAACACAAGCTGGAATCAAGATTGCCGGGAGAAATATCAATAACCTCAGATATGGAGATGACACCACCCTTATGGCAGAAAGTGAAGAGAAACTAAAAAGCCTCTTGATGAAAGTGAAACAGGAGAGTGAAAAAGTTGGCTTAAAGTTCAACATTCAGAAAACGAAGATCATGGCATCCAGTCCCATCACTTCATGGGAAATAGATGGGAAACAGTAGAAACAGTGTCAGACTTTATTTTTGGGGGCTCCAAAATCACTGCAGGTGGTGACTGCAGCCATGAAATTAAAAGACACTTCCTCCTTAGAAGGAAAGTTATGACCAACCTAGATAATATATTCAAAAGCAGAGACATTACTTTGCTGACTAAGGTCCATCTAGTCAAGGCTATGGTTTTTCCTGTGGTCATGTATGGATGTGAAAGTTGGACTGTGAAGAAGGCTGAGTGCCGAAAAATTGATGCGTTTGAACTGTGGTGTTGGAGAAGACTCTTGAGAGTCCCTTGGACTGCAAGGAGATCCAACCAGTCCATTCTGAAGGAGATCAGCCCTGGGATTTCTTTGGAAGGAATGATGCTAAAGCTGAAACTCCAATACTTTGGCCACCTCATGCGAAGAGTTGACTCATTGGAAAAGACTTTGATGCTGGGAGGGATTAGGGACAGGAGGAGAAGGAGACGACAGAGGATGAGATGGCTGGATGGTACCACGGACTCGATGGACGTGAGTCTGAGTGAACTCTGGGAGTTGGTGATGGACAGGGAGGCCTGGCGTGCTGCGATTCATGGGGTTGCAAAGAGTCGGACATGACTGAGCAACTGAATTGAACTGAACTGAAAAAAGCATGATACGATCCCATTTATAGGAAATAACCAGAGCAGATAAATCCATCGAGACAGAACACAGATCTGTGGTTGCCAGGGGTTGGGGCTAGAAGGGAAGGGGGACAAACTGTTGAGTAAGAGTTTTTACTCTGGAGTGATGGAAATATTTTCAAACTAGACAGAGGCAGTGGCTGCACAACACTGTGTAATGTCCTTGAATTGTTCACTTTAAAACATCTAACTTTATTTTTTAATATAATTTGTAAAGGAATAATAAAAATCTGAATTACAATACTGTATAGGAGGCACGGAACATACTGGAATTAGCTTCAGGTTTCACATTTCAGGGAGGAATATCTTATAATAAACTGCCCACCTAATGCAAGGTGTAGTTTTGCTGGCAGCTTTTTGTACTGTATTTTTTTATTTTTATTGTTTGGATATATACTTTTAAATTTTTATTGGAGCATAGCTGATTTACAGTGCTGTGTTTTTTGTACTTTTAAATATGCACTCAAATTTTCCCCGCTTCTTTGCCATAATGATGTTACATAATGATGTAAGTCATTCGCACTTCTCTGCAAATCTATAGCATCAGGCCAAACAGAAAGAGAATAGTATATGAATACGGATGATGATATTTTCAAAAGAGAAAGCATTCTTCTAAATGATAACCTCATGTGCTTTTGCAAAATGCATCAGGCCTCTTCTCTATGGTTATGGAGTTGAACTTGAGGTGACAAAGCAGCAGGACCCAAATGCTAATCCAAGTGTTCTGGACCTTGATCCACAAAACCAATCAGGAGCCAGGTATTTCCTGTACAAGGAAATATTTCCTAATACTTGTACAGGAAATACAAATAAAAACTGAATATAAACTTGGCCCTGAACAAGCTTCCAGTCTCAAAAAAAAGAAGAAAAAAAAAAGTCTTGTCACTCATCAGTTTCCGATTCCAGAAGGGGAATAGGAGAAAGAAGACGGGGAGTAGTGAGAAGAGAGGAGGTGGGGTAGAAGGAGCAGGAGGGAGAGCAGGACAGAGGAGCAAGGGGAGAGGCAGCAGATGGCACACAGCAAGCAGACAGGGCTAATCGCATCTGAGGTTCTGCCTGGTGACTCAACAGCAGGAAAGCCCGCCAAGGTGGTTCAGAGAGCTTGCAAAGCAGTGATTAATTAGCAGAGGTCACAGTGGTTATGGGGCAGCAGCCTTCACTCTAGTCTCAGCAAAGAGAAGGAAATGAATAGTGAGAAAACACTCTTCATTGCCCTATCTAAGTGATCAGCATTTGTCCACAAACAGCCTCCCTGGGATGGACACCTCTTCTGAATCCCCAACTCCTGCTCCCAGGGGTATCTGAACTTTTTGTTTTCAGTCATCATCAGTGCCTAGTTACACATCTCCAGAACATGCTAACACAATGACTTACCATTGATTTGCTGAAAAGCTGCATGTCCCTAGAAAACTATTCCCCCCAGCATCCCCACTTTGCCTCTCCCCTTGCCTTCAGCAAGCTCTTTTGGGGCCCAGGTTCCACACTGGCCTCAAGAAAGGCTAAAACTCTTAATTCCTATGAGAGGAAATATGTTGCACACACTAGGCAGTGAAATACATCTTGTGTTTAGAGAAGACATTCTTTTCAAGTGACTGAAAGCAGAATAATGTCATAACTACATTGTGTTTTTAAATAAGTTTTCCTAATTCATATACAATCATAAAATTCTGCCATGATTATAAAATATTTTGTGAAGGAAAAACTGTATCTTACCAGCAATTCTCATCTGAGCAACAGAACAGGGATCCTGGAAGCGTTCCTTCAGCACACCAGGCACTTCTCTGCATATCTACAGCATCAGGCCAAATAGAAAGAGAATAGTATATAAATACGGATGATGATATTTTCAAAAGAAAGCGTTCTTCTAAATGATCTTGCTGCAGTTTTCCTGCCCCTGCTCAATGCCTAAGCCTCTGTGTCCACTTTCACTATCCAGTGCGGTTTTGCCTGACCCCCAACTGACATCAAGAACGTCATCCAGTCCTTAGCCGGCCTGCTCCTCTACAACATTTAATACTGCCACTCCCTCTCCCTTGATTCTCTTGGTATTTTACAATGGTGATTTTACTCCCACCTCTGTGATAGGTATTCTATGCTTGATCCTGGCCTCTCTCCCTGGGTCCTGGTTTCTAATTGCTTCATTTATCAAGTGGAGTTTCAAGGGACTGATGACTTTCCAAAACAGATATTCAGTCGTACTCTTCCTGGCAACTGTATATATTCAGATATGTCCAAGAGTGGAGTCATCACCTGTCTCCCTGACATCCTCTTCACTCTCTGTCTCCTCTAGCTCCTGTCATTTATGCTTCTTTTCCCTGCAATGTCTTTCCCTCCAATCCTCCACCTGACTAAACTCATTCATCTTTAGTAAATTAGCTTGGATATGAACTCCACAGAACCTTCCATGGCTACCACCCAAAGTTAGGTAGGTTCTCCACTTTTATACTCCCACAGATACCTCCTTGTTATAATTGCTTATCTACCCGTCTCACCCACAATGAATTCTTTGGGTTAAGAAGCATTCTCATACTCTTGGCTACATTTCTAGTTCTTAAAATGGTACCTGGCATAAAATGAGAGCCTAGTAAAATCCTACTGAGCAAATAAAAGCATGAATTAATGAAAAATTCCAGATTAGCATTTCCTAAAATGTCTCTGTTGAAATTCTCTACATGATAAGCCTTGCTTTTGTTTGGTCTTAGATTCTCATAACTCACATAATTAGTGTAGAATCTACGTGAAGTCCTGCGATAAAGTAAGCTCTTTGTGACATTGTGCTCCCAAAGTGACCAGCATGCCCTATTCTACACAATACCCATTGACATCCTCTGTGTTAAATAAACACATGTGCTCCAACTGAATATGCACAAGCTGAGTCTGGCATGTTGGACACGGGGCCAACATGTCTGAAAAACAGAAGAAGAGAGCGTAGCAGATGACGTCAGGGAGATAACAGGAAGCCAGACCACGACAGCCTCATAAGCCACCATCAGGACTTTGGCCGTTACTCTGAATGAGACAGAATACTATTAGCGGATTTTTCTCAGGGGATTTACTTGACCTGAATGATTCTTAACAAATACTTTGGTTTCTTTGTTAAGAAGAGACAGACAAAGGGAAAAGTGAGGCAAAAGGGAGGCCAAGGAAGTGGCCGTGGCAGGAATCACACAGATATGACGGCAATGATGATCACACAGGAAACAACTTAATGGCCATGGAGGCAGTGAGAAGTGGCCAAGTTTATGAAATTTTGCAAACCTAAGAAAAGACGGAAGAATTGCCCGGGGAATACCCATGTGCCACTCAATATCGACATTTGTTAAAATTGCTCCATTTGCCTCATTGTGTTATCTACTCATGTAGCCTTCTATGCAAACTGCCCAACAAGGAGACAGGAATTTTGAAGGAGAAGCTGATGATGGTGACTCCAGGGTTATTCATTTGTATTTCACTGAGATATAATTCACATGTTGTAAAACTGAGTCCAGAGTTTTGGCATAAACCATAATAAGGATATGATTACCAGTAATTGAGGTGGGAAATGTAAACTAAGACCCCAGAGGGAGGTGGAGTCAGGTACTCGTCTTGTATGTTAGTATCAGATACCTATTAGATGTTGTAGATATCAAAGTACAGATGCTCAGCATGCAGCTGTGATGAAATCTGAATGGGGAGAGAGGGCAAGGCCAGAGATGCAGCTGTGAGTCATCAGTAACAGTGACCCATCAAGACAATAGTTCTCAAGCAGAGAGGCTAGATGAATAAAGTATCTAAATCATTAGATATAGAAGGACGGCTATCACTTTAAAAGGATAGAGAAGAAAAATGACTGATATGGGTCCTGTCCAAACCAAGACAGAAACATATCTGTTCAATGTGCCAGACAGACTTCATACTGAGTATGTGCCCATCTACCCAGTCATGTCCAACTCTTTGCAACACCACAAACTGTAGCCTGCCAGGCTCCTCTGTCTGCGATCTTGTCCAGGTAAGAATACAGGAGTGGGTTGACATTTCCTATTCCAGGGGATCTTCCCAACCCAGGAATCAAACTGGGGCTCTTGCATCTCCTTCATTGGCAGGTGGATTCTTTACCACTGTGAAACTTGGGAAGCCCCATTATGCTATATGCCCAAGCCAAAATAAATAGAAACCTATTACTTTATTTCTGATTCAACTGCAAAAGAAGCAATGGTATGAGAAAAAGGACTTTATCTTAGTCATATTGGTAGCACATACCATTATAACCTACTTCGGTTCAGTTCAGTTCAGTCACTCAGTCATGTCCAATTCCAGGCCTCCCTGTCCATCACCATCGCCGGGAGTTCACCCAAACTCATGTCCATCGAGTCGGTAATGCCATCCAGCCATCTCATCTTCTGTTGTCCCCAACTCCTCCTGCCCCTAATCCCTCCCAGCATCAGAGTCTTTTCCAATGAGTCAACCCTTCACATGAGGTGGCCAAAGTATTGGAGTTTCAGCCTCAACATCAGTCCTTCCAGTGAACACCCAGAACTGATCTCCCTTAGGATGGCCTGGCTGGATCTCCTTGCAGTCCAAGGGACCCTCAAGAGTCTTCTCCAACACCACAGTTCAAAAGTATCAATTCCTTGGCACTCAGCTTTCTTTATAGTCCAACTCTCACATCCATACATGACCACTGGAAAAACCATAGCCTTGACTAGACAGACCTTTGTTGGCAAAGTAATATCTCTACTTTTAACATGCTATCTAGGTTGGTCATAACTTTCCTTTCAAGGAGTAAGTGTCTTTTAATTTCATGGCTGCAGTCCCCATCTGCAGTGATTTTGGAGCCCCAAAAAATAAAAGTCTGACACTGTTTCCACTGTTTCCCCATCTATTCCCCATGAAGTGATGGGACCTAGTAAATACATGCTGAATGAATAAAACCATTTAAAATAAATCTATATATATGAAAAGTCACATTCAACATCACAAAGTTATTTTAAGGCTTTCATTTTTCAGAGCATAATTATTAGCATTTTATTGCCTGATTCTAATATACACTCAATATGCCAGCAAGTTTGGAAAACTCAGCAGTGGCCACAGGACTGGAAAAGGTCAGTTTTCATTCCAATTCCAAAGAAAGACAATGCAAAAGAATACTCAAACTACTTCACAATTGCACTCATCTCACATGCTAGTCAAGTAATGCTCAAAATTCTCCAAGCCAGACTTCAGCAATACGTGAACTGTGAACTCCCTGATGTTCAAGGTGGTTTTAGAAAAGGCAGAGGAACCAGATATTAAATTGACAACATCCACTGGATCATGGAAAAAGCAAGAGAGTTCCAGAAAAACATTATTTCTGCTTTATTGACTATGCCAAAGCCTTTGACTGTGTGGATCACAATAAACTGTGGAAAATTCTGAAACAGATGGGAATCCCAGACCACCTAACCTGCCTCTTGAGAAATCTGTATGTAGGTCAGGAAGCAACAGTTAGAACTGGACATGGAACAACAGACTGGTTCCAAATAGGAAAAGGAGTCCGTTAAAGCTGTATATTGTCACCCTGCTTATTTAACTTATATGCAGAGTACATCATGAGAAACGCTGGACTGGAAGAAACACAAGCTGGAATCATGATTGCCAGGAGAAATATCAATAACCTCAGATATGCAGATGACACCACCCTTATGGCAGAAAGTGAAGAGAAACTAAAAAGCCTCTTGATGAAAGTGAACAGGAGAGTGAAAAAGTTGGCTTAAAGCTCAACATTCAGAAAACGAAGATCATGGCATCTGGTCCCATCACTTCATAGGAAATAGATGGGGAAAGAGTAGAAACAGTGTCAGACTTTATTTTGGGGAGCTCCAAAATCACTGCAGATGGTGACTGCAGCCATGAAATTAAAAGACACTTACTCCTTGGAAGAAAATGTATGACCAACCTAGATAGTATATTCAAAAGCAGAGGCATTACTTTGCCAACAAAGGTCCGTCTAGTCAAGGCTATGGTTTTTCCTGTGGTCATGTACG
Source organism: Redunca redunca (assembly GCA_006410935.1). Taxonomy (NCBI): domain Eukaryota; kingdom Metazoa; phylum Chordata; class Mammalia; order Artiodactyla; family Bovidae; genus Redunca; species Redunca redunca. Next base: position 1,252,080 of record SJYQ01001000.1, read on the forward strand.
GATGTGAGAGTTGGACTGTGAAGAAGGCTGAGCGCCAAAGAATTGATACTTATGAACTGTGGTGTTGGAGAAGACTCTTGAGAGTCCCTTGGACGGCAAGGAGATCCAACCAGTCCATTCTGAAGGAGATCAACCCTGGGCTTTCTTTGGAAGGAATGATGCTAAAGCTGAAGCTCCAGTACTTTAACCTCATGCGAAGAGTTGACTTATTGGAAAAGACTCTGCTGCTGGGAGAGATTGAAGGCAGGAGGAGAAAGGGACGACCTAGGATGAGATGGCTGGATGGCATCACGGACTTGATGGATGTGAGTCTGGGTGAATTCCAGGAGATGGTGATGGACAGGGAGGTCTGGCGTGCTGCGATTCATGGGGTCGCAAAGAGTCAGACATGACTGAGCGACTGAACTGAACTGAATATACGCTCATTATTCAATATAGTATATAATATATAAAATCTTCTATGCCAAAAAATTCCATGTGAAATAAGTATTCTTTGAGAACATAAGCTTCCACTGTAACAGATGAAAAAAACATAATTATCAATACTAGTAAGCATTAGTAAGGAGAAGGCAATGGCATCCCACTCCAGTACTCTTGCCTGGAAAATCCCACGGACGGAGGAGCCTGGTGGGCTGCAGTCTCTTGGGTCGTGAAGAGTCGGACATGACTGAGCGACTTCCCTTTCACTTTTCACTTTCATGCATTGGAGAAGGAAATGGCAACCCATTCCAGTATTCTTGCCTGGGGAATCCCAGGGATGGGGGAGCCTGGTGAGCTGCCATCTATGGGGTCACACAGAGTCGGACACGACTGAAGTGACTTAGCAGCAGCAGCAAGCATTAGTAAAATGTGCCTATATTTGGGTATACTTAAAACAGTTGCATAATCCCACTTCTTTGAGAACAAAATCAATAAACATGAAAAAGGTATCACAGTAATTCTTAATGCACACCTTATTCCATGACGAATTTACATTTCTTAAGCTCTCTGAAACTTTTTCTCTTTCGTGTAAACTCAGACTTTTATCTGAAAGCATTTCCAATTCAGTTCTATTCAGCCACTTGAGTTTCTCGGCTTGTACATCCATCTCCTGGGTTAAGTCCTAAGGCAGTCAGAAGAGAGGTATGGTTAAAAGGTTGTCATACCAGTAAAAGATCAAGAACTGTGTAAGAAATCTCTATGGGGAACAGTCCTATAAATGTGGACCTTTAATTTCTTAAATGGAAAATAAACTTCTAAGAAGCCTGAATTGATGTTAACAAACTGTAACGAATTTGGGAATGAACTCCCACTTCCAGTATGCACTGTGTGAAAATGAATTACTACTCCCAACTCTGCACCTCTTAACAGGGTCATATAATATCATATTTATCTTGACAACTTAATATTCTGTTCTTAGATAAATAATAAAAATGGTGTTTATTCTAACAAAAGGCTAAAAATCCCCAGAAACAACAGAAGCATTTTATGCATGCATGTCTACCTATCCCAATATACTATCCTAACCCTTGTGACTGACCCCATATTGTTTACAAAAGGCATATTCCAAGAAAACTACTAAAATTTTTATAATACAAACAAGCTTGTTAGATATTTGTCATATTTTGAAATGAAAACTTAATAACCACTTGCCATGTATTTTTCATCAGTATTAAAATTTTCTTTCCCCAAATACCTCAATCATATTCCTTTAGATAAAATCTCTAATCAGATTAGTGGGTATCATTTTAGATATTCTTTGCTGCACGCATGTGTACGTATCTATACTCACACACAATTTTTTTGCTTAATAAAAATGTGAGCACATTTTGCTTATTGCTCTATAAGTACTTTAATTCTTAACTCAAAAAAAATAAAATTTGTGGATATAAAAATGTGTGGACATTTGGATATATTATTAATAACATACCTATATACCTTTATGTATTTTTATATGTTGTATACCTATACAGTTTTAAACAATTCTTGCTGGTTGCAGATAAACAAAGAAACTTTAATTAATACAACTGTGACAGTAAGTCCATAAGAAGGTGCAGTAACTCTCCAGTCACTTGGAGTCTTCTTGTAGAACTCATTTTATAGATGCTGCTGCTGCTAAGTCACTTCAGTCATGTCCGACTCTTGTGTGACCCCACAGACAACAGCCCACCAGGCTCCCCCGTCCCTGGGGTTCTCCAGACAAGAACACTGGAGTGGGTTGCCATTGCCTTCTCCAATCCATGAAAGTGAAAAGTGAAGTCGCTCAGTCATGTCTGACTCTTTGCGACCCCATGGACTGCAGCCTACCAGGCTCCTGCGCCCATGGGATTTTCCAGGCAAAAGTACTAGCGTGGGTTGCCGTTGCCTTCTCTGCATTTTATAGATAGTAATCGGTAATTAATAATCTTCTAAATCCAAAAGGAAAAAACTATACTTCACAGAATTATTATATTCTAAAATGATGATGTCTGTTTAAAATATTCTAAAATCCTTTGGTCCAATACTTAGACCCACATGACATCACTTTCACATGAGGGAAGCTTTACCTCTGCAATGATGAAATAACAGTTGCTCTTTAAAATTTAAAAAAAAAAATTCCTCTTTAAAGTTCACCACTCTTAACATAAATACAAAGTTTCTTCCCCTTTTCTTATTTAGTCATGCAATATCTTATTTTTAGTGTAAATGTTCAAGCACCAAAAAAGCATCAGCAAATATAGAGACAAATAAATCACTTACTGTTAATTCTTGCAGGTTTCCTTCCAGTTCAGTGGTTGATCTTTTCTGTACAGCATTCTCAGCCTTTGTTAACCAACAGATAATCTCATCTAGTCTTTCTCTATAGTCCATCACCTGCTTACTTTCGCCTTTTAACCTAAAAGGACAAATTATTAAAAAATATTGAGAAAATTAACCAATTAACTAGAACACTATATAGCTGCATTGGATATTCTGACTAAATATGCCACACACAAAAAAATAATTATCTTAATATGTATCAATTTTTCTAACATATATTTCTAAATGAGTATTAATAGTAATGTATACATTTTGCAAGGTTATATGCAAATATAAGAATAAGATTTCTTCCTTCATTAAATTAAAACATATTGAAACTAAAAAATGTTGTCTTCCTTCATCATAAAAACTATGTAGAAATTTAATACAAAGGACTTTTTAAAGCTAGACACCACTGTACAGCATAATGGAGGCTTTAAAAAGAAAACATGAAAAATGTCTTTATCTAAAATAATAAGGAAAAATACATAATTCTCTTTGAGTACTCCATTGAGATAGAAAGGTATCATTATATGACATCCACATTAGGGGGCAAGTATTACTCTACTTTATTCACAGGAAAGAAAGAGCAAGAACAAGGCAAGATACCAAAAATGGGAAATTTTTAGAAATATTAGGAAAGACAAGAAAAATGGAAATTTGATGAGCTCATTAAAATAAGTATTATACTTGAATATAGCACCAAGTTACAAAAGAGGGTTTAGAAAAAACAAAGCCAAAGTTTTAAAGGACACAAGGAAACAGTCATATGAATATAAAAAAGGAACTGCCTTAATTACATATTTTAATGTTATAAGAATAACATTTATAATTATATAAACCATCTGTCAAAAGATGAGAATATGATTAGAACTCATTTGACAAACAAGATTTTTAAGAAAGACTTTGAAAGCTATTTAGAACTTGGTGGTGGTATCACTTCTATAGCTCCTACTATTAGCTGCTGGCTTAAAAATAGAATGCAATTTTTTTAATGAATTACATTATGTCATCCTTAATAAGAATTTACATTTTTATGCCTATAATTTTTTCTTTTTAATCACAAATACACCTAACACAATGATGTAATACATATAGATAAAACGCTAAATAAATCTTATACATTTAATAGAGAGTCAGTGATANAAATACACCTAACACAATGATGTAATACATATAGATAAAACGCTAAATAAATCTTATACATTTAATAGAGAGTCAGTGATATTTGAAGGAGAGTATTTTAATGTTTAAAAATCTAATAAGGAAAGGGGGAGGAATAAATTAGGTGTTTGGGATGAACATATACACACTACTATATTTAAAATAGACAACCAACAAGGACCTACTCTATAGCACAGGGAAATATATTTAGTATTTTGTAATAACGTATAAGAGACAAGAATCTAAAAAGGATAGATACATATGTATAACTGAATCATTTTTGTGGTACACCTGAAACTAACACAACATTGTAAATAACCTTTAATTTTAAAAAATTAATGATAATCACTACAGAATCACATCTTTCCCCAGCAGCTCAGTCAGTAAAGAATCTGCCTGCCATGCAAGAGACAAGGGTTTGATCACTGGGTTGGAAAGATCCCCTGGTGAAGGAAAAGGCAACTCACTCTGGTATTCTTGCCTGGAAAATCTCATGGACAGAGAAGCCTAGCAGGCTAGGCTAAGAGGTTCCAAGTGTGGGACACGACTTAGAGACTAAACTCCACAGAATACTAAGTTTTCATTTTGAAGTATTCATCAGGAGAGAACACTGCTTCAAGATTTAAATAAATGAATAAAGCTATATGTGAACTGTTTAGACTACCAGAACCAAAACAGGTAATTCACTCTCTATATCAAAGAGTCTTTAAATAACAACCAGAAAAACAACTAAAATATTACTATTGACCTTGTGTTTCCAAAAAAGTAGAAATTTAAATTTCCAGGGTTTCATAATCACAACTAATGTCGTATTTTGAAAATATATCTATGAGGAAAACTAACATTATCAAGTAATTTCAATAAGATATATTTGAGTCATACAAAATTTTCATCTGCAAACTAGCTAAATATAATCTACATTTTAAATGTTATCACTAAGTAAAAACAAGTTATAAATTCATGTTCAAACAGTAGATAACAATTGCTCATTAAGGAATAACACCATAAGTTGCTGAACTGTGCAAATATTTAACAACAGACACTCAATACAAAAATAAATTGAGCCGTGTGCTATTTCTCAATGAGTAATAACAGTACACATAATAAGCCCATAAAATTGCAAGGTGGCCCCAAGTTAAGACAAATTCAAACCTAAAGTTAATGTGAATTTATGAAAACAAATACTGCTTTAGTTAAAATACAAGATGCTAGAGAGGAGATTCATTATTCTATCCTCTTCTCAAAACAAAATGAGTCGAGCATCTTTTAGCTTCACCATGTCAGTCCCAGAAGCAATAATTATCATATCCACAGAGATCCATTTGAAATTGATTAGAGAAATTTCTACAGTTATTGCTAATACCATACCAGCAAGTATATCTTTTTTCTTAACAAGACCTGGAAGAGATCATTTTCAAGCTTGAGGGACTTTCCCTGCCAACTCATTCACTTTAGTTGAGTTGCTCAGTCGTGTCTGACTATTTGTGACTCCATAGACTGCAGCAGGCTAGGCTTCCCTGCCTATCACCAACTCCCAGGGCTTGCTCAAACTCATGTCCATGTAGTTGGTGATGCCATCCAACCATTTCATCTTCTGTCATCCCCTTCTCCTCCTGCCTTCAATCTTTCCCAGCATCAGGGTCTTTTCTAAGGAGTCAGTTCTTCACATCAGTTGGCCAAAGTATTGGAGCTTCAGCTTCAGCTTCAGCATCAGTTCTTCCAATGAATATTCAGGACTGATTTCCTCTAGGATTGACTTGATCTGCTGGCAGTGCCAACTCATTAGCATGATACATAAAATCCTATGGGACTCCCCACCCTGCTCCTGGTCTCCTGAGCCCTTCTCACCATCTAACCTTCACAGATTTTTTTACTCAGCCACACTATTTCATGCCTCCTACCTTGTCTGTTCTGTTCCCTTCAAGACCATCCCTAAGAAGAATTTATAGGAAATTGCTATAAATGCTTCAATATCAACTTCTGGATCCCTCCCCTGAATATCTGAATTCCACAGCCCATCACCTCTGAGTCTACGACAACACACTATTTTCTCATAATAATAATGTACCCTTTAATCACAACAGATTACTTTTTTCTTTAAACTTTTTCTTCATCAGAGTCCCTCTGAGTTCCTTAGTCATACTTGTATCCCCTGTGCTAAACACAAAGTTCATAAATATTGATCAAATCATTTAATCAGTCATTGGCAAAACAGCAATACTATGCTTGGAGAATAAGTCATAGGATAGCTTACAATAACAGAACTAGATTTTTGAGTGTTTAGTATGAATAGATAGGGCATAAACTTTTTGCAAAAAGTGTCTCCTTTAATCCTCATGACACTCCTGAGTAGATACCCCAGTTCTCATTCACAGAGGAGGAAACAGCCAGAGAGCTCTGAGGTCTACCCACCTTTTACACACACAGTATTCATGAGATTAAATACTGTCACTAACTTTCTATGAGACCCTAGACAGTTATTAATACTTCACTTCATGACACCAAGCCTCAGTTTCCAAAGCTGTACAATGGATTTAAATAGCCACCTCATAGGGTATTTGTGAGGATTCAGTTCACTTCAGTTCAATTCCGTCACTCAGTCATGTCCGACTCTTTGCGACCCCATGAATTGCAGCATGCCAGGCCTCCCTGTCCATCACCAACTCCCGGAGTTCACCCAAACTCATGTCCATCAAGTTGGTGATGCCATCCAGCCATCTCGTCCTCTGTCATCCCCTTTTCCTCCTGCCTCCAATCCAGTGGCCAAAGTACTGGAGTTTCAGCCTTAGCATCATTCCTTCCAAAGAAATCCCAGGGCTGATCTCTTTCAGAATGGACTGGTTGGATCTCCTTGCAGTCCAAGGGACTCTCAAGAGTCTTCTCCAACACCACAGTTCAAAAGCATCAATTCTTTGGTGCTCAGCTTTCTTCACACTCCAACTCTCACATCCAACATGACCACAGGAAAAACCATAGCCTTGACTAGATGGACCTTTGTTGACAAAGTTATGTCTCTACTTTTCAATATGTTATCTAGGTTGGTCATAACTTTTCTTCCAAGGAGTAAGCATCTTTAAATTTCATGGCTGCAGTCACCATCTGCAGTGATTTTGGAGCCCCCCAAAATAAAGTCTGATACTGTTTCCACTGTTTCCCCATCTATTTCCCATGAAGTGATGGGACCAGATGCCATGATCTTCGTTTGCTGAATGTTGAGCTTTAAGCCAGCTTTTTCACTCTCCTCTTTCACTTTCATCAAGAGGTTTTTTAGTTCCTGTTCATTTTCTGCCATAAGGGTGGTGTCATCTGCATATCTGAGGTTATTGATATTTCTCCCAGCAATCTTGATTCCAGCTTGTGTTTCTTCCTGTCCAACGTCTCTCATGATGTACTCTGCATATAAGTTAAATAAGCAGGATGACAATATACAGCCTTGACAGACTCCTTTTCCTATTTGGAACCAGTCTGTTGTTCCATGTCCAGTTCTAACTGTTGCTTCCTGGCCTGCATACAGATTTCTCAAGAGGCAGGTCAGGTGGTCTGGTATTCCCACCTCTTTCAGGATTTTCCACAGTTTCTTGTGATCCACACAGTCAAAGGCTTTGGTATAATCAATAAAGCAGAAATAGATGTTTTTCTCGAACTCTCTTGCTTTTTCCATGATCCAGCGGATGTTGGCCATTTGATCTCTGGTTCCTCTGCCTTTTCTAAAACCAGCTTGAACATCTAGAAGTTCACGGCTCACATGTTGCTGAAGCATGGCTTGGAGAATTTTGAGCATTACTTCACTAGCGTGTGAGATGAATGCAGTTGTGCGGTAGTTTGAGCATTCTTTGTCATTGCCTTTCTTTGGGATTGGAATGAAAACTGAGCTTTTCCAGTCCTGTGGCCACTCCTGAGCTTTCCAAATTTGTTGGCATATTAAGTGCAGCACTTTCACAGCATCATCTTTCAGGATTTGAAACAGCTCAACTGGAATCCCACCACCTCCACCAGCTTTGTTCGTAGTGATGCTTCCTAAGGCCCATTTGACTTCACATTCCAGGATGTCTGGCTCTAGGTGAGTGATCACACCATCATGATTATCTGGGTTGTGAAGATCTTTTTTGTACAGTTCTTCTGTGTTTTCCTGCCACTTCTTAATATCTTCTGCTTCTGTTAGGTCCCTACCATTTCTGTCCCTTTATCGAGCCCATGTTTGCATGAAATGTTCCCTTGGTATCTCTAATTTTCTTGAAGAGATCTCTAGTCTTTCCCACTCTGGTGTTTTCCTCTATTTCTTTCTATTGATCATTGAGGAAGGCTTTCTTGTCTCTCCTTGCTATTCTTTGGAACTCTGCATTCACATGAATATATCTTTCCTTTTCTCCTTTGCTTTTCGCTTCTCTTCTTTTCACAGCTATTTGTAAGGCCTCTCCAGACAGCCATTTTGCTTTTTTGCATTTCTTTTTCTTGGCTATGGTCTTGCTCCCTGTCTCCTGTACAATGTCACGAACCTCAGTCCATAGTTCATCAGGCACTCTGTCTATCAGATCTAGTCCCTTAAATCTATTTCTCACTTCCACTGTATAATCATAAGGAATTTGATTTTAGGTCATACCTGAATGGTAAAGCATCTGCCTACAATGCAGCAGACCCAGGTTTGATCCCTGGGTCAGGAAGATTCCCTGGAGAAGGAAATGGCAACCCACTCCTGTACCCTTGCCTGGAAAATCCCATGGATGGAGGAGCCTGGTACACCTCCATGGGACTGCAAAGAGTCGGACACAACTGAGCAACTTCACTTTCACGTACCTGAATGGTCTAGTGGTTTTCCCTACTTTCTTCAATTTAAGTCTGAATTTGGCAATAAGGAGTTCATTATCTGAGCCACAGTGAGCTCCTGGTCTTGTTTTTGTTGACTGTATAGAGCTTCTCCATCTTTGGCTTCAAAGAATATAATCAATCTGATTTTGGGGTTGACCATCTGGTGATGTCCATGTGTAGAGTCTTCTCTTGTGTTGTTGGATTAAATGAGGCCAAATGCTGTCTTTGCCACATGGTAACCTCTCAGTCAAGACACACAAACTATGATTTGACTTTTACCAAACCACACAAAACAAAAGATGATATTAGTTTATAAACAGTTGCCAGGACTGCCCTGGTAGTCTAGCGGTAAAGAATCCACCTGCCAATGCAGGGGACACAAGTTCCATCCCTGGCCCAGGAAGATCCCACATGCCATGGACCAGCTAAGTACATGTGCCACAAATACTGAGCTCTCACTCTGAAGACCACAAGCCACAAATACTGAATCCCGTGTGTCCTTAGAGCCTGTGCTCTGCAAGAGAAGGCACCACAATAAAAAGCCTGCACACTGCAACTAGACAGTAGCCCCTGATTTCTGCAACTAGAGAAAAGTTGACCAAGGAGCAACAAAGACCCAGCACAGCCAAAAATTTTAAGTAAATAAACAAATAAATTTTTTTCTAAATCAGGCAAAAGCTCTTTTTTGCAACAAGCATGTATTATTTTAACAATAAAAGAGAATACATCTTTTAAAAGTAGCCACAAGCCAAATACTCAAAGTTCAATATTTTATGTTATACTATAATACCAAACTTGATAAAGTATTAGATTGGCCTTTAACAAAACAGTAGTTTATCTCTAAAATAATATATCATATACAGAGTTAAAATTATCAGAAAAAAACAGCTAAGAGATTTTAAAACAAAACTATCATTAACTCACCCTCTCAAGATGAAATGTATTCAGCAAAATAGGAATCATCCATTAAATCCTGACTGCCTCAAACATAATTTCAAATAATGGTAAAGTAATACATGAAATAATATGTGCAATGTTGAGTTTCTATTCACTGGTAATCAAACATGTTTGCAACCAAGAGACACCCTAGTATTAATATGTGGGGCAGTGCAACATAATCTGACATAAAAAGACAATGATAAATTATATTTACTATGTCATATAGATGAGGAACTGTATTATGTACACAGCACTGACGTATAAAGACATAGGGCACCCTTAGACACCAAGAATTCCTCAGTAAGACAGATTCCTCACCAAGACCCAGAGACCCTGTCAGGAAGCGACACAGTGCCCTGTGTGTCCTTAGGGCCTGTGCTCTACAAGAGAAGCCACCACAAGAAACCCCCTTCTTCAGCCAGAAAGTCCAGAGTGTTCCTCCACCTACTTCAAATTCCTGTCACAAAGTCCCTGTGTCATAATAAACAGTCAGAAAAAAAAGAGGAATGAAGATTTTTTGACATATCTGAGTAGAAAAGTTAGACTATGCATGGCCTTTTCAACACAGAAAAACACAAAAATACAGAACGTGGACAGTGGAAGTCTTAAACGTCAACAAAACTCTTGTAATATGAGAGCAAAAAGTGAAAGTGTTAGTCACTCAGTCGTGTCTGATTCTCTGCAACCCCAAGGACTGTAGCCCGCCAGGACCCTCGGTCCAAGGGATTCTCCAGGTAAGAATACCCTCCCCCTAGTATCAAATGATAAAAAGAACCTGGAACTCATCACCTTGTATCTCAAAAGGTTCTGCCCAAATACCCTCACCCCGTGCCCTTGAGTAATCACGGCTTAATCACCTCGGTCGCCGATCCTTCACTTCTGCAGCGATTGCACCCCAGCGTTGGTTTAAACCTGCCAGTTTGTCCTTCAAGAAGCTTCCATCTGTCGGGGAGAGTTTCTGTATAATCCCATCCCCCGTTCTGTTTAGTGCTGCAAAACTCGGCTGGTGGCTGCTGATTCCCTCCTCGAGTTCCTGCAACAGAGAACCGCTCAAGATTAACTCCACTGCTAAATTAAACTGTTCTGAGGCAGTGAATCCATTTAGGTATCACGGTGTGGTGTCAATATAAGTGTTAGAGAAAGAAAGCCCTGGAAAGATATTTTATGTATATGAAAAAGGCATTTTTAACACTTTAATTACATTTCAATCAACAGATTAAATGAAATCTATTTTGAAATCTAACCCACTCTTATGAATGTCATCAGGCAAAATACATACAGCGAAAGAGAACAGCCTAATAACATAAAATAAATAACAGCTTTTTATATGGACACATACGCATCAATCATGCTTGACCAAAGTGAATTCCTTATCCTCTAAACATGGGCTTGAAAGTGTCTCTTAAAAAACTGTTTAAACCCTCTACTCCCATATATTATTATGTCCTACCATATGTAAGTAAAGCTCAATGTGCATTTTATTGAGACATTGCTTCACTGGTCTGTAAATTTTTAAGCAATGGATTAAGAAAGGATATTTTAAAGTCAAATTTAAGTACTTCTCTATGACTCTAAAAATAAGAAAAATGTATTAACATATTGATGAGAAAATAAAAGCATTGTCTAATTCCTCATAAACCTTCTACACTAAATATATTTTCAAAAATTAATAAAAGAAAATATTCTCAACAAGGGTAAATTGAAATTTTAACCATTATTTCTAAAGACCTATTACTGTCAGCAGAACTGATTTAGCTATTGTGTTCTATTTTCCCAAGACTGAATTAGACTTACATGAACAGCTGCCCTGATATAACTCAAAAATAATTTACTTTTATAATAATGATCAATGATACAAAGAAAATTAAGATCTCTAAGTGTTTAACTACAGAAAATAAAGGTGAGATATACAGATATCTTTTTGTCCTTGATAGAGTCTTGAGTATAAAATTGTATAAGTTCTGAATATAAAATTTTTAAAATAAAATTGTTTTCATATTTTTCGCTAAGGAGTATTTTTATTTAAATTTCTTTAAATTCCTAATTTAAATTGAAAGACTTTTTTTTGTAGACCTTTAAATCTGAAACTAGAACTGGAATAAAAATGACAGATTGTCTGTATACCCCTGAAAAATTAATATTGTAGGCCCCTCCTTTTAAAGCTTGTCTTAAATGGTGCATACTAAATAAGCCAAGTTTTCAGCACATCCCCAGCCTCTTACAGAAAGCACTCACCTGCTGATGTATCCTGGCCTTCTCTAAGTCCAGGCCACCATCCGGAGCAAAAGTACCAGCCAGTAACTCTTCAGCTTCTGTTATCCAGTGGGTGAGGTCATTAAGGTCACAGTGGAACTGTCTCCATTCCTCCATAGCCCTATCAAAATAACTAAGGGACAACAAACAAAATAGGTTTCCAAACTTTCCAGGACCGTCTAGAAGCGATTTTCTAAAAAGGAAATTTAAATCTCATTTAAACCGAAAGCCTCAAAATGAGTCAATTCACAGCTCACTGCTCTATAAGACGAGTTTTCGTAATGGATTACTGTTAATGATTCCTCTTAGAGAAACATGCATCATACCAAGAGTAAAGCAATCCGCATATACCTCCCCCCTTCACATTCATGCGCACAGACACACACACACTAGGCAGCTTTCTAACTGAACAGAGAGGTATCTCTGGCTGCAAAAATCAAGATAGATTAGCTGCAGGCATGTTAACCCACCCAACTTTGAACACTTAACATTTTAGATATCATGAAATGTAAAATATGATTAATTACTTTATTCTGTTAGGAAAAAATTAGGGTATTTTATCTCCAAAACACTTAGTTCCCAGATAGAACAAAACCTAAAGGCCAAAACACTTCAAAATTCCCTTGTAGTCTATTAACTCTGTGCTACAGACTGAATTGTGTACCCCCCCAAAATCCATATGTAGAAGCCCTAACCCTTAACGTGACTATATTTGGAGACAGGGTGTTTAGGGAGGTAAGTAAGGTTAAATGAGATGATAAGTGTTAGTTTCTCAGTCATGTCCAACTCTTTGTGACCCCAGGGACTGTGGCCCAGCAGGCTCTTCTGCCCATGGGATTTCCCAGGCAAGAACACTGGAGTGGATTGCCATTTGCTTCTCCAGGGGATCTGCCTGACCCAGGGATTGAACCTACATCTCCTGCACTTCAGGTGTATTTTTTACCATCTGAGCCACCAGGGAAGTCCAAATGAGGTCCTATTGGTCACTAATCCCATAGGACTGTTGGCCTAATAAGAGAAAGAGACATAAGAAATCTCTTTGTGTGTGTCTCTTTCTGTCTCTCTGCTACTGTCTGTCTGTCTGTCTGTCTCTCTCTCTCTGCAAGAGCACAGAGGAAAGACATGTAAGGACACAGCAAGAAGGTGGCCATCTGCAAGCCAGGAAGAGAAGCCTCACCAGAAACTGAGCTCTGCTAGTACCTTGATCTTGGACTTCCAGCCTCCAGAACGAGAGAAAATAAATGTCTGTTGTTTAGGCCACCTGCAGTCTCTTCTTATGGCTGCGCTAGAATCAGCAGCAGCAGTAGACTAACGTATACTCTGTGCGGTAACTAACCTGGTGTGTCTCACTGATCAGAACACACAGCAGGATGGGAGAAGCTGCAAAGCTCAGGTTAGACAATGGGACAAAGACTACTAAGACTTCTATCCAAACCTAACTCGTTAGAAACGAGATAAAATCAGGCTCCAGTGCTTGTCGTATCCGGAACAAAATAAAATAAACACGAAGAGGAAAAGCCTTCTTGGCTTGGGATCCTATGTCATTTCTGTCGACCTTTTTATTTAGAGTAGTGGTACCAGGAGAAGTTTAGAAGAGATCTCAGAAATTTTAGTGACAACACAAAACAGTTTGTAATGAAAAGGTAATATTAATATTTTAAAAAGCAATAAAATGGTCCCTAACATTGCGAACTGCTAATGTTTATGTTTCCTTCTTCCATGAAAATCATTTTGAAAATTCAGTTAATATTTGCTGAGTGCCCACAAGGAAACAACATTCTATTGGGCACGACAAAAATAAAAGCACTTCAAACAAAACATGATGAGAAGATATTAAGATAATCTTCACTATCACTTGTAAAAACATAGCAAACATAAATTCTGACTTCTGAGATGGTGAAGTGTGAATAGAAAATATTGCTAGAAAGGCTGCTCCAAAGATCTAAAGACTGAGAACAGAAATGTTACAGTTAGTAAAGATAATTACCATCAAAACAGAACATAATTTCCAATAAATCTAAGCATCATACTTGTGGATTTTATATTAAAAAAAAAAAAGACAGAAAGATCCATGTTCAGATGGGATTCAAAGAACTATCTCATCCTCTCTAATCCAGCCAGCTTATATGGGAGGCAGCAGAGAATTATGAAGGACTATGGACTTCCAGAGACTCATAGGACTCAAAGTACAAGTCTTACCCCATCTATGGTTTGTATTTGAAACAGAAGCATGTAAGTTTACTATCTCTAATATTCCAACTTGATATATTCCCTCCCAAACTCATCTTATTGCAAAGGAGGCATAAAGGAGTTCTCAAAGAGATATATCTGATTATTTTCAAGGTATTTATCTTCTACCACAGATCAATAATACTAAAAAAAAAAATTCATAGGCAAAACAGCATAGAGAACTCTTGTAGACAAATCGACTTGATGGTCACCAGGCGTAACTATCACCTATAACTGAAACCATGTAAGCACAGGATATTTGCCATTGCCTTGATGTTCTATGAAAAGAACAGAATAGAAAGGAGTACTGAAGTATTGCCTATAAAACTAGATATATAGGAAAGGGGGAAAATAAACATTTTAGAATAGGCTACCAAGGTTGGAAGAGGAAAGCAAAACAAAAATTAGAGGTATAAATAAGAACGTAAGCAACTAATGCCTCCAAGTGCTGGGTCAAACCAAATAAGAGAGACAACCTCCCAGCAAAGGAAATCTAGTAAGCACAGAAAACAAAATAAAAAAATAAAAGTGTGATAGAGAAGAACTTTCTAACATAAGAGAACACTGTTCTGTGCTCAATTAAAAAAATATCTAGGAAAAAAACTACTTGCTAAAATTTTTATAATCACAAAAATGGCATGAATATTGGCAATCAAAATAATCCACAGCGTCCTTGAAATTCTGCCACACTAGCCAGATGCATATATGCAAATAGGATAACTGAAAAAAGAAGAAACAAAATCATATATACAACTGATGTGTCATAAGAAAGGCTAAGAAAATAAATTTTATACCCATATACCGAGATATACACACACACACACAAATACACACAGTGCAGAAGGTGGAGAAGACAGTCACCATACACCAATTCTACAAATGAAAAAAAAGCACAAAACTACCAAGCGACAGTCCTAGAGAGAAAGATGGAGACAAATCTTCAAAACCTTACTGAAGACACAGACAGGATCCAAATGAATGAAAGCATACATTCAAATTGACTGCTTTTTCTAAAATTGATTGAAATGGCTAAAATTTTACTGGAAGGATAAATACAGAAAAAGAGTATGAGTTTTAATGTTAGAAGAATTAGAGAAAACTTACTGTGATGGATTTTAAAAATTTATAATGCTTTGAAAATGAAAATGCTATGGTATTAGATTAAAACTGATGGTGTGATAAGGTGGAATTAGCAAAATTAAATAAATATAACATAGAAATCCCTTTAAGTGTATGATAAAGGAAGTATCACCAATGATAATGAGAGCTGGATTATTCAGCAAAATGTATAGAGAAAATTGGCTGCTCATTTAAGAAAAATAAAGCAAAATAGAACAGGTTAATGTTTCTTAACTCAGGCTCCACAAAAAAATGTCAGCTGGGAAATGTTCAAGACGAAGATATGCGTGGCCTCTACTCTTGCTACTAAAGAGCTAGTGGTGTGTACAGACATAGAGAATGGACTTGTGTTTGCCAAGGGGGAGGAGAGATGGTGGAGGGACACATTAAGAGTCTGGGATTAACAGATGTGAACTACTACACACAGAACAGATAATCAACAAGGTCCTACTTTATAAGGAACCATAATGATAATGGCAAAGAATTTTTAAAAGAGTTGGTGTATAAAAACACCAAACCTGTTCTGTGAAAAATAGCATGCATGTTTTGATAGTTCAGTTCAGTTTAGTCACTCAGTCATGTCCAACTCTTTGCAACCCCATGACTGTAGAAGCCCAGGCTTCCCTGTCCATCACCAAATCCGGGAGCATGCTCAACTGATGTCCATCGAGTCAGTGATGCCATCCATCTCATCTTCTGTTGTCCCCTTCTCCTCCTCCCTTCAATCTTTCCCAGCATCAGGTTCTTTTCCAAGGAATCAGTTCTTTACACCAGGGGCCAAAGTATTAGAGCTTCACCTTCACCATCAGTTTTCAATGAATATTCAGGACTGATATCCTTTAGGATGCACTGGTTGGATCTCCTTGCAGTCCAAGGGACTTGCAAGCATCTTCTCCAACACCACAGTTCAAAAGCATCAATTCTTCAGCACTCAGCCTTCTTTATATTCCAGCTCTCACATCCATACATGACCACTGGAAAAACCATAGCTTTGACTAGACGGACATTTGTTGGCAAAGTAATGTCTCTGCTTCTTGAAATGCTATGTAGGTTGGTCATAACTTTTCTAGCAAGGAGAAACTGTCTTTCAATTTCATAGCGGCAATCACCATCTGCAGTGAATTTGGGAGCCCAAGAAAATAACCTCTCTCATTGTTTCCATAGTTTCCCCATCTATTTGCCATGACCATATGCCATGATCTTCGTTTGCTGAATGTTGAGTTTTAAGCCAACATTTTCACTCTCCTCTTTCACTTTCATCAAGAGGCTCTTTAGCTCTTCTTTGCTATCTGCCATAAGGGTGGTGTCATCTGTGTTTCTGAGGTTATTGATATTTCTCCCAGCAATCTTGATTCCACCTTGTGCTTCATCCAGCCTGGCATTTTGCATGATGTACTCTGCATATAAGTTAAATAAGAAGGGTGACAATATACAGCCTTGACACACTCTGTTCCTGATTTGGAATCAGTCTGCTGTTCCATGTTCAGTTCTAATGTTGTTTCTTGACCTGCATAGGAGGTCAGGTAAGGTGATCAGGTAAGGAGAGAGGTACGGTGATCTGGTATTCCCATCTCTTTCAGAATTTTCCAGTTTGTTGTGATCCACACAGTCAAAGGCTTTGGCATAGTCAATAAAGCAGGAGTAGATATTTTTCTGGAACCCTCTTGCTTTTTTGATGATCCAGCGGATCTTGGCAATTTGATCGCTAGTTCCTCTGCCTTTTTTAAATCCAGCTTGAACATCTGGAAATTTTCCATTCATGTACTGTTAAAGCCTGGCTTCGAGAATTTTCAGCATTACTTTGCTAGCGTGTGAGATGAGTGCAATTGTGGGGTAGTTTGAGCATTCTTTGGTATTGCCTTTCTTTGGGACTGGAATGAAAACTGACCTTTTCTAGTTCTGTGGCCATTGCTGTGTTTTCCAAATTTGCTGGCATATTGAGTGCAGCACTTTCACAGCATCATCTTCCAGGATTTGAAATAGCTCAACTGGAATTCCATCACCTCCACTAACTTTGTTCATAGTGATGCTTCCTAAGGCCCACTTGACTTCACATTCCAGGATGTCTGGCTCTAGGTGAGTGATCACACCATCATGGTTATCTGGGTCATAAACATCTTTTTTGTATAGCTTTGTGTATTCCTGCCACCTCTTCTTAATATCTTCTGCTTCTGTTAGGTCTATACTGTTTCTGTCCTTTATTGTATCCATCTTTGCATGAAATGTTCCCTTGGTAGCTCTAATTTTCTTGAGGAGATCTCTAGTCTTTCCTATTCTGGTGTTTTCCTCAATTTCTTTGCACTGATCACTGAGGAAGGCTTTCTTACCTCTCCTTGCTATTCTTTGGCACTTTGCATTCAGATGGGTATATCTTTTCTTTTCTCCTTTGCCTTTCACTGCTCTTCTTTTCTCAGCTATTTGTAAGGCCTCCTCAGACAACCCTTTTGCCTTTTTGCATTTCTTTTTCTTGGGGATGGTCATGATCACTGCCTCCCGTACAGTATCGTGAACCTCTGCCCATAGTTCTTCAGGGATTCTGTCTATCAGATCTAATCCCTTGAATCTGTTTACTACTTCCACTGTTTAATAGTAAGGAATTTTATTTAGGTCATACCTGAATGGTCTAGTGATTTTCCCTACTTTCTTCAATTTAAGGCTGAGCTCATGATCTGAGCCACAGTCAGCTCCCAGTCTTGTTTTTGCTGACTGAATAAAGCTTCTCCTTCTTTGGCTGCAAAGAATATAATCAATCTGATTTTGGTATTAACCATCTGGTGATGTCCATGTGTAGAGTCTTCTCTTGTGTTGTTGGAGGAGGATGTTTGTTATGACCAGTGCATTCTCTTGGCAAAACTCTGTAAGCCTTTGCCCTACTTCGTTTTGTACTCCAAGGCCAAGCTTGCCTATTACTCCAGGTATCTCTTGACTTTCTCCTTTTGCATTCCAGTCACATATAATGAAAAGGACATCTTTTTTGGGTGTTAGTTTAAGAAGTTCTTGTAGGTCTTCATAGGACTATTCAACTTCAGCTTCTTCAGCATTACTGGCTGGGGCATAGACTTGGATTATTGTGATATTGAACAGTTTGCCTTAGAAAAGAACAGAGATCTTTCTGTTGTTTTTGAGATTGCATCCAAGAACTGAATTTCAGACTCTTTTGTTGAAATGGCTACTCCATTTCTTCTAAGGGATTCTTGCTCACAGCAGTAGACATAATGGTCATCTGAGTTAAATTTGCCCATTCCAGTCCATTTCAGTTCACTGATTCCTAAAATGTCAGTGTTCACTCTTGCCATCTCCTATTTGACCACTTCCAGTTTTTGCCTTGATTCATGGACCTAACATTCCAGGATCCTATGCAATCTTGTTCTTTACAGCTCTCCACAAGATGGTGGAGTAGAAGGATGTGCACTCATCTTCTGCAAGAACTCCAAAATCACAACTCGCTGCTGAACAATCATCTACAGGAGAATGTTGGATCCCACCAAAACAAGATACCGCACAACCAAGGGTAAAGGAGAAGCCCCAGCAAGACGGTAGGAGGGGCAAAATCACGTTTAGAATCAAACCCCATACCCACCAGAGATGCTTGGAGAGCTCAAGCAAACCTTGTGTGCACCAGGAGACCCCACAGAGACTGAGCCAGACCTGCCTCTGAGTGTTTGAGCGTCTTCTGTGGAGGTACGGGTCAGCAGGGAACTGCTGCAGGGGTTGGGGCTCTGGGTGCAGCAGACCTGGGTGTGGCATAAGCCCTCTTGGAGAAGGTCACCATTAATCCCACCAAAGAGCCGCCAGTATTTACATAGGAACGGGGAAGCAGTCTCTTGGAGGGCACAGACAAAATCCTGTGCACACCAGGACCCAGGAAAAAAGAGCAGTGACCCCACAAGAGACTGACCTATACTTGCCCATGAGTGTCCAGGAGTCCAGTGGAGGCACAGGTCAGTGGCGGCCTGCTACAGGGTCGGGGGCACTGAGTGTAGCAGTGCGTGCACTGGACCTTTGGAAGGAGGTCGCCATTATCTTCGTTACCTCCACCACAGTTTGGTCTCAGGTTAAACAACAGGGAGGGATCACAGCCTGATCATCAACAGCGAACTGGATTAAAGATTTACTAAGCGTGGCCCTGCCCATCAGAACAAGACCCAGTTTCCCCCACAGTCAGTCTCTCCCATCAGGAAGCTTCCATAGGCCTCTTACCCTTATCCCTCAGAGGGCAGACAAAATAACCACAGTCATAGAAAACTAATCAAACTGATCACATGGACCACAGCCTTGTCTAACTCAATGAAACTATGAGACATGCCATGTAGGGCAACCCAAGATGACAGATCATGGTGGAGAGTTCTGACAAAATGTGGTGTACTGGAGAAGGGAATGGCAGACCAATTCTTGCCTTGAGAACCCCATGAATAGTATAAAAAGCCAAAGAGACATGAAACTGAAAGATGAACTCCCCAGGTCAGTAGGTGCCCAATATGCTACTGGAGAAGAGTACAGAAATGACTCCAGAAAGAATGAGGAGATGGAGCCAAAGCAGAAACAATGCCCAGTTGTGGATGTGACTGGTGATGGAAGTTTTGATAGGGATTATACTGAATCTGTAGACTGCCATGGTTAGCAACTACACTTTAACAATATTAACTGTTCCAATCCATGAGCACAATATATCTTTCCATTTATTTGCTGTCTTCAGTTTCTTTTATTAGTGTCATATAGTTTCCAGAGTAAAAGTCTTTATCCTCCTTGGTTTAATTTATACTTGGGTGTTCACTTTGATGCAATTGTAAATAGGATTCTTTTTTTTTAAAGTTCTCTTTCTGAAAGTTTGTTATTAGTGTATAGAAATGTAACAGATTTCTGGATATTAATTTTGTATCCTGTAACTTTACTAAACTTATTAGTTCTAGTAGTTTTTGATGGAGTTTTTAGAATTTTCCATATATAGTATCAATCTCTTCAGTAAGCAGTGTTGAGGAAACTGGACAGCTACGTTTTAAAAAAAAAAAGAAAGGAAGAAACTAGACCATTTTCTCACACTATATTCAAAAGTAAACTCAAAATGGATTAAAGACTTAAGTGTAAGACCTGAAGCCATAAAGCTCCTAGAAGAAAATATAAGCAATACACTTTTCGACATAGGTCTTAGCAGTATTTGGGGGGATGTGTCTCCTCAGACAAGGACCACAAAAGCAAAACCATACAAATGGGATTACATCAAACTAAAAAGCTTTTGCAGAGCAAAGGAAACTATCAACAAAATGAAAGGGCCACCTGCCACCTAAGAAGTTACTTGCAAATGACGTCTGACAAGGGGTTAATACCCAAAATACATAAAAAACTCACACAACTCAATATCAAAAAATCAAACAATCCAATTAAAAAATGGGCAGAGGCTGAAGAGACATTTCTCCATAGAACATATACAAAAGGTCAACAGGTTCATGAAAAGATGCCCAGCGTGTCATTAGGGAAATGCAAATTAAAACCACAATGAAATATCACCTCACACCTGTTAGAAAGCCCATCATCAAAAAGGCAAGAAATAGCAAGTGCTAGTTTGGATGTGGAGAAAAGAGAATCCTTGTCCACTAGTGGTAGGAATGTAAATCTGTGCAACCACTAAGGAAAACAGTAAAGAGGATCCTCAAAAAATTAAAAATGTAACTACTCTATAATCCAGCAATTTCACCTCTGAGAATACATCCAAAGAAAACAAAAACTAACTTGAAAAGATATCTGCACCTTCATGTTCATAATAGCTTTACTTACAATAGCCAAGATATAGAAGCAACTTAAATATCCATCAACGCATGAATGGATAAAGAAGGTGTGTGTGTGTGTGTGTGTATACACACAAATATGAATATGTATATGCATATATATATATATATATATGCACTTAGCTGCAGAAAGAATGAAACCTTGTCATTAGCAACAACATGGATAAACCAAAAGGGTATATGCTAAGTGAAATAGGTCAGAGAGAGAAAGAAAAATAGTGTATGTTTTTACTTATGTATAGAATATAAAAACAAAAGAAACAAATATAACAAAACAGAAAAAGACTCACAGATACAGAGAACAAACTAGTTATCACCAGAGGAGAAAAGGGTAAGTGGAATGGGCGACACAGATAAGGAAGGACAAACTACTAGTATAAAACAAACATGTTACAGAGATTTAACACACAGCACAGGAGATCAGTCCTGGGTGTTCATTGGATGGACTGATGCTAAAGCTGAAACTCCAACACTTTGGCCACCTCATGCGAAGAGCTGACTCATTGGAAAAGACCCTGATGCTGAGAGGGATTGGGGGCAGGAGGAGAAGGTAATGACAGAGGACAAGATGGCTGGATGGCATCACCAACTCAATGGACATGAGTTTGGGTAAACTCTGGGAGTTGGTGATGGACAGGGAGGCCTGGTGTGCTGCGATTCATAGGGTTGCAAAGAGTCGGACATGACTGAGCGACTAAACTGAACTGAACTGAACTGAACAGGGAATATAGTCTATAATATTGTAATAAATTGTATCTTACATAATATGTAAAAATATTGAATCACCATGTTGTTCACCTGAAACATAATATTGTAACTCAACTACGCTTCAATAAAAATAAAGTACATATGAATTTACAGGTCTTTTAAACAATTAAATATTAATTTAATTTGCACATACCCTTTACGATCATTGTACATTCTATTAATTCTGTCCCATTTTGCATTCAGCTGAGTAAGTGTATCCCGAATCTGAATGGCTTCAGGTCCGGAAGCTTCGAGGATAACATCCGGTTGTTTTTCATGAATGACTGCAATCTGCTCTCCGAGTTTGTCCAGTTGATCTTTGATATTCTACAAAGATATTTTCATAAATTAACAAAAGCCAGCAAAGAGATATAAGAATGGAATCACAAGAGACCAAAAATTTATATTGAACAAGTTACTTAGAAATAACAAGACAAAATTGCTGCTCATCAGGACTGGAAACTTTTTAAAAAAGAATATCCATACAGGCCAAAGCATGAGGTATGCTACATAATATCCTAACAGCAGGGAAAAACATCCTGTGATGCTCAAAGTGGCATTTGTACAGGGCATAAAAAGCTTTAATAATATTCTGTAAAGGTAATGAACTGTTTTAAAGCAAAAATTACATATACTTTCAAACACCTAATAATGCTAATTTAAATGACAAAACTGAGTTACCAGATAAACCTATCAACTCTATCAGCATTTATTATGACACGATACAAAAATGCAATCAAAATATATGAGTCTTGATGATATCCAATAGTTTTTGCAAATTATGTGAAAACTTTCAGACCCCTAATTAACTTACAATCAATATGACATTCCATTTCCAACCACTAGACAATCAAACCGTTCGTTCTAGGTGGTAAGATAAATGCTAACATTTTATATCAAATGACAATCAAGTTTCCAATATAGGAATAAAATGTGTGCATGTGTTTGATTTTAAAGTATCTCTGATGTTGCCAAAAAAAACTGTGTACATTTAAAAATCCATACCAACTATTAATAAATTAAAATGTTTGACAGCATTTCATTGGCAGTATAGGAAAAGTTTGTTTTTCATATATATTATTAATTCCTTGGCACAAATGTAAAAGGCTAGAGACCATTTAGGTAGGCACAGTGACAAATTCCTTGCTTTATTTCTATATTAACTGCAGGTATTCAAATGTACTGCTTGGATATTTACCTTCAGAGAATCTTCCTGAAAGGAGAATTCTTCATAGACAACAGAGCTTAGCTCTGGAGTAGTAAGTGATAATTCAACATCATCCATGGAAAGTAAAACTTTGTTAATTTCAACCAGATAATCTGCGGGAAGGGGTGGTGATCTAATTCCAGAAGCAAGCTGACTTGTTCTCTGTTGAATAGGGACTGCCTGTATAGACATCAATAATAGCAATACACATCTCTTAGAATATCCCCACAATGAACAGCAGTAAATAAAAAACTTTTTTAAAAAATCAACATATTTTGTGGAGAAATTCAATACCATAAGCAGAAATTTTAAAACTTGCTTTAATTTTTTAAAGTTTCCCTGCACTGCTATGGAAACCGTTAACAATCTCTCTGTAGCCTGCTGTTAAAAGGCTTAAATAAGCTGTTAATGCTTGAAAGGTTTTTCTTTAAGACTTACACCACTAAATTTATTTAGAAAATAGGAAAGCATAATGACTCCTTTCCAAAGTTATGGAAGAAATGAGAATATGCTGCAAATCATGAAATTCTGTATGAAATAAATATTTTAATACCATTGTTATTATTAGTAATAATAATACCATTATTATTACACTCCTTTTTTTTTAATTTCACAATTAGATTAAAAACTTCTGGGCCTTGCTGGTGAAAAAGTAAATAAGGGTGAAACATGTATTTGTAACATAAATTGCAAATGCAATGGGAGGTTTAACTAAAATAATATCCAGGCAATTCAGTATATAATCTTAACCTCTGAGAACAGTAAAACACACTATGAATGCCCTACATAAGACGATAGGTCCTTCAATGCTAAATTCAGGCAGGTTGTAACTTAGGTGCACAATTATTTATCCTAGCATAGTATTTTCTGTATCTTCTAATCAGAGCTCTCTAAACAGTAAAGTGCTCTCTGGGATAGGCCATTCGTCCCTGGGTTCAAGTCCTTTACTCTTTGACAGCTACCATTTAATAATTGCTGTCTACTGCTTGTCAATGGTCAAAGAGCATCCGACTCATGAATTAGGGTAGTTTCCTTGACACTTTCATCAGATTTCTATATTGAACTTCTGAAAAATGGTCCTCCTCTGAAAACTCAAAGATGACACTGAAAAGGCTTTCCTGGTGGCTCAGTGGTAAAGAATCCACCTGCCAATGCAGGAGACACAAGTTTGATCCCTAATCCAGGCAAACCCCACGTGGTATGGAGCTGCTAAGCCCGAGTGCCACAACTGCTGAACCTGTGCCCTACAGCCTAAAGTTGCAACTACCGTGCCCATGTGCCAAAACTATAGAAGCTTGTGCGCTATAGAGCCAGTGCTCTGCAACAAGAGAAACCACTGCAATGAGAAATCCACACACCATAACGAGAGGAAAAGGATGTGCAGCAAAAAAGACCCAGTACTACCCAAAATAAATAAACAATTTTTTAAAAAAGATGACAGTGAAAAGGGTCATAACTGAAAATGGTTACAATTCCTAAATGAGACCAAAAACCAAGATTAAAAACAGTGAATGATTAGGATGGTGTTGACTCTTGCAGTCTGCATTTATCTGTCTCCTACAATTTGATAAACTAATTTCACCAATTGATAGGCAGTCCTGGGTAGCCAAGTGAGAAGCAAGTCCACTGATTTCTTAACTGTACCCACAGGTTTGTTTCTACCTGACACTAATATTAATTTTATTAGACTAATGCCACACATTCAAATTACAGTCAGAAAGTATGTCTAGGTATTTACTTATATGTCTAAGAGGGCAAACTATGCATTTTAAGTAACTATAAAAGAAGGCTGAAAAAAAAATGTGTACACTCAGAAACCAATTTTAATAAAAAGATGTGAAATATTTCTTAATATCTGTTTTCAGATTTTAATTTTAAACAGGCCAATTTTTTTGGCACATCATAAAAGGAAACTCAGTTGTTCCTCTTCTTAACTTGAAGGAAAAAGTAAAAAGACATAAAGAAAGTACTTAACAGGTTGAGAAATCACAGCAAAGGAGTAAAAACACTGGGACCTGTTCTCCTACTTGGCTTTCGCATCTATCAACCACTGTCTTGCTCAGAGAGCCTCTGTTTTTTCAAGACCAAAAATTTCTCCAGGCCTCCAGCTATATTTGATCTGTGCTTGTAGGACATTCAGCTTTATAGTACTTTCCTCATTAGCAACACTAAACATCATACGCCAGACTGTCTTTTTCAATCTGCAATGTTGGATGACTGGTGAGAGTGACTTGTATGCCTTAACAACCACTACAAGGCCAGGAATTCTGTGTTGTTTCTTCAGTTATACAACAGATTGTGATTCTGCAAGGTCACATGTATCTGATTCAAGGTGAACTGGGCAGGTCAATCGGTATTGTAAATAGAAAGTTCAAAGGGTTTTTCTTTTTTTAAAAAAAAAAAATGTTCATTAAATACTGTATTCTTCTATTAATGCATACATGCATGGTCAGTCACTTCGGTCATGTCCCACTCTCAGCCCACCGGGCTCCTCTGTCCATGGGATACTCCAGGCAAGAATACTGGAGTGGCTTGCCATGTCCCCCTCCAGTGGATCTTACCAACCCAAGGATCAAAACCAAGTCTCCTGCATCTCCTGCATCACAGGCAGATTTTTTACCCACTGAGCCACCTGAAAGGCCTTTCTATTAACACTATACACATAATCTAAGATTTCCTGAGTGAGCCTCTGTGCCCTTGCAGAAGCAGCAAGGCAGTCCAAGATTCAAATATAAGCTTACTATATTCCCTAAATAGGTGTTATCTCAAGAGAGTGATCAATCAAAACACTCAAGAAGAAAAATAACATCCTCAAGATCTAACCTAGACTTTACTTCTCAATATTTTTATTTTTAAAGAATTTAGCCAAAACACAAAAATACAGATATATACAAGGTAGCACTAAAATTAGACAATACTACATGATGCACCGCATGCCATACAGCAACCTAAATTCCAGATACATTAAAAAATTGATTTTAAATGACACTTTACAAACATGTCCCATGGGCAGAGGAGCCTGGCAGGCTATTGGCCATGGGGCCCAAGAGTCAAACATACCTTAGCAACTAAACCATTACCACTATTACAAACATTTTCTAAGTTTTGTTTTTATCAAACCATAGGGAAAACTTGCGGCTTCCCTAGTGGTTCAGACAATAAAGAATCTGCCTGCAATGCAGGAGATCTGAGTTTGATTCCTGGGTCCAAAAGATCTCCTGGAGAAGAGAATGGCAACCTATTCCAGTGTTCTTGCCTGGAGAATTCCATAGACAGAGGAGCTTGGCGAGCTACAGGCCGTGGGGTTGCAGAGACGGACATGACTGAGAACTAACACACATAGGGAGAACCTGGAACTAAACAGAGTTGAAAATTTGTCAACTCTCCGGAGGATAAGGACAGTTTTTTTAAAAAACTCAAGAAGGAAAAACCTAGTCACATGTGGCTAAATGAAAATTTTAAATGGCTGTATATAAAAGTAGAATAATTAAAAGATAAAAATCAATAAGATGATACTTTTAAAGCAAACATGACAAGGTTAATCGGTTTAGTTTATGAAGAGCTAGCATATAATTTAAAATAGCAATACCCTATTAAACACACAAGAAAAGGGCATTCAAAATATATTTCAAATAAGAAAATGAGTCCTTTTTTGAGTTTATATTCATAATATTTTAAAAGCCACCTATATCACTTTGTAGGAGAAACCACGTGAAAGGCAGTAGATGAAAAGGGAAATGCTAGGAGCCCCTCTGTGTTCTCAGGGGAGTCTCTGGAGGCCTCTGACCTGAGGGGTTATTTATATTTTAAACATGGATGGAAGAGAAGGAGGCACTGAGGATGAGTGTGATCCTGACTGCAAGCTTAATATCCCTTCCCTGACAAAACCTAAGGACTCTGACTATGATGTGTCAACGTAGATTTATCGGTTGTAACACACATACCTCTCTGGTGGATAAAGGAAGAGGCTGTGTATGTATTGGGGGTGAAGGAACAGGGTGTATTCAGAAACTCTTTGCTGTGAACCCAAAGCTGCTCTAAAAAATAACATCTATTTTTAAAAAATCAAACAAGAAATTTAATATCCCTTTGCAGCAGGCTCTGATTCCCCACTGCCTGTCACCTCCTTCCATTTTCTCTCTTCACCAATCTCCACCCAATTCTCTGCTCACTCCTTTTCCCATTTCCAACCTGAATGCATAAGGAGGTTGAAGTGAAAAGTGAAGAGAAAGTGTTAGTAGCTCAGTCATGTCCACCTCTACGACCCCATGAACTGTAGCCCACCAGGCTCCTCGCTCCAAGGGATTCTCCAGGCCAGAATACTGGAGTGGGTAGCCATTCCCTTCTCCAGAGTATCTTCCCAGCTCAGAGATCAAACCCAGATCTCACTGCAGGCAGATTCTTTACCATCTGAGTCACCAGGGAAGCCCAATAATGAGGTTAATCTGAATGAAAACTCGAGGAGGAAGCGAAAGAATTTTTTCAGCTAAAATCCTTCTCATGCTCCAGCTTTTTGCAGGTGCACACACCACCCAATCGTTCCTAGGCCTTTTCCCCACCTCCACTAATGCACATAAACTTTTTCAAATCATTTAACCAGGGGTAAAATATTGCCCATAGCATGCAGTGGCTCACTGCTCACCCGAAAAAAGAGAAAAGAAAGAAAAGGAAAGAAAACAAGTCCTGTAAACTGGTGGTCCTCAATGCTGACTATAACTTAGACTCATCTATAAAGTTTCCTTTTTCAAGTCTCCACACCTAGGCACAACCTGATAAAATTTGATTTAACTGGTTTGAGGCTTGATTTTATTTAAGCTACTCAAGGGATTCTAATGTTTACAGTTAACAGTTTTAAAAACTATAGATTTGAAGAAGAATATAGGTTAATGTAAGAGGGACAAAAATGCTGTAATATTTTTAAATCATTTTATTTACAATAACTAATGTGAGTGAAATGAAAATGAAGCCACCCTGTAATAGTATACATTAGTACTTTCAAAAAGCAAACATATTTATGTATTAAAAGTCTAAAAATTATCTCTATTTTGGATCATTAATGATTTCTGATTTGGGGCCCAAAGATGAAGTTCCAGAGATTAAAGATACCTTTAAAAGCAACAATTAAACAAACAACTATAATATAATCTAAAAGATGTTAGAAATAAAAATGGAAACAAGTCTTAAGAGACAACATATTTTTAAGATAAAATAAAAAGGTAAAACTCACACCAGGGAATAACAATAAAATTAGCAAGATTCCAGAAGTACTAAGGCACCAATTGAGAAAGGTAGAAAAAACCAGTATAGCTATACTATTTGGGGAATGACAGTGAATTACAGAGGTGGCAGAGGTCAAACCAAAGCCTCTATATATCATGACAGTGACAAATCTTATACCTACAGCTTTTTATGCATTTCACGATATTCCTGAACAATTTCTTTGGAATAGGAATCGTATGATCAGCCATGCCTTGGGGGATGAGGAATAATCCTGAGAAAAATACAGAAGGTGGGCTGGAGCTATGGAAAGCTTGGGGAATAGCTAATAGGTAAAAAAAAATCACAGGAGTCTGAATTATGAAAGGGATATAGGACTTAGGAAGTTACTTTCCCAGGTTCATAAAACAAGTATAGTAGAACTGGATTCCACTGCCGGTTCAGGCCCATATCTTATTTCATTTGGACCTACTGGTTTTAATCCTTCCTCAATGGGGTGTGAGGCACAAAGCCTATGAGGAACAGGAAGTGATTGAGAAGATTTTGAGGTTTCTACCTTGAGAATGGGTAGTTTTGAAAAGTAATTAACTAAGATAGGGAATAAAGCAGGAAATGGGTTGGGGGGAGTGAGAGGGCTAGTTCAGCTTGGAACCTGTTACAAGTCAGCAGTATAAACAGATGGAGACATCCAACAGACAGCAAGCCAAGAAACCTGCATCTTCTCATAGATTCCAACATCATCAAGGAAAACTGGTTCTAGGATTACCTAACAGACCTCTAAGGAACACCAGCATATTTACAATGCAGCTGCAAAGATGGCCATTGAAAAGGGAACTGGTGGTGAATCTTTTTCTAGATTATAAATCATATTTTATCAATGTCACAAATTCAGCTATTTGTAAACTAGAATTTTTTTTAAATGTGGTCAAGACCTCCATACATAAAATACAGAACTGAAGGAGGAAGTCACACCCCAAAGGTTTAAAACATTATCAGAAATCCAAAAGGGATGTCCTATAATAAAGTGTTATGTTTCTATTTTCTTAGTGTCACCTCATCCAAAAATATAAACCTATCTAGCAATACACACTAGAAAGGAGAAGGAAATACCATTGCAATTGGTTTGTTTTGAGACATCGTTGATTTGATGTCTCATTGATTTGAGAAATCATTTGATTTGCAACATCAAACATCTGAATGGCAAGAGCTGAAAAAGTTACTTAAGTGGAAAAGAAATATCCCCCATGACAAACCTTTGTTTTGTTGTATCTTGTGTGCAAAAGTAGTAACTGCAAACGGATCTTTTCTTTTTTAGTATCTTCCATAGGTTGATGCAACATTTGTTCTCCTCTTTGTAGAACTTCCTCAATCTGGGCTCTCTCCTCATCCATCTGAATGTTTGAAAGATATAAATTACTCAAAAGGAAAAAGCACAAGGTCAGTTACTATCAGTTCCGAGCAGAACCAACCTACAAAGTATAGTATATGTTTACCTGAATGATACACAACAAATGTTTGTGTTTTTCTTAAAATATTTTATATATGGAGTTAAAACAGTTCATAAAGACTGCTAGTTTAGAAGTTAAATAGCACTAAGATAACACTATCGTCAGAAAATATGTCTATTTTTTTCAAATATTCTGTAAATCACATGACAAAACTTACATTGACACTTTGCAGAAAATCACATTTAAATCTGTTCTATTATGTTTGGCAGATATCTGGGTAAACATCATTAGTGTAAAGATGTAATTAACAGAGAAGAAAAGTGACACCACCATGGTTTTTAAAATCTCCTTCAACCAACCTTTTCGTCTTCATCACTGGATTCCAAGTGTTTTTCCATAACTTTTAACATACTATCTATGTCACTTTCTAATTTTTCCAAGTCAGAGAAAGGCATACCAACTTCAAATGCTTCAGTGGTGACCAGACACGGATATGATGACGGTTCTTGGCCAATTAGCAACTGTGGAGGGAAAAACGCTCTTGAAAAGACGGTCTTAACTTGACCTTTCACCATTAATCAGTGTCAAGAAAGAACTAGCATTTATTTGAATCGACTTCAGTTTATTCATTCACACAGCAATAATTTTACCAACTTGGGCGTCTCTGACTGCCACGTTCTCCAAACTCCAGCCACAGATGTGAAGTAGTGTGCAAGTGACCCTGACTGCCTGGAGTGTGTGAGGGGCATTCTAGGACCACAAACAAACACATCAGGAAACAGTGCCAGGATGCAGAGCCACCCCTGCCTTGGCCACAGAGAGGAAGAAAGACCCCCTCCTCATACAGGAACACCCCAAAGAATGAGTCCCAATCAACGCTCTCCAGTACAGGGCCCCTTGGACTGTGATACCCAAACTTCAGAAAAGTGTATCTTTCTCAATGCAGTACTTTCAGACAATATCTATATAGAAATAGACTCTTGAGAGTCCCTTGGACTGCAAGGAGATCCAACCAATCCATTCTAAAGGAGATCAGTCCTGGGATTTCTTTGGAGGGAATGATGCTAAAGCTGAAACTCCAGTACTTTGGCCACCTCATGAGAAGAGTAGACTCATTGGAAAAGACTCTGATGCTTGGAGGGATTGGGGGCAGGAGGAGAAGGGGAGGGGACGACCGAGGATGAGATGGCTGGATGGCATCACTGACTCGATGGACATGAGTCTGAGTGAACTCTGGGAGTTGGTGATGGACAGGGAGGCCTGGCATGCTGTGATTCATGGGGTCGCAAAGAGTCAGACACGACTGAGCGACTGAACTGAACTGAAAATCAATGTGTGTGCATGCTCAGTCGCTTCCGTTGTGTTTCACTCTTCATGACCCCATGGACTGCAGCCCACCAGGCTCCTCTGTCCATGGAATTCTCCAGGCCAGAATACTGTAGTGGGTTGCCATGCCCTGTCTCCAGAAGATCTTCCCAACCCAGGGATCAAACCCATGTCACCTAAATCTCCTGCAACACAGGCAGCTTCTTTACCAGTGAGCCACTGGAGAAGTCTAAAATCAATGTAACAACTTTAATAAAATGAAATGCAGGAAAACTGGCAGTGTTGACTCAACATGGGGAAGCTAGCAACCTCTCTGGAAAAATCTATTTAACAGCATTTCTATGAACAATTTTCACAATAATTTCAAGGAATTCTATGAAGTGATCCTAAGGGCATATTAAGAGACAAGCAAAAAGACATGCATAAGAGAATTTTAATAAGACAATATTTATAAAAGCACAATAAAAGTGGAAAACTGACTTAAAAATCACAACAGATCATATAATTTAATAGCTGTTAAAAACCTTGTCAAAGGAGAATACACAAAACAATATAAAAATGTTGATACTTTAATATCACATTCATATAGGAATATAAATACATGCCAAAATGTTAACAAATTATTTATGGGAAAAATAATCATTTTCTTTGTACTTTCCTTCAATCCGCCTCCTATGTCTCCTATATTACTCTTTTACATTTGTAGAAAAGTCTCCCACAGACCTACTGAAAAGACTAAATAAGTAAGCTTAGGTCACAAGGTAAGGAAGGCAAGAATTAAAGCAAGATTTTTGTTTGTTTTCTTTAAGTTGCAAATAATCTAAATATATTCTCAGGCTATGAAAGATAGTTTGGCCTATTATATCAGATATTTTGGGATTCCCTGGTGGCTCAGTGGGAAGAATCTGCCTGCAAATGCAGGAGACCCAGGTTTGATTCCTGGGGCAGGATGATCCCCTATAGAAGGAAATGGTAACCCATTCTGGTATCCTTGCCTGGGAAATCCCATGGACAGAGGTGCCTGGTGGGATGTAGTCCATGGGGTTGCAAAGGGTCAGACAGGACTTAGCGACTAAATGACAACAACATCAGATATTTCAAAACAAAGCAAAGTTAGAGAATATTTACTTCCTACAAAAGTGAGGACCCTCCTCTTAGATAATTTGAATACTTGAAACGTTTTCTCAAATGGGTTATTTTCTTTAATACTAATTTCTTAGATTCTCTCCTTCATTTGGACAATCATAAATAAGAACAAATGCTCCAATCAAAGAAAAGTGATAAAAGCATATTCATTTAATTTTTTGTTGTATATACCATATAATTGAGGCTTCCCAGGTGGCGCTAGCAGTAAAGAACCTGCTTGCCAATACAGGTAGATGTAAGAGATATGGGTTCAATCCCTGGGTGGGGAATATCCCCTGGTGAAAGGCATGGCAACCCACTCCAGTATTCTTCCCTAGAGAATCCCATAGACAGAGGAGCTTGGCAGGTTACATTCCATAGGGTCACAAAGAGTAGGACACGACCGAAGCAACTATCCACCATTCAGCTACATATCTGCAAGAAAATAATTTCATATAAAAACGTAATTACTTACTTTGGCACTTCTGATGTGTTGAGAGACCTTTTCAAAATTTCTGTTCAATTCAGCTAATTTTGGTTCTACAAGCTCCCGGCTTGAGCCTCCACGTGCACTCATCAAAACAACAGCTTGATCTCGGACGTTTTGTACTTGGAGATTGACATCGTCCATCTCAGAGAGTAAACGCTAATTGTAAGAAAGCACGAAATTATCACATGGGAAAAATCAAAACCAAACATGGGTGCAGTGCTAACTGGTAAGTAAAGGGAGCTTAAACAAATGTCTGAGACTTCTAGTAAGAGACTTCAGTACCATCAATTTGAATAAGAGCTGTTCATATATTTAAAGAAAGAGACTCATTCATGTTATACGGGAAGCATTTTAAACTACTCCCAGTTTATATAAAACTTTACTTTATAATTGAATAGTCTATAAGATTTGTTGTGTCATTTCCTCAACCATCGTATTCTAAGAATTGCAAAGTTTCTTGAGGCTGATAAAAGATTAAGTAGCAAGGAACAGACTTTAACTTCTTTTCCCCCTAGAAATCTTGTTTACCACCATCCCCCTTTCCTCAGTGAAGGTAAACTGATTTGGAAGGGAGTTGAATATTACCATTTAGTTTTTAACTAAAATGTACAACAACATTACGCAGTTTTCTCTGGCTAATTTCATAATGGTCATTAAATTCATTTTCAGGCCTAAGAAAGGGATGCAAATACCTGCCTCAATTCCTACTTCATTCATAAGTTTTTGAAGAGTGCTGAAATTCTCTTAGGAGTATGGCTATGAGTACATTTTGAGTGAAGTACCAGCTTATCTGTATGTATCTATAAATTCTGCAAATGTTTTCCTGGTGATTACAAGAATGAAGGATACTGCAAGGCACTGAATGATCTAAGACATGGAGCCTAATCCACTGTTCTGAAGAATCTGTGCTTACTTGTTATGGTGGCTGAGAGAAATTAAGTAGTTTGAGGAAATAGTTTTTAAATTAGTGTATGTAGACAGAAACAGGAGAACATCAGCTTAACTATAGAACTTTTAGAATGTGTTCTCTTGCATCTAAATCTGACTGTCATATTAAAAAAAAAACAACAGCCACTGCTTGTCTCAAATTTTGCTAGTTATGTAGAGATTCTTGAAATTCTCTTTAAGAAAAATCAAGCGGAAAGAAATAAACACTTTGCAGATAGGTCTTGGCTTTCATGAAAAATTGTCTAAAGGTTATGTTAAACATATGTTAGTGATTTAATAAATGTAATAAATTTAATAAATTCACCAAAAGTGTAGTCCTGGAAATAAAGAAAATGTAGTGAAGAAAGGAAACTATCTCATTCTTTAAAGGTTTATAGATGCATAATTAAACACTCTAAAATGCTTTTGTTTCATATAAACCACCTGGTGTGAAAAAGCTCTGTAACATCTAAAGGACCTGAAATAATCGTTATTTTGCTGGCAACAGACACATTCTTTATTGTTTGCAGATTCCTCATCAAATCTTTAATTATGCACTGTTTCCTGTCACCGATAGACAACATGAAGGGGAAAAAACGATTCATTCAGTGATGTCTGCAAAATGTTGCGAGAGTATATTTGTAACCCAGAATTCAACTGTTCATTCATATCTGATGTGTCAGAGAGTTCCAAAGAAGGATTGGTGGGGCCTGAGCAGTAGATAGAAAAGATTTCCCAGGGGGAATTCTTAAAAGTTAGGTCTGACCTTCAACTTTGAAACAAAATGTAAAAACACAGGAAAGAATAAGGGCTACTCTTAGAAATTTGCTGAGACTCTGGAGTTCCCAAGACAACAAGTTCTTCTTTGCTTATCACCAGTGCATAAGGGTATCAAGAAGCTGAGCAAAGTGAAGAAGTCTGCCATACCGCACTTCTGAAAAAGGGTACTATTTTTCTTTCACAGCAGATCCCTCTGAAAAGCTGGGTCGGTGTGGAATATGCACCAAGAAAGAAAGCCAAATACTCATTATGAAGTCATTTTTGCTCTAACTTTCTGTAGTGCCACAATTTTGCAAGTCATGAAAAAAATAACTAAGAATGCACTTTCGCTGTTAACTAATGATGCAGCATTCAACTATGCACCATGACAAAATGAAGTATTTTCTGTTTTCCTAGCTTATTAAATTACAATGGAAAAATTATGTTAACAGTCCCATAATGTGGCACTTTTAGATGCCAATTCTTACCTAAGAGGAATGGAACAAAAATTTAGCTAAGACAAAAACCAAAACAAACAAACGAATCATTCTGTTTATCCCACCAACAAAAAAGTTAATCAATCTACTGCACGAGAAGCACATGTGTGCAAGTAACTTGGAGTATTCCTCAAGACAAAGGTGACAGCTAAACCTTCCATTCTCAGAAGTGTTACTGATCTGCTACCTTCACAATTTCTTCTCGTTTGCTTGCTGGCTTTTTTTCGATCTCATCCAATAGTGCTTCAGCTTGATAAAGCCAGGTGCTTATGTGAGCAACATTTCCATCAAATATTTCCAACTGGTTCTGATGGTTCTAGAAAGGAATTAATAAAACATTGATACAACCATATGAAATAATTAAGACAATAATCTTCTAAGACATATAAAAGGTCTTCAAAGACCTAAGTAATGCTGAATTTCAAGAACTTCTACCTTCCTGCAAAGCTCTTCCCCAATGGATAAATCTCATTCCAAAAAATGCACAGCTGTAAAAGTGAAAGTGTTAGTCACTCGGCCGTGTCCAACTTTGCAATCCCATGGACTGTAGCCTGCCAGGCTCCTCTGTCCACGGAATTCCCCAGGGAAGGATACTGGAGTGGGTAGCCATTCCCTTCCCCAGGGGATCTTCCCAACCCAGGAATCAAACCTGGGTCTCCCACATTGCCAGCAGATTCTTTACTGTCTGAGCCACCAAGGAAGCACAGCTGTGGTTGGGTACTTTTTCATTTTAATTTAGACCTCAACATAATGAAAAATTGAAGAGTAAAAGGCAAAAAGTTTCTTTATAAATTTCATTTTCTTTTAATTCCTATTTCTTTTAATCCCTATTTAATCCCTATTTCTCATTCATTGAAGGCAGCAGCAGCATTTAAGTACTAGTAAAAAAGCAATTCAAATATGGTTGAATAGATTTTGCCTACTCAAAGCTTGAGTGCTTGAGGCAGGGCCCATGTCTTTTCACCTCAGTACCATCAGCACTTAACAAGACACTTGGCATAGACCTCAGTGATATTTCCTGAAGCATAATATAACATGTGTTTGAGAGTTAAATTTGAAAACAGGAGCAAACACTTAAGCCAGTTAAAACAGGGCAGAATTCCTGAAGCAAAAGCAAGAATTTAGAATTTGATCAAAAAGAGTGCAGGAACTTTATGATGAAATTAACAACTTTTAGGAAATATATTTTATAGGATGAAGGAAGCTTAAAAATAAGCAAATTATTAATCTATAAGATGAAAAAAATCACTGAAAAGTAAAATGAGAATAAATGACATAAGGAAAGTTTTAACAGTGGTCTGGATTCTAATTAAGAATTGATAAACATCAGACCAAAGCAGGTAAATCAAGTGAAATAGAAAGATATTATTTGAAAGGAGAATTTAGAAGGTACAGACTGCAGAAAACAGAAGTAAGGGCCATGAGAATGTGGAATAAAACTAGTTACAATAAAAATGAATATATAAAATAGTTAAAGAACATATTCTATGAGCCAAGATTTCACGTTTGTCATTCAACACCTAACAACTTTGTTAGATATGTTCTTTTAATTCCATTTTATNGATTTCACATTTGTCATTCAACACCTAACAACTTTGTTAGATATGTTCTTTTAATTCCATTTTATATATAGGGAAATTAAAACTTAGTGAAATTAAGTAATTTACGCAAGGTTATGAAGATAGTAAGTTGTAGATGAACTCTGAATATCAATCTGACAGGTCAAGACGTAAGCCTACCAACTTTAATGCCCTACACATTCTGATTGATTTCAATAAATATTGAAACACATGATAATTTATTCTTCTCTGTTTCTATCCATTACCCAGTAATTCTATGAATTTGGAAAAAGTCCTATCTCAGATATATCTGAACAAATAATAATTTATGGATGAGAACTTCTTTGAAAGGGAGAAGATGGTAAAGCTGTTATATACTATTCATTGCTAGTATCAATACAAGAGAAACAGAAAACATTATGAAAGTAGAGAGTCACTATTTTCATGAAATACTAGTTAATTGTGTATTGGTATAACCAAAGATTAATAGCATATAACACTTAACAATTACTATAATTATCATAATAATATTAAAATTTATTGTTTTTAGTTATATAAGAGCATAATCACAAAAACTGTATGAGGTAAAAATTATAATCAGGTCCATTTTACAAATAAGAAAACCAAGATTTAGAGAATGCTTAATTTAAGTAACTTGACCAAGGTCCTCCAGTTTATAGTCAAAACTTTAACTTGGGCTATCAATATGCAGATCAGGAAGCCACAGTTGGAACTGGACATGGAACAGACTGGTTCCAAATAGGAAAAAGACTACCTCAAGGCTGTATATTGTCACCCTACTTATTTAACTTCTATGCAGAGTACATCATGAGAAACACTGGGCTGGAAGAAGCACAAGCTGGAATCAAGATTGCCAGCAGAAATATCAATAACCTCAGATATGCAGATGACACCACCCTTATGGCAGAAAATGAACAGGAACTAAAAAACCTCTTGATGAAAGTGAAAGAGGAGAGTGAAAAAGTTGGCTTAAAGCTCAACATTCAGAAAACGAAGATCATGGCATCTGGTCCCATCATTTCATGGGAAATAGATGGGGAAACAGTGGAAACAGTGTCAGACTTTATTTTGGGACTCCAAAATCATTGCAGATGGTGATTGCAGCCATGAAATTAAAAGACGCTTCCTCCTTGGAAGGAAAGTTATGACCAACCTAAATAGTATATTCAAAAGCAGAGACATTACTTTGCCAACAAAGGTCCGTCTAGTCAATGATACGGTTTTTCCAGTACTCATGTATGGATGTGAGAGTTGGACTATGAAGAAAGCTGAGCACCAAAGAATTGACGCTTTTGAACTGTGGTGCTGGAGAAGACTCTTGAGAGTCCCTTGGACTGCAAGGAGATCCAACCAGTCCATTCTGAAGGAGATCAGCCCTGGGTGTTCTTTGGAAGGAATGATGCTAAAGCTGAAACTCCAGTACTTTGGCCACCTCATGCAAAGAGTTGACTCATTGGAAAAGACTCTGCTGCTGGGAAGGATTGGGGACAGGAGGAGAAGGGGATGACAGAGGATGAGATGGCTGGATGGCATCACTGGCTCGATGGACGTGAGTCTGAGTGAACTCTGGGAGTTGGTGATGGACAGGGAGGCCTGGCATGCTGCAGTTCATGCGGTCTCAAAGAGTCAGACATGACTGAGCAACTGAACTGAACTGAACTGAATCCAATATTAGAACGTGTGCCCATCCTTAACTAGTACACCTTTTTTAGAACATTAAAAACATTATATATATAGCCTGTAATAGTATGAATATTAAACACAATATTAAGTCATTTAAACTGTAGCCAATAAGTTATTTAGTAAGATGTTCAAGTACATATTTCTATGCATATCACAAATGGCTTATTGCTTAATAGAAATGAAGTACTTTGAACTCTTTCTAGTTATTATCTTTTCAAAGCAAAAGATAAAATATAGTCTAAATGAAATTGATTCACAAGCAAACCATTATTGTGACAAACAGAAAACACGGTGTGGAATTCCAATCCAAGCTGTCTTCGTTTTCGCGTATTCGCGGGAGACGCGATCTCCCCGTGAGGCTCTTGCTGAAACTCACCATCAGGGTGCTGCACCAATCCTCAGCCCAGGTGCGGACCCGGCTCCACCCAGCACTAAGCACACAGAGCTTCTCTTCAAAGACGGCCTCACCACCCTCGACCAAATTCCGCAGGGCAGCACCGCTCTCTGTGATGGCGTTCAAATCAGCTTTTCTTTTCTCCAGATCCTTCAGAACATTCTAGAAAATAAAAATTCCAATACCCACTTGATCTCGCAGAACATGTTAAAAGTTTACACAACCGTCATTTTTAACGTATTTTTCTTCCATATATATATGACTCCCTAGATTCGTCAAAAGTGCACAAGGTTCCACAACTTGCTAACATGAGAGTTTTTAAGTTTCAAATAAAAATTAAATATTTAACTACACAAATACCAAAGAATGTAACAATTTTAGATGTGGAAAGGTAATTATTTCATTTATTTTTAAGTATAAATTTATTCAGTTCAGTTCAGTTCAGTCGCTCTGTCATGTCCGAGTCTTTGAGGCCCCATCAATTGCAGCACACCAGGCCTCCCTGTCCATCACCAACTCACGGAGTTCACTCAGACCCACGTCCATCGAGTCAGTGATGCCATCCAGCCATCTCATCCTCCGTCGTCCCCTTCTCCTCCTGCCCTCAATCCCTCCCAGCATCAGAGTCTTTTCCAATGAGTCAACCCTTCGCATGAGGTGGCCAAAGTACTGGAGTTTCAGCCTTAGCATCATTCCTTCCAAAGAACACCCAGGGCTGATCTCCTTCAGAATAGACTGGTTGGATCTCCTTGCAGTCCAAGGGACTCTCAAGAGTCTTCTCCAATACCACAGTTCAAAAGTATCAATTCTTTGGCACTCAGCCTTCTTCACAGTCCATACATGACCACTGGAATGGTCTCTGCTTTTCAATATGCTATCTAGGTTGGTCATAACTTTTCTTCCAGGGAGGAAGTGTCCTTTAATTTCATGGCTGCAATCACCATCTGCAGTGATTTTGGAGCCCCAAAAAATAAAGTCTGACACTGTTTCCACTGTTTCTTCATCTGTTTCCCATGAAGTGATGGGACCAGATGCCATGATCTTCGTTTTCTGAATGTTCAGCTTTAAGCCAACTTATTACACACCAACAATTATCTGCATCATAACTTCAGATATGAAGAATCAATTTCATTTTCAGTAACTACTAGCGGGCAAAGCAGGACTACCCCAGAACTCAAAATTCTAAAATACTCATAGTGAATTTATCTCCTTGACTACTACAGGAAACAACTGATGTGCACTATATTTATTTGCAAGGACAACAACCTGATGTGAAGAACCAACTCATTTGAAAAGACCCTGATGCTGGGAAAGATTGAAGGCAGGAGGAAAGAGGGACAACAGAGGATGCGATGGTTGGATGGCATCACTGACTCAATGGACATGAGTCTGGGTAAACTCCATGAGTTGGTGATGGACAGGGAGGCTTGGCGTGTTGCACTCCATGGGGTTGCAAAGAGTCAGACACAACTGAGGGACTGAACCGAACTGAACAGCCCTATAACTAGGTAACTTAACATATAGTCTGTTTATAAACATTACACAAAATATTTCATCCTAAGTACATTACAGGAAAAGTAGCATGTCTAAGCTTTGGTTCTGCAATTGTCATATTATGTAACGGTAATACTCTGGATGGTATTAACTTGATTCTCATATTTATAAGTTTGACCAGAGAATTATAAAGAGAATGTTGGGTTCCAAAATTAAAACTGCAAAGTTCTTTCAATCAAAAAGTAGCATGCACATATCTACCCTACTGCTGTTGGACCTTTTTAGAATAATATTTAAATAAATCATTTCAAGGAGCTCAAGTCCACATTCAGTCTCACATCATTCAATCACATTTTGAAAGATAAAAATCGCAAGTGAGTCAAGATGTAAGATTTATTTGGCCTCATTAATTACTGGTATATTTATAAAGACATCAAAATATTTCTCTCAAGTAAGTGTTCTTCTCCAGCAAGGAGGGGAAAAAAACAGAATACCCACAGCCATGCTCTCTTCAGTTATTAACTTTCTACATTCCTTCAGTGGCTATGGACTGATTGGCTACAATGGTCTTTAAAAACTATAAGAAATAATTAATTACATGCAACTAAATTCAAACAGTACACAAACTATGTTAATAGATTTTATTGTAAAGAAAATGGCTACACCAAAAATGCTGATTTTTAAGCTATGGAATAAAAACATTAAGTTCTGGAATGAAGAAGCTATTTAAATTTTGCATTGGAAAATATTATTTTATAGTGGTGGAATGGAGAAGGCAATGTCAACCCACTCCAGTACTCTTGCCTGGAAAATCCCATGGACAGAGGAGCCTGGTAGGCTGGAGTCCATGGGGTCACTAAGAGTCAGACACGACTGAGCAACTTCACTTTCACTTTTCACCTTCATGCATTGGAGAAGGAAATGGCAACCCACTCCAGTGTTCTTGCCTGGAGAATCCCAGGGACAGGGGAGCCTGGTGGGCTGCTGTCTGTGGAGTTGCACAGAGTCGGACATAACTGAAGTGACTTAGCAGTAGCAGCATAGTGGTGGAAATACACTGAAGAGTTGTAAAATATGCATGGTTCTTAAATCTGACAATATAACGTTGAAAAAATCGGGTGATAATGTTACATAC
This sequence comes from Redunca redunca, assembly GCA_006410935.1. Classification (NCBI taxonomy): domain Eukaryota; kingdom Metazoa; phylum Chordata; class Mammalia; order Artiodactyla; family Bovidae; genus Redunca; species Redunca redunca. Next base: position 1,293,159 of record SJYQ01001000.1, read on the forward strand.
TGATGTTTCATTTGGTTTACTCTAATGATCTGAATGTACTGTGAATTTGTGATTTGTATATACCATCTTCATTATTTCAAATCTGAAATAAGATTAAGTGGGAATTTAAGAGTGAATGGTTCCAGAAGAAATAAATATCATTACTTACTGTCTTTGCCTTAAAAATGATGAGAATCAGCTGAAAAACTGATTGAATTTATGTGAGTGCACAAAGATTATTAAAAATTAAATATGCAAAAATTGATATTGCCTGTGTACCAGCTATAAGAAATTAGTTTAAAATAAAAAGAAAAGTATACTTTTTACATACCAATAAAATAAATACACAGGAATAAACTTTTTGGCATATATACATAATGTTCACAAAGCATTATGTAGAGAGGGAATTTGGAGAGGAAATGAGACATTTACATGTTACTAAAAAGACTTAATTTAGTAAAGATGTCAATTCCCCTCAAAACAAAATTTATAAATTTAAGGCAATTCAAACCAAAGTTTCAAAAAGAATTTAAGAATTTAAGAGTAATAATTTTAAAATTCACATGAGTATATACAAAAGAAGGAACATATGGTCAGGAAATCCTGTCATTAACTACATGCTAAAGTTTATTATAGAACCACATATTAAATAGTTGAAGAACTTTTCAAAGGGTCAGATCAGCGAAGCAGAAAATAAAGCAAAGTAACAGACAAAAAGAATACATGAATTGAGCAGGTCAAATCAGTGAGCAAAGGATAATTACTCAACAAATAGTGCTGAGATAACTAGCAAACTATTTGGGGGAAAAAGGGTTAGAGCCTTACCTCATTACATACACCAAACTAAATTCCAGAAGGATTAAAGCGTTAAAGGTAAAAGGATGAAACTATAAAAGAGCTAGGAGAGAATATAAGTAAATAATTATGTAATTTTGTTGTAAAGTTGGCCTTTCTAAACACTAAAGGCAGAAATAATTAGGAAAAAAAAGATTTTATTCTTTAAAAAATGTATAATAAGTGTTGTAAAAATATACAGAACAGAAAGGAAACTAGAGTGGCAAAAAATTGCATCAATATACAACATATTAAGCTTTAATAACTGTAACAGGTAAAGATCTCCAAATTATAAGATCAAATGGAAACAAGCTACAAATGGCCTATATGCTAAAGGAAAATGTTCTAATTAAATAACCAAGACATGTTACTTGCCTACCATTGTCAAAAGTTTAGTTAAAACAGGCAAGTAGGAATTCTTACTCATAGCTGTTGGGTAAAACATTTCTGAAGGATAATTTCGTAACCAGTATAGACTTTAAAATGGATACATCCCTTGACCCAATATTTTTAGAGCTAAAGAATTTATCCTCAGAAAATTAATTACAAACATATGCTAAGATTTAACCACAAGTATACTCATCACAGCAGTTTTTACAATAGTGAAAACTGGTAATAATTTAAATGACCATGAATGGAGGAATGGGACAATAAGAAATAAAATATTCAATGAAATACTATCTCCAATGTGTGACACAAAACACTTGTAGATAAAAGAAAATGCTAAAGATATAACCTGCTTTTCAAAAAGGTAATGAAACACTAGATATAATTCTTTTTAAAATATATGCTTATGCCTGCATGTCTACATGGGCCTACAAAAAAACTGAAATGATAACAGGGTATTCTTTGAACAAAGATCAGTTTTGCTCCTGTCTCTTTTTTGGTATTACACTATGCAAATATCATTCAATTAGCTTATAGGACTCATGGGACTAATAAAAAATAATGACTTTCAAAGTGTATTGTAGAAAAAAGATAATATTTCCTTGAAAAAACTTTAATTAAAAAATATATATAGTTAAGCGCCTTTGGTTGTCGTTCATCCACTGTAACCCATGAATTCCACTGTTTTTCACTTCCTTCATATACCCCTTTTACTCCACACAGCCCACAGCAATTATACATTCCATGAGCTATTAAACTGAGAACATTCTTTCTAGTGACTAATATCTTGAGTTTCTTACAACAGCTAACTCCAAAGAGCATTCAAATTAAGGAACTATATCACACCAGGACCTCAGAGCACCTCCCTCTTCACACCCCAAAAGTCGACACCTGTAGAAGAAGCCAAAACTGATACCTGGGGTTTTATATAAAGCTCTGTCACAGTACCGATCATTTATTTTTAGCATTTATCGCTAGTATACATGCTTCTTAGAAAATGAATTGAGAAAAAGAGAATGCCTTGGTTTAAAAAAAGAAAAACTACTTTGTGTTTCATTCAATTCTTTGTCCACCTCAAAAGAGAGAATTGACAAATCAACTCTCTAATCTGTGTGATTTCTAATGTAGGACTAAATAACATTTCTTTTATCTTTTATTGATTTTTTTTTTTATTCTGTTTCTCTGCTCTCTACAGTTAGCAATTAGCTTGCAATAGAAAGATTAGTTTGCAGTTAGCTTGCAATAGAAAGATTAGTTACTGGCACAAAACTTACTATAGAAGAACTAATAAATTCAGCACAATACTTTGTAAAGAATGAATACTCAAAAAATGTCACTGATTTTGAAGGTGATAGTTATACTGTATAAGTATAATGAGATAAAAATATTTTCTGGGGATTTCCTTTCCAGTTGTTTGGACTCTGCACTTTCACTGTCAAGGATCTGGGTGCAATCCCTGGTGGGGAATGAAGATCCCACAAGCTGAGAGGTGTGGCCAAAATCAATCAATAAATCTTTCCCCTATCTTAATATACATGTATGTATATATTATATGTATATGTGTATATATGCATGTGTGTGTGTGTGTCTTCTGAAGTTAGCTGCTTTTAAAATATTCTTATTCTTCTTCAGGGCAGAGATGTGGAAAAAAGAATGGAAAAATGAACAGACGATATTTAGTATGAAATGGAGACAAACAACATATACCCAGATTTCTCTGATCAGAATGCCACAGATTACACTGATAATCTTCGTGGTTCACCTGAACTACAACTTACTTTAGCCCAGGAAATTTCTATATCCAAATCACCAAGCAAAGTTTCTGAAGTGGATTTCTGTACCAATTCTGTTTCGGTAACAGAAAGCCATTCAGAGAGAGAAGCAGCCTCTTTCTTCATTTTCCGAGCCAACTGGGATGCTCTTTCCAGATCCTGTTTTCCCTCTGTCACCTTAAAAAAAAAGCACAAGAGAGATGAACATGGGTGGAAACAAATATGAACTAAAGATTCACACAAATAGATAGTTAACCCCCAAGGCATACCTAACCTTTATCTCTGGCACCTAGAATCACTCCATTCTTGCATTTCTGCAGGAAGACAATATACTGTAGTGGTTAAGTGTCAGGCAACCCTGGATTTTCATCTTAGTTCTACCACTTAACTTCCTAAGTGACCCTGGTAGAGATATAGCCCTCAGAAGGTTGTTATGAGTTTTTAGTGAGGAAAATATATACACAAAGGTCTTGCCCCAGTCCCTTCAACAAGGTTAAGGCATCAATTAATATCATCTTTCATCACTTTGAGCTTAAGATGTCTTACAACCCTCTCAATGAGGGATTCCTTTTAAAAATCAAACACATCAACATGAGGGAGAAATAGCGAGATTTTTTACAATCATATGTTTCACAATTAACTGCTTAATTTAAAATACATTAAATGGCTAAGAAATACAAACTTTTATTACTATTTTGTTTTTCCTGTTGTTGTTAGAAAGCAAAATGAACTTAACTGACATTTACCAGCCTCTCATATTATACCGATGAACATACACATGTTATACAATAAAGCCCTGTGATCAGCACTGTTTTTTCCACTTAACAGAACAGGACAGTGAAGCTTAAAAAGGTTAAGGCCATGAGCAGAGCGGCATGACCACAAGACTGAGCCTGGTCTGACCACTGGCATTACACAATGGTACGTTCAGACTAAAGTGATTCACAACCTAATACTGAGCTGACACTTTAAAGGATGTCAATCACAATATATACACGAAAACATGTTCCTCCTTTTATGTGCCCGTATGTGTAGATGATAATATTATAAGTAGTAGAGCGAAATGTCATGTATGGGATGAAATTTCTTAGATATAGAAATCAAATTTTCTTAGTAAGTAAAATGGGGTTGCATTTCTTACTCATCCTATAAGTTTATTTTTACTCTTACATGTCTCAAAGATTATTATTCAATTCCTTCTTAAAAGTGAAATTTTTTTCCTATGGAGTTTAATTAAAATTCATGACTCTAAATTAATAGCACCTCAAGGCAGACTTCAGGAGAAAAATATTTGAATTATGTTAAAAGATATTATGATACTTATCTGACTGACAAGCCCAGGCAACTACACAATCATCATAAAACTTAACGCTACCAAAGGTTTTGGTATACCAGGAAGAAAATAATTTACAGTTCAACTTATAACAATTTACACTCTCTTCAGCTGATCTAATCAATATATTTTAACATGTACTGCATATTAAATTAGGCAATATCAAGTTGTAAAGCTTTTACCTAATCATTTATCCCTTCTCTCTCCTAGATATGCAAACATTCCTTCTCAATAGGATCATTCCCACCAAGGATGAAACATACTCAAGCATCTGTCTGTCTGTCTGTCTGTCTGTCTCTCTCTCTCTCTCACACACACACACACACACACACACACACACACACATACAAATTTCCTCCTTTGGCCCCACCTTCCCTCCCTCTCTCCTACCTTTCCCATGCAAATTCTCAAAACCATTTGTCATCCCCCATACAGTGTTCAAGCCATGACATTCTGGCTTCTACCTCCATCATTCCACAGAAATCACCTTTGCTAACCTCAGTGATGACCCCAATGGCAAAAGATCTACTGTATGCTTTTAAGTGGATGCCTTGTTTTTAATATTTCAGTAATATTCCAAAGAAAAACCTACATTCATTCTCCAAATACCCTCCTTCCTTCAGCTTCTCAGACCTAGCACGTTCCTGGTATACTACCACTTCTTACCACTTTTTTATATGTAGTTTCTCATACATATAAAATATATGGTTGCACAATGTGTGTTTTTAAGGTGTATTTGTAGTCATTTTATACACATATACATTGTGAAATGCGTACCACAGTTAATTAACACATCCATCATTACATAGTTACCTTTTTCTGTGGTGAGAACACTCAAGATCTGCTTTATTAGCAGATGTCAAGTTTGCAATTATAGAAAACAACACGGAGGACCCTCAAAAAATTTAAAAAACAACTACTACTATATGATCCAGCAGCCCTACTCCTGGTATACAACAAAGGAAATGAAATCATCATTTTAAAGAGATATCTGCATTCCCATACTCACTACAGCATTACTCACAACAGCCACTGACAAATAAATGGATAAAGAAATGTGGTATACATATAAACACACACACACATACATATATACTTTAGTCTCTTTTGCAAGCTCATCTTCTTCAAATATCCTCCTAAGTGATGTAATCCCTCAAAACCCACTTAATTCAGGACCCTTTCTTTTTTCACTATTGACATATCCTCTCCCTAGGCAATCTCATCATCACTGAAAATTTTAATTATCACCTCTATGCATATGACTCATAAAATTTATATCTTCATCCCAAATATATTCTCCAGACTTGAATAAACTGTGTGAATATCTGACATATGCAATTAACTCTCGCAAAGACACTTGAAATGTCAACATATCCAATATACGTTTATGATTTTCCATGCTTCTGCCTGTAAGTGTCCCATCCAGTGATGGTACCATGATCTTCCACGTAATCAAGCCAGAAACCCAGGAGTCTCCATCATCTCTCTCCTGCATCTCCACATCAAATCCTAAGTATCTGTTTTAAAAATCTGTTCATACTATCTCCAATGTTCCACCCTAGTTCAAAGCACCATCATTTCTCACTAAGAGCATGATAATGACTTCCTATCTGGTCTTCTTACATCCATGCTTGCCTGTCTGCAATGTACTCTCCAAACTGCAGTGAGTGGCCTTTTAGAAAAACCAATATCTGAGCATGTTCTCTCCCTGCTAAAGCCCTGCAATAATTGCTCATTACTTCAGAGACAGAGATTAAAATATTTACCACAAACTTGAAGACACTGGTAGGATCTGGTATCATCACATCTCTCCAACACACTTGATCTCACACTTGTTCTCTCTGCTTTAGCCACACAAATGTACCACGCTGCCTATTGCCACAGACTTTTACACATGATGTTCCATCAGCCTCAAAAATTCTTCCACTGATTTTTGCCCTGGCTGCTACGACTTATCCTTCAGATCTCAGCTTATACACCACTTTCTCAGGGACGCTTTCCTAACCCATACTGGATCAAATGCCTCTTTACACATACTCCTACAGTGCTACATATATTCCTTCATAACACTTTAGGTTGATAATTTGACATTACTTTGTATGACTGCTTAATTAAAGCTTTCTTCTTTTATTTCTCACAGTTCCACTTGGCAGAGATAACATGTTTTTGCTCATCACTGTATCTCTAACTGCCTGTGTAACTCCTCATATACATTAAAGTCTAGTTGTGTTGAATGAGAAAATGACTTAACTCTAAAGCCATAATCACAGAGATTTGGTGTAAAAACCGGCCACACTATTACCATTTATAAAATGTCCTATCAATTAATAAATACAGTGAAACTGAAAGCCGCTCAGTCTTATCCAACCCTTTGTGACCCCTCAGACTATACAGTCCATAAAATTCTCCAGAATACTGGGGTGGATAGCTGTTCCCTTCTACAGGGGATCTTCCCAACCCAAAAATTGAACCCAGGTCTCTCGTATTGCAGGCAGATTCTTTACCATCTGAACTACCAGGGAAGCCCAAATAATACAGTAATATTTCACAAGTAACTTCAGCTGTTTAATATAAAAAGAAGCTCTTACCATACGTGTTCCAGATGTGCAATGTATCAAAAATGGTATACCAGTATATCACATCAGTAATCTAATCTTGCAGAAGTGAAATCCAAATTGCCCAGGAAATGTATGACTGTTAGTCATCTCAAAGTAATCACAAAATTGCAGCTTGTATTCTCTGGGCTTGTGTAGAAACTTGGTTAATATTTAATAACCATAGAAGGGTTTAATATATTATCTAACACAGCTTTTCAATATTAATGAGAACGTTTCACTTCATTTGTTTCTGTGTTTTATCTTGTTTTTGCTTGTCTGGTTTCAGGGCAGAGATTCTCAATGAGAGAAGATGTTAAGCTTAATGGATCCAGTCAGTCATTCGCAATAAAGGGCCTAACAACTTCCCCACAAATTCACTAAAATGTCCAAATTATAGATGTTTCTAGATAAGATTTTAAATCTTGCTGGATTAATGTGAAGTTCCTGATACTATTTATTAGAGTCCTAATGTTTTTAACACTTCTCAAAGGATTGTTCAATCTAGAAATCCAAGGACCAATAACCTGTGTTTATACAGAGACTATTACTTTTGGAGTTTCCTCACAATAACTTATGAAATGTCATAGCCTTTGAAAATATAGAAATTAGTCTGGATTAAACATTAAAAATACATTTCTATGTAACTATTCATCACTTTAATAGTAACATACTCTGTGAAAAGGCAAAAAGATATGATACTAAAAGATGAACCCCACAGGTCAGTAGGTGTCTATATGGTCTATAAGGTGTCTATGAGGTCAATATGCTACTGGAGGAGAGTGGAGAAAAGAGGCTGAGCAAGAGCAAAAACAATGCTCAGTTGTGGATGTGACTGGTGGTGAAAGGAAAGTCCAATACTGTAAAGAAAAATATTGCATAGGAATCTGGAATGTTAGGTCCATGAATCAAGGTAAATTGAAAGTGGTCAAACAAAAGATAGCAAGAGTGAAAATTGACATTTCAGGAATCAGTGAACTAAAATGGACAGGAATGGTAGTATTTAATTCATATGAACATTATAACCACTACAAAGTTATGGTTTTTCCAGCCATCATGCATGGATGTGAAAGTTGGACTATAAAAAAGCTGACCACAAAACAACTGATGCTTTTGAACTGTGGTGGTGCAGAGGACTCTTGAGAGTGCCTTGGACTGCAAGGAGATCCAACCAGTCCATCCTAAAGGAAATCAACACTGAATATTTATTCGAAGGACTGATGCTGAAGTTGAAACTCCAATACTTTGGCTACCTGATGCAAAGAACTGACTCATTGGAAAAGACCCTGATGTTGGGAAAGACTGAAGGTAGGAGGAGAAGGGGACGACAGAGGATGAGATGGTTGGATGGCATCACTGACTCAATGGACATGTGTTTGAGTGAGCTCCAGGAGTTGGTGATGGACAGGGAAGCCGGGCATGCTACAGTCCATGGGGTCGCAAAGAGTCGGACACAACTGAGCAACTGAACTGAACTGAAATGTGGACAAGAATCCCTTAGAAGAAATGGAGTGACCCTCACAGTCAACACACACTTTTAAAGATATATAATAAAGATTATTGGAATAAATGGAAACATGTATGATTGATGCCACAAAATTCAAATAAGCATTCTTCTCCCAGAAGTAAAATTTTAGAATACATAAATGAGAGAAACAGAGGCAGCAGTACACCTGCCCTGCTCACCTGGGCACCCAGGTCATTGTAGAGAACCTTCAGAGAAGTCAGCTGCTCATCCATCCCCTTAGGGTTGTCGGTTTGCTGCTTCTGGACAATGTGTCTTCCTGTTTTGATTACAGTCTCCACTTCAAGCTTGACTTCACTCAAAATTTTATAGAGTTTCTTAAAAATAAAGCCAGACAAATTATACATATTAGTGAAAATGTGGTAACTGGAACCATTTCAGAACAAAGATGACAAAGATTGATAGCTAAGAACTAACCATGGAGATCAAAGGGCTTTATCTCTCTCAGATCGGGTTCAAAGAATGAGTAAGATGAAATCAAGGTTGTAATAATTTTTAAAATTCAGATAAGAAAATACACTCATAGAGATTATACTTGTCTTATTTTAAAAAGACTCAGACCTGTATCTTAAAGGCTTAGGAAAGTACTTGATAATATGAACATTTTTCCTACAAAAAATGGGAAACATGAGGACAAAAAGTTGAATGTCTAACATTTTTTAAAATTACATTTTTCAAAATCCTAAATGCCATTACTACAAGAAAGCTAATGCTGGCTATTTCCAGCTGTGGGAATTTGGAAGTATTAAGTACCATTTTTTTCTTACAGTTCTCTGAAATACAAAGTCTACCACAATGAGCACATGTTAATTATATAATGAAAAAACATATAAAAGTTCCATACATCAATATGTATATGACCATAAGAAGTTGAAGTTCTATAGGTCAAATTCAGAGATGCCCTCATCCTCATTGCTTTGAAACTGAAAACCTTTATCCTGGGCAGGTTCTCTTATCTCCATTCATCATAGTGTTGACTGAAACACCCATGTGGCATGGCCACATAGTAACAGACCACTGGACTAGATGACCCAAGGTCAAGGACAGTGCTTGCTTTGGTGATCTCTGTATCTCAGTAAATACACATGTACATTCATACATGCATATGCACACATATTATGTATAAAAATTCATCCTATTTGTTCATCCTTCCATTCATTCCACTTTTTAAGTAATCAAACAATCTTCAGTATGCAAAGACATGTGGAGATTGCAGTTTTGAAAAGCACAAAGAACTCTTCCCAGACTTTTCTTAACATGTGTCATCTTCCGTTTTCTCATGATTCTTCTCAGGTAGAACACTAACTCTACGACTGTGAATACTCAGGCTGCTGCTGCTGCTGCTAAGTCGCTTTAGTCGTGTCTGACTCTGTGAGACCTCATAGACGGCAGCCCACCAGGCTCCCCCGTCCCTGGGATTCTCCAGGCAAGAACGCTAGAGTGGGTTGCCATTTCCTTCTCCAATGCATGAAAGTGAAAAGTGAAAGTGAAGTTGCTCAGTCGTGTAGGACTCCTGGGGACCCCATGGACTACAGCCTACCAGGCTCCTCCGCCCATGGGATTTTCCAGGCAAGAGTACTGGAGTGGGGTGCCATTGCCTTCTCCAAATACCCAGGCACATGATCTTTAAATTTCTGTGCAATTGAATTTTAAAGTTCAAAACTAAAAAGTAATAAAGTCTTTTAAATAATTTTTCTTTTACATCTTAAGTTTAGATTTGATTTAAAATTGTATTTTCCTAGAGAATGATTTTTATGCTACCATATTACTGACATACATTCTAAGTATAATTTCTTCTTTCACACTTTAGGCTTGAACTTTATAAATTAATATTTAAAGTTTTACTTTCTTTGAGAATGAATTTGCCGTACATTGCAATATTCCTGACATTCATTCTAAGTATGGTTCTTCTGGTAGTGGTTTAGTTACTAAGCTGTGTCCGACTCTTGCGACCTCATGGACTGTAGCCTGCCAGATTCCTCCGTCCATGGGATTCTCCAGGCAGGAATACTGGAGTGGGTTGCCATTTCCTGGTTCTTTTAGCTAACTCAAATTTATCCTTTAAAATTTAGCTGTTTAGTCACATTCTGTCAAAGCCTTCCCTAACTTCATGCTATAATTAAGATATGTTTTCCTCTTGTTTTTAAATCATGTTATATACATGTCTATTCTAGTTTCCTTATCTCATTACACTGTACTTCAGCTCAGTTCAGTTCAGTTCAGTCGCTCAGCTGTGTCCAACTCTGCAACCCCATGAATAGCAGCACGCCAGGCCTCCCTGTTCACTGCCAACTCCCGGAGTTCACTCAAACTCATGTCCATCAAGTCAGTGATGCCATCCAGCCAACTCATCCTCTGTCGTCCCCTTCTCCTCCTGCCCCCAATCCCTCTCAGCATCAGAGTCTTTTCCAATGAGTCAACTCCTCACATGAAGTAGCTAAAGTATTGGAGTTTCAGCTTTAGCATCAGCCCTTCCAATGAACACCCAGGACTGATCTCCTTTAGAATGGACTGGTTGGATCTCCTTACACTGGAGTGATTGATTTTAATTTCTGCTGTCTCTCTCTCCTATCTCTTCTAATTTCCTAGGAGGAAAGAACCACACTTCTAATTTTCTAACCTGTGTTTCATCATTTATCCCTATTCTTAGCACATTTTAGATTAACAACAGTTGAACAAACCATGTTCATAAGCACTAGATGAAGCCATATTAGCAACAGGAAAACCCGTTGGACACATTAACCACCCAGTGGCCTCACCATACACTTGTCCAAGTGGGTCTGTATGACATCAGGGTCCACATCCCTCACGTCCAGAACATGAAGCTCTGCTTTCACACCATCAAGCACACGCTTGCAGTCAAGCATGCGTTGTTCAAAGTTAGCAGGCTTCTGGAAAAGCTGGAACTTTGTGGACACCTCTCGAAGTTTCCTCTGTTGGCAGAAATGAAAATAATAATTCACACTAGAATGATCATCTCTCTCAGCAGAGAATATTAGCATAACACATACTTCGAGAAGGGGTAGAATAAAGGAACAATAAAAATACTCCTTAACAGAAATCTGTGAGGTTGCCTGATCATCTTAAGGAACTCTACAGCCCAGTGTCATGAATTCCTTGACACTCAGGGTCTCAATCTGAAATACAATGAAAGGTTAGGCTAGCCTCACTGTAATGAAAACCACATTAATTTTCTCACCTGTCTGAACAACACAGTTCAGAAACCTAGAATTCCTAATGCCTTTCAACACAAGCTCAAAGTGCAAGTCAGTCTGCTTCTTCCATCACAGGGCTAAGTCGGACTGTGCCCCATGCACTCGGCCTGCCCACTGTACCAGCCACAACAGTCCCAGCGGAGCGCGTGCACGTAGTCATGGTCAACTCTCTGCAACCCCATGGACTGTAGCCCGCCAGACTCCTCTCTCCATGAAATTTCCCAGGCAAGAATACTGGAGTGGGTTGCCATTTCCTTCTCCGGGGATCTTCCCAACCCAGGGATCACACTCATGTCTCCTGCATGTCCTGCACTGGCAGGCAGATTCTTTGCGATTGAGCCTTCAGGGAAGCCTGTACTGATGGAGGTTCTGTCAATGGAAAGACCTATACAAAGTAAACTTCTAAATCGACATCGCTCTGTCTTCTCAACTCAGCTAGAAAACTCAGATCCAATAGTTTCCACCCAAACAACAATTTGTTTCTGCTGCCCACCTTAGGACACAGTGTGCCTTCAACCAGCCCCTTCTTCACATCACAGAGAAGACCAAAGGCATCCAAGTCATCCGCTCTTTCTCATTTTCTTTTTATGCCCAACACACTGAGAAGTAAAAGGAAGCTGCTCTCCCTCCTCACCTGCAGCACATCTATCTGACTTCCTCCCCTGGCAGTCCGGCCCTCTGGGGAGGTCTGGGGTGGAGACCTCGTACTTCTTCTCAACTCCTCTAGAGTCAGCTCATGGGCTGAGATCTCTGCTTGGATTTTCTAAAGAGATTAGAAAAGGGAGAGAATGTCATTTTTAAGTTTCATAGAGTCATACAACAGGGAAAAACACACTCTGATACAAACTTTAATCAGCATGCAGCATAATAATAATGTGTGTGTGTGCCCAGTCGCTCAGTGGTGTCCGATTCTTTGCAGCCCTATGGACTTTAACCTGCCAGGTTCTGCTGCCCGTGAGATTTTCCAGGCAAGAATACTGGAGTGGGCTGCCATTTCCTCCTCCAGGATAATAACAATATGGCCACCCATATTGCAGGACTCTGTGCATGATACATGAAGGTCTTTGCACTGGTCATTTCGAATGCTCACCACTTATTTACAAAAACAGAATTTTCCCAATTTCATAGCTAAGAAAATTAGAATTTTTAAATGATGGCCATTCGCTAGGACCTCACATAAAAACTATGAGAACCCCCAAACCCACACGCTGTCCTGTAAGTAAGGTCAGCCTCTCTCACTGACTCTGGGTTGAATGGCGGGCAGGGCTGGTTCCCATGCAGGTGAAGAGATGATTACAGACGCTCCCTTTATGATTGGAACACCCTCACATCCATGGCAGTACCTGAGCTTCCTGCGGAACTTGGAAGGCATCTACCCTGTCAGTCAAGTACGTTGTGAGCTGCTTGTCCAGCTCCCCTAAGCTTTCCTGCAAGACCTGAAGCATGTGGTCAGTTTCCCGCAGGACCTGGAGCTGCTTTTCCAAAGAAATCTGCTTGCTCTCTGCCTACAGGAGGGGAAATGTAATCATTAGTCTCTCAGCACAAACAGAAATGGCTGAATATAAGACAACTCATGTTCTAACCACCAAGAAAAAGAGCAAACTATAAAAGCACCACTTCAAGGCTTTGGCCTGCACTTTAAATAATAATTAGCAATAACAGGGAAATTGTCCTTCTAATACCTTATGCATCTTGCAGGAAATTACTTCTTTCTATAGAAGTAACATGAAAAAATAGGAAAATGCTCTTGCAGGCACTATGTTAAATGAAATAACTCAGAAGGTAAAGGACAAATACTGTATGACCTCACTTATATGTGGAATCTAAACAATAACAAAAACAAGATAAAAACAAAACAAACAAAAAGGAACACCAAGCTAAAAGAAACAGAGAATTGGTGGTTGCTAGAGGCTGGGGGCAGGGAGTAGGAAAAAAGGGTGACGAGGATCAAAAGTTACAAGCTTCTAGTTATAAATATATCAATCTTGCCGAAGTGATGTAAGGCATGATGGTTATAGTTAACAATACTGTATTGAGAGATTAGATCTCAGAAGTCCTCATATTGCAACTATGTATCATACCAGAAGTTAACTAGTCTTATAGTGGTAATTAATTTCTAATGTATACAAAAATCAGATCATTATGTTGTACACCTGAAACTAATAAATGTCATATATCACTTATACCTCAATAAAAAAAGGAGAAAATGTAAAGATTTTTTTATGTAACATACTAAAATAAAGGAAAAAATTAAAATATGTCATTTATTACACATTTAGGGCATTTTTAGGACTCAATAAAAAGCCTATAAACAAAAATATAAAATATAACAGAATGTCTATAAATACAGTGAGTACATAAATCTCTATTTTTCCAAAGTTTAAAAAAGTTCTACAGATGTGCCTAGTATCAAACCACTCTCTGTTGCACTTTGGGGTTAAGTTTGAAGCTATTCATGATCTAATCATCAACAGTTATTTTTTTAATATGTGCCTAAAAACTTCTAATACCTACTATCCCTTCTATAAAAACAGTCTCCTTTCTTTGCTTACTGATATGAACATGCATGTTTAATACATTCCGAGTATATATCTAAGAGACAATGATTGGCTCTAATGTATACTAGGATAATATGAGTTATTATTTTTACATACAACTATAATATAATACTTAAAGAAAATTAAATAGTTCACAAGGAGCAACAATCTCAAAATTAAAAACTTTTGAACCATCAATTCTGCCTGCCTTATAGAGTCTCCTCCTCCCCACCCAGTATTTCAGTGTCCTCAGCACTCCCATTGGTTACCAACTTTTCCCCTTGGTAGAAGTTTTTGCGGTCAGCTCCATATCATAAACATTTAACCAACACTCAAGCATGGCTCCGTTCTTACCAGGTGACTGAGGTCTTCATATCGACTGTTGAAAGCCTCTAGTTTCTCACTGATTATGTCATCAAGGATTCCTCCATCAATCAGAGTCTGGCCGAGTTCCCGAATCTGGGTGCGATTGTCTGCTGGATGTCGCAAAACAGATTCTAAAGACTGGACAGGGACAAAGAAAAAAAAATAATGCATTTACCAAGGCAAAATATATCAACAATCCTAAAATTGTTCACTTGTTTAAGACAAGTACTATATGATATCACATATATGTAGAATCTTAACAAAGTCAAATTCATGGAAATAGGCACTTGCTGGGGGCGGGGGGTGGAGGAGAAGGGGAGAAGTTGGCCAAAGGGTAAACATTTCCAACAATAAAATGAATAAATTCTGGGTGTGAAATATATAGCATGGTGATTATAGTTAACAATACTATATAATATATTTGAAAGTTGCTGAGAAAGTAGATCTTAAAGGTTTTCACCACAAAAAAGAAATGGTAATTATGTAAAGCAATAGAGATTTAACTAACCCTGTTGTGGTAATCATTTTTTCAATATATGAGTATATCAAATCAATCCACTGTACATCTTAAACTTACAAAATATTATATGCTAATTATATCTCAATAAAGTTGGAAGAAAAAACAAAATTGCTCATTTTTTTAAACGAATAATTCTGCCTTCTAGAAATCTATCAAAGGAACAAGATCATAAATAATTAGATAAAATAAATAAAACAGAGAATTCCACATGAATGATCACATGATAAATCCACAAAAATAATTTCAATAATTATTAATTACACAGAGAAATGTTCATGGTATGATTCAAAGTTTAAAAACAAAAAACAATTATTATTCAAATAGCATTATTTCAAGCTTTTATTTATTACATTATTAAAAATAGGTTCTTCTTTTTCTACAACATATATAAAATGCAAGGCACTGTTTTATACACACACACATATATATACATGTGTGTGTGTTAGTCACTCAGTTGTGTGCAACTCTTTGCAACCCCATGGACTGTGTAGCCCAACAGGCTCCTCTGTCCATGGAATTCTCCAGGCAAGGATCCTGGAGTGGGTTGCCATTTTCTCCTTCAATATATATACATACACACACACACACACACACACACACACACACACACACACAAATCTAATCATCAGGCTAAATACTATTTTCATATTACAGATGGGAAAACTGAAGCTCAGAGATATTAAGTAATTTGCCAACATACACACAGTAAAAAGAAGAGCTAAGGATTCCAACTTGGCTCCTAAGCTCCAAAGCCTTTGATCCTGCCACTAAAAGCACTACCTTTCAGCATGTAGATGTAAAAATAGTAAGAAAAATAATTCTAAAGTACACTAAAATGTTTTAAAGTGTTATCTTAGACTTGACTTTATACTTTTCTCCATGTTCCATATATTTAGAATGTATCTTTTAACTCTCATGTTGGGAAAGTATGTGTTTTTAAAATAAGCTTTGATTTTTTTTTTTAATATATTCAGCCTCAGACTCTATTTTATCTGAGAAATGACATGTTCTCTCCAGCAGAGCATGTGGTTCCTAGAATTTAGATACCACATCCGACCTATTTCTGACCTTTAATCCAGTCATCTACTTAATCACTTCATCACTTTCCGTTCTTACAGTTTTAAAAGCATACCTACAATCTTCCTCTTTTAAGAAAATCTATTCTCTCCACACTTTATTCCACCTAAGAAACAGTTACTAAGTTATCATGTACCACAGACTGTGTTGGTAACTGGGAAACAACAGAAAATTCAGGCACATTTCTTGGCCTCAAGGAGCTCACGTTCAGGCATGGGGATAGGATCCCAGGCCTCTAACACTGCCGTTTTCAATCTGTCCTCCAACTTTTCACATCTGAAGAAAACAGAGTAGGAGTTACTATAAATACAGTGGCTCCTTGCCATGTCTAAGGAGCAAAAATAACTTTATGAAGAAACAAGAGCAACTGTCCTAATAACATAAGGCAGAGTTTTATCCAGGGACTGGTAAAAAGAATCTGGAGAATTACTAGAATGCTTTATGGTGTCTAAAATGTACTAATCAGAAAACAACTATCTATCTCATGAGGCTGAGTTAGTGGGTCACCAATAATCTAAACATATGATGGTATGAATATTTCAGGCAATGCAAGAAAACACAAGTTACACCGAAAACCACGGAGGAAGCAAAAGCGTTTGCTGGCATAAGGCATTATGATCCTCATTTGAGTTCTCTTTCAGCCTCAGTGAAACAAAAAAGCTCCACTCAGAACGCAGGCCCCTACCTCCAGGGCTTCACTGACAGCTTCTGTCTTCTCAGGCAGGGCTTCTGTGCTCTTCATGCGCTCTTCCAAAGTGTTTAGCCAGGTGGTCTCAAGATCCAAATAGTGAAGCAGTTCAATCCAACAAGACCATACCTCCTAAAATAGGTGGGGAAAAGTCAGACAAGACACGAAGCCATTTAGAGATACAGTGCATCTCTACGACTGCACATGCTCTCCAATCGAGAATAATTTCACTTAGACATGAGCATAAATGGGCACTGAGAAACTGATGAAGCTGGAATTTCAAATAAGCAGAATAAAATCAAATTCTTCAATTAATTGTATTAGACCAGCTGGAGGGAAAGTTTCGGTCCCTCAGTCGTGTCCGACTCTGTGACTGCATCAACTAGCGTGCCAGGCTCTTTTGTCCATGGAATTCTCCAGGCAAGAATAGTGCAGAGAGTAGCCCTTTCCTTCTCCAGGGAATCTTCCAGACGAGTCTCCTGCATTGCTGGCAGATTCTTTACCATCTGAGCCACAAGGGGGAGCCCAAATAGAGGAAGGTGGGAGGCAAAGAGCAATAAGCTGCCTCGCCTTTTTACCCTAAGATAAATTTCAAGGGTCTGTTTAAATGCCAAAAATAAAATTATGTAATTAGTAGAAGATGCCAGGAGGGAAACACTATTATGATTTTTTTTTTAATAGAAAGTGAGGAAGAAAAAAAAACCCAGACTTGTAACTCTTTTTAACAACTATATAGGAAATTGGAATTCCCTGGAGACCACCCTACTCCTATACAGACTTTTTCCAACTTTTTTCTAAATTCATATGAATGTGTCTATATATGAAGAGAACCATATTTATCCGAATTGGAGTTTAACTATGCTTACTGATAAGCTGCTTCCCAGGTGGCTCAGTGGTGGTAAAGAATCCACCTGCCAATGCATGGGACCCAAGAGATATGGGTTTAATCCCTGCGTCAAGAAGATCCCCTAAAGAAGGAAATGGCAACCCACTCCAGTATTCTTGCCTGTGAAATCCCATGGATAGAGGAGCCAGGTGAGCTATAGTCCATGGGGTCACAAGAGTTGGACACAACTTATTTTACTAAACAATAACAGCAATTCTATTAGTTGAGATCGACTTACTCCCTATCCCTATGGGGAGTTGGCTGTTAGAGCGTGAATTTATCCTCCAGTTCCTAAGAGTAATACGATAGGAAGAACATGCCCCTTGGAAAAGCCTATCTGACTGACAAATTCAGGAGACAGAGCTCAGCATGGAGTCTCCTGCGCTGGTCCTCTTCCAGACCCACTGAGAGAGGACACATTTTAGCATGGACTCCATATGAGATATACTTACCATGTCGGGGTCAGCCAATTTTCCTATAAAAGGCCAGATAGTAAATATTTTAGGTTTTACGGACCACATTTGGTCTCTGTCACAGATTCTTCTTTGTTTATTCTTTCTGTGTGTGTTGTTTTGTTTTTAACAACACTTTTAAAATATACAAACAATTTTTAGCTCCTGAGCCATACAAAAACAGCCACGAAGCAGATTTGACCTTTAGGCTATAATCTGCCAACTCCTGTCTAAGACTGGAAGGGAAAAGAGGTTTCTTGGCCCCCAAATTTCTATAGGCAGGAAGCAGGCTGAGAGACCTGCTCAGCTGTGGGATTTCTCTGGTGGTTCAGTGGCTAAGACTCTGCACACCCAATGCAAGGGTCCTGGGTTCGATCCCTGGTCAGGCAACTAGATCCCACATGCAGCAGTTAAGAGTTCTCATGCCACAGCTAAAAACCCCACATGCTGTAGCTAAGACCTGCCACAGCCAAATAAATAAATATTTAAAAAGAAAGAAAGAAATCTGCTGTAGAAAAGTAATAAAACTGGTGGAGAGAGACCTGGAGAAAGAGAGGCCATCAGGAAAGTTCCAGCTGAGCTCCCACTTGAACGCAGCAGCGACCTGAGTGGGATATCCATAAACTACACGGAGCAGAAGAGCCACCCAGCTCAGCCAAATCATCCCACAAAACCATAAAAATTAATCAATGGGTGCTTTTGCAAGCATTACATTTGGGAGAGCTTTGTTATGCAGCCATGAATAACTGAAACATGAGAGTATACACAAAAACTATAAAAACATGTTTGGGAAGATTAAACACCATCTTCTGGATAACAGGTTCTTCAAGAGAGAGATCAAGAGATGGGATGGGATGGGATGGGAAAGAAGGGAACAGGTTCTGTATTGCTAATGTATTCTATTTTAAAAACAAGATCTGGAAAAATATGGGGAAATGTTAACATTAGCTATATCTGAGGGATATATTTATGGATGTTAGTAATATCTGTACTCTTCAAGAAGTTTGTAATACTACATAATTTAAAACACTTTAAAGGAATATAGAAAAAAATCAAGGTAATAAAGTTGGAGTCTCTGGAAGAAAGGCATCCTTACTCTAATTTAGAAATTTGGGCTGTTTCTACCCAAGGTCCATAATTCTGAGTGGTTGCATTCAAATCTCTTCTTGCCACTTTCCATTCAAAGATACCAAGGTGTCATCTTTTCTCTTTTATCTCTATTGTTTCCTTACACTTTCCCTTTATTCTCTTAAACTAATTCTCTCAAATTAATTCCAGAATAATTCTAAAAGTATTTCTCAAAACAATACTAAAACCTTGAAATATTCTTCATTCTCAAACTGTCACCTCTGGGTGATAAAGACACCATGAAGAAATGACACAGAATTTATGGTGGTCCTTCATTAGCTTGGGATACCCTGGGACTCTATTATTTAAACATATGGTGAGTAGCTATTTTGGCTATAAATAAACAGGAAAACAAAGAAATAAAAGCAAAATCATGGATGGTTAGGACAGAAAAGACAAGACTGTAATAGAATTCAATTCCAGGATCATCCAGTGGGACTTCAGATGAGCCGTACATAATGTTACATACACGTTCACAGAATTTTAAATTCTCAGATGAGTAACCTCAGGTGTTAGACAATATCTTAATATTAAGGAATGAGGTAGCGTTTGACGTGCAGCTTCCTTACTGTGACTTGATTAGCAGCAGTGCCTGTGTAATCCAAATTACACACAATTTATCTTAGCACAGGTCTTCCCTGGTAGCTCAGACAGTAAAGAATCCGCCTGCAATGTGGGAGACCTGGGTTCAGTCCCTGTGTTCAGAAGATCCTCTGGAGGAGGGCATGGCAACCCATTCCAGTATTCTTGCCTGGAGAATTCCATGGACAGAGGAGACTAGAGGGCTATAGTCCATGGGGTCGCAAAGAGCCGGACACGACTGAGCAACAAAGCACACAACACACATCTTAGCACAAAAGAGATTCAGAAAAGTGACTAGTGAGTGAACTTACTTTATAGATTACAATTGTCAGTGACATTTTAGGATTCATCACAATATGATCGTTTGTTTTAGGTTGAACTGAATTTAAATTAAAATCGCTATAAATTGAAGAGCTTCTTAAGTCTTTTATGAGATGTAACAAAAGTCACACATATGAAAACAAATAAGCAAACACTTAATATTAAAAAAAAACTTCACAGACTCATCTACATCTTAAACCCAATGGCCAGGGTACAGGAAATGGTCCAGCAAAATACCAGCACATTCAAGTTAGTGTTTCCTTCATTCTAAGTAAAACCTGTAATTTTAGTGTTCAGTTACTCAGTCACATCTGACTCTTTGAGATTCCATGGACTGTAGCCTGCTAGGCTCCTCTGTCCATGGAATTTTCCAGGCAAGTAAACTGGAGTGGGTTGCTTTTTCCTACTCCAGGGTATCTTCCCGATCCAGGGATTGAACCAGCATCTCCGAAACTGGCAGGCAGATTCTTTACCACTGTACTGTCTGGAAAGCCAAGGTCATCACCACCTATCTGTAATTTCTTCTAGTAAAATATAAGTGGGAAGGTATAACATTAAGTATTACACTATCATTCTGGAATTTTAAAATGACACACGTACACATTTTTAACAATCACACATATTAAGCAGATACAAACTGTAATTTCCAAAAAATATTTTAAAAACTAACCTCTGAAATTTTGGGCTTATAAAAATAACCTTAAATGCAGGATGTCAAGAAGTTTAAATAACTATTACGATGGTCAGCCACATATATGCCACATTTCTTTCAAGTTTAAAGTACATCTCCTAAGAACTAGGCTAATGGTTGATTCTTCATTTATAAATTTAGACACCACTGTAAAAAAGAAACCTCAGTTCATTTCTGTGTACTACCAGGCAAAAAAAGAGGAAGTACTCATTGTACATTGTTTTAGAATTTCAGAATGGGAACAGACCTTACAGATCATCGGTATTATAAAAACCTTGCTTTCACATTTAGTCAATGTCTAAAGCTAAGAAGAAACTTTTCCAAGAACCTTCCACCAACTGCAGTCAGAACCTTATGTCCAATTTTCTTTTCTGTTTCATTTTTATCAACCTATTACCTAAATTATCATCTAATAATATATTGTAACTATTATCACCAATCATTATTTCAATCATTAAAGAACTACTTTTACGATACAGTATTTGAAAAGAAAAATGGAGGTGTTTTTTTTTCCTCCCCATGATATGGAAATAGCCAATACAGTACAGAGTTTGAATCTCAGAAAGGCATCTGAGAAAAGATCCCGTACCTCCAGGGTGTGGCACTTTCCTCGAATTCTATTACAAAGAAGTTGGTAATTCTCCAGCACTACATTCAGCTCAGATGTCAGCTCCTGGCCACCAGAGGGCACTTTTGCAGCTAATAACTTGATGCTGTCCTTGAGAATCTTCACTCGCACCTCCTTCTGCAGCACGTCCTCTTTCGCCCTCTGTTCCAACACAGAATGAACTTAAAAATCAGCTCCCTGTCTCAGTAACCAATTTCTTCTTCAAAAAATAACCAAACCAAAACGAAAATGTCCAGATGATTCTAACTGCCTAGCTGGAACAGAGAGTACTTTGTGAAATAAAAGTGCTAACTACAACAGTAGAAATTAATACAACATTGCAAAGCAATTATGTGAAGTGAAAGCTGCTCAGTCGTGTCTGCCTCTTTGCTACCCCATGGATTATACAGTCCATGGAATTCTCCAGGCCAGAGTACTGGAGTCGGTAGCCTTTCTGTTGCATTGGTAAAATATAATCCTTTAAAAAACTGTCTTCACAGAGACATTTTGCTTTTGTTTTACTTATAGGCAAGTTGCAACTCATTTTTTTTTTAAGTAGCTTTCAAGACACTCTGTCCTTTGGCTTCAACACTGAAGGACAGTAAAAACAGTGTTAGAAATGTAGGAATGATATCCAGCTCTTTTCGTATATATAAAAAAGAGACTGGGCAAAGCTATTGACACAGGAATTTAAGTTTACAAGACATACATCATGTGAACTCAACTGACATTGAATCCCTTGACAATATTCCTATGACTACTCTTACCTGCCCCAGTAAAATGTTTGGTATTCATGTGTGCCCTATGTATTAGCTGGAAAAATATGGCTGGTGAAATAAAGATAGCTCCCAGCTGAAATGGGCAAGTCTCGTTTGTTCCTTATGAAAAACAATTCTTCCTGAAACTATTTGGAAATAAACAGTGGTGACGGCTGCACAACATTGTGAATATAAAACTGAGGCCAGTAAATAAGTCATTCTCTGCAGCGCCTCAAGATTCTAACACAGAAGACTCTGTCCAGAGCCCTCATGGACACTGCTCATGGCCGAAATTCAACTCATGCAGTCTCAGCTTCCTGTCCCTACCCAAGTCATTAATGGTAGCTGCCCTTCTACTTGCTTTAAACGGAAATTTTCCTGTGAGAGATTTTATGTACATACTACCCTCTACATAGGCAGATGACTGACTGGTTTTAAGGGAGGAGATGAGATGTAAAGCCCCTTGACCCTCCCTGTCCCAGGCTCACCTTCATTTCTTCCACGGCGCTCTCGAGTTCTTCTGGTGACTTGTATTCAAAGTCCCTCTCCAGGTAGTCCTCTTCGGCCTGCGTCATCCATTCCTGCATCTCTGCCAGGTCTTTTTTCAGGTTCACCACTTTTTCCTGACTTTCAGACAACCTATTTTTTTTAATAGCAATCTACAAAGGAAAAGTCATTCGCTCAAATAAACAAATATTAACACATGAAATGTCAACTTCTAGTTTTTAACATCTGAAAGAGCAATAACTTTCCACCAAGAATCTCAAGATTTAAAAGTCAGATGAAGCCCTTAATACATTTGGTCCTGATGCTGTGGAATATAAGCAATAATGAAAACAACAATTATCACTGGGATTCACTACCACATTTTGGACATTAATATGGAAATATCTAGCATAATTTTGAAAAGGCAACCAAAGGACTCTAACTTAAATCAATAAAAACATATATCTCAAGGAAATCAATTAACTGAAGCAGCCAAAATGTCCATTTTCTCCTTCTCAACAGGATTCCCCATTAAAATAGCATTTTTAGAAAACAGAGAAGAAGGACTTCGCTGGTGGTCCAGTGGTTAAGAATGTGCCTGCTAATGCGGGGGTCACAGGTCTGGGAAAATTCCACATGCCACAGGGCAACTAAGCCGGTGTGCCACAACCACTGACGGCTAACATGCACGTGCCGTAAATACAAAGTCCACATCCCTAGAGCCCGCGCTCTGCCACGAGAGAGGACACTGCGATGGCAAGCCCACGCACTGCAACCAGAGACGCCCCTGCTCTCCACAACTAGAGAAAACCTGCAGCCACGAAGATCCGACCCAGCCAAAGCTAAATAAATCAAAAAGTAATTTAAAAAATAGAGAAGAGGAGACTACTACTAAAGATATTCATAAAACACTGCTTTACAAAACCTTGGTTTTGATAACCTACTCTACTGGTATACTCCATGCAGCTACAAAAAAGTTACATTAGAAAATAGGTATTTGCCTGAATCGGGTTCAATAACTTTGTCAACTATTTCAGGGAGCCTGAAAACACCCTTCATAGAGATCCTCCCTCTAACCACACACTGACTTCTACTGTGAAAGAAGATATCAGACCATGCAGACCAGCCAGGACTCACTTCACTATTCAACCTTCCGCTCAAATGAAATCTCACGGTACTGGTCACCTTGCCAGGGCTTGGTTGGCTGTGAAACTGATGGTGACGAAAGGGCAGTACAGGAATAGGATGGCTCTCACGAGAATGAGGGGGAATACTTACTGGCTTTCCTGTTCCACTGTCCAAACAGGGTCATGGTCATAAAAATAGACAGGCACTAAACAGGGGCTTGGATTTCACTGCCCAACATGGAGCTCAGAAAGCCTACTGCCCGCAACCCACACAGCCCTGCTGAGCAACACTTCAACCTGGTGAGCTTTAAAACATGGAAACACAGATTTCAGGGACCCACATTCCCCAGAGTCTTTTCACAAGTAGTTTCTAAACACTAGTCAGTTATACACAACTTTCATGGAGCATCAGAGAAGCAAGAAAGATAAAGACACTGCAGCAAACTTCTCAAAAAAAGAAAAGCTCAAAGTTATCATTAATTATTCCGAGATTATGTACTTCCTATATTTTGGCATTAAGATGCTTTTTCCTTTCATGAGATTGTGAATATAACAGACTGTTTTTATTTGTTGATTTTATATGTCTGTTCTTCCTTAGAAAAATAAAAATTTCACATGATGTTTATCCAAAATTTCTTTAACCTTTTTACTACTCAATGAAATACAATAGTTTAGAACTTTACATAATTACTCACACAGCACATGGTTGCCTCCCTGCTGGAGACACTTAAAAAATTTTCCTGTGCATTTATCCCCATACTTTGAGTCAATAGCAATTCACAATTAATTCCATGTTGTCATTTGTGTATGGATGTATATATGTAGACAGATGTTGTTATTGCTATCAAGTCGCACAGTCGTGCCTGACTCTTTTGAGACCCCGTGGACTGCAGCATGCCAGGCCTCTGTCCCTCACCATCTCCTGAAGTTTGCCCAAGTTCGTGTCCATTGCATCGGTGATGCCATCCAGCCATCTCATCCTCTGATGCCCTCTTCTCCTTCTGCCCTCATATATACATAGATAGATACATATCTATCTATCAATAGATTAATAGATCTAAATACCTACATGTATCTAAGGCTCTATCAATCTATCCATCTATCTCTTGTCTTCCTTGCTCCTCATCATCACTTCCAAACCATTCTCCTTATTTACTTCCCCAAAATGCCCCAGCGCTTTTGAAGCACATATCAGCAAATTATAACACATTTAGAGGAGTCTGAATTTGACTAGAATATAAGATGATATTATGAAAGCATTTTCTTAAGTGTGACAATGATATTGCACTTTTGTAGAAGACTGTCCTCATTCATGGAAGAAGCATGCTGAAGTATTTAAGAGTCAAGTGTCAAAATACTTTCAACTTCCTGTCAAAACTACATGTAGCAAAAAAAAAAAAAAAAAAAAGGCGTACGTGTGGGTGGTATGTATACATATGTGTAAAGAGGTGAGGGAGGAAGAGAAAAGGCAAATGTGGTAAAACACTAACACCTGGCAAATTTAGGAATGGTTTATGGTTGTTCCTGCAACCATAATTTTAACTTTTCTTTAAAATTCAACTTGTTCAAAATAAATTGTGGGGAAACAAAATACTCGGGGATGTAAATATATAAAGTTTTCTTATATAAACATTAAGTAAAAAAACACTTATTGAGAGGTATATGCTATCTATGTGACTGTCTGTAGAGTAGTCCTGCATTCACATTTTCTCTTCTCATTCTTTTATCCCACCCACTTCAGCTCTATGCAACCTCACTATTACTTCACTAACAAAATAGAACAATCAAAAGAAACCTACTACACCGTATTCCTACAGTACCCACAGTTGCTGCCCCATCCGTTACCACAGAGGGACCTAACAGGAGCTCTTTCACTTGAAGCGTGGACCTCATCCACTCTTGCCTAACCACAGACTTTGTTTCAGTCCTTATCTTCTCTCAGTCTTCTGTATCATCTCCTCTTTCTAAGTGAAATCTTTTTTGGCATGCAAACTTTCAATAATATCTTTGAAAAAAAATAATTACAAAAACAGTTCTTTGGATCCCCATGTCCCTTCTAGTACAAATCTCATTTCTCTGTTCCCCTGAACAGAGAAATTCTCAAAGCTGGTCACCCTTGCCCCAGGACCTCATCTCCTTTCCTCTCCTCAACATTCTGCAGTGTGACTTTCTTTCCCACCACTCCTTTGGAACCACTTTTCTCAAGGTCATCAAAAGCTTCCATCCAATGTGCTTTCCAGTTTTGACTGGGCTCAGCTTAGCATTGCTCTGTGAAAAGTTTTCTCCACCTAGCTTTTGG
Source organism: Redunca redunca (assembly GCA_006410935.1). Classification (NCBI taxonomy): domain Eukaryota; kingdom Metazoa; phylum Chordata; class Mammalia; order Artiodactyla; family Bovidae; genus Redunca; species Redunca redunca. The sequence continues at coordinate 1,319,323 of SJYQ01001000.1, forward strand.
GGTCTTACTCCTCTGGCACTTCCCCCGGGGCAAACCTTTCCTCCTTAGTATCCTTGGCTGGGATTAGTGCTGGAAACCCCATTTGCACGCACTGTAATTTTGAATTTACTCCCAGTATGGGCAACATCACTTGACCTATTCCCACTAAAGCTTCTCCTTGAGTTTTTCACCATTTCAGTAAATGGCGCCACAATTTACACAAACTGGAATATCACATTAATCTATTACTAGACCCCCATCTCCACTTTCAAAATTTAGTCCAACCCTAACATTTTACATGACCTCCACCACTATCTCCCTAGTCCAAGGGGCCATCTTCTTTCTCCAAGACTGCAATAACCTTTTAAGTATTCTCCCCATTTTTATTCTTGCCTTCCCAGAGCAAATTATCCACATGGAAGCCAGAGTGATCTTAACGGATCTATCATGTGTCAATTCATTGCTCAAAACCCTCTGCTTTCTAAGTGAAATCGTACTTGGAATAAAATTCAAAACCTATGCCTCAAAAGCAATACACAACCCCATCTCTACCTACCTCCTGACCCAAATCCTTCCCTCCAACCTGCTAACTCTTCCCCTCCATTCTATTCCAGCTACAATGACTTTCTTATTCTTTATTGCATACATCAAGCTCATTCCCATCCAGGAGCAGAGTGGACAACAGTACCCACCCTTCACTTAAAAAGTTATCCAATTCTTGCACCAACCTGCCACCCATGCTATAGTTATTCTAGATCACTGGTTTTCAGTCTGGATGGGATATAAAATTATTCAGTTAAGAGAAGCCATTATCTACCTCTTGAAATTCACATGCAGGTTAAGCTGAAAAACTTACCTCCTTGCTAAATTTCTCCAGTTGTGACTGGCAGTCAACTAGCTTTGTGTGCATCCAGGCTTTGATTCCAGTAGCTGGATAGCTTCGGAGGTTAGCCTCTATTTCTTTCATATCTTTCAGAGATGATTCGATTGTTTCTATTTCATTAACAAATGCCTGAACACATAAAATAAGCCCTTGTTGAGTCCATTCCGACATAAGTGGATGCCATTATGATAGTCTGTCTGCCTCTATCCCTGCAAATATTTTAAGAACAGACTGTTTGGGAGTAAAGACGTTTAAGGACTTACGAAATGTTGTGTCTTAAGAAATTCATTTCACCTGGGCAATTCAAATAGCCATCTGCCAAATTAGACTGCAAATGCTTGACTTTCAGCAGGGAAGAGTACTTTTAATTAATTTACAGAAGCCTAATGATTCCACCAAATATAAAATGCATGAAGTATTACTGGCAAACTTCACTTGTAAAAAGCGTTTTTCTTAAAGTCTCACCATAAGTACAGTAAGAGTGATATGCAATTGGTAATTATGACACTGTCACTGCAATGTAAAACAGCAGCTACTAATGAACTACAATTGCTCTTGTGTTCTCCATCCAAAATTTATTCTGTAATAACCTATGTGTGAAAAGAATCTGAAAAAGAAATAGATACATGTATAACTGAATCACTTTGCTGTACACCTGCAACTATGTTCCAATATAAAATAAATAATTTTTTTAAAACTTTATAATCACAGCCAAAAAGAGAAATATGAATTATGTCATTCTCTGACTAGCTATAAAGTCAAAACAACAGGTTTATATTGAAACATATTTTATCTAGGTTTATTGTCATGCCATATTCTTAGTTTTAAAAGAAGCAGCAAATAATAAAGAGGAAGAAGAAAATTTTATTTATTACAGCAGATTCCCCAGATCAGCAGAACTCACAGAGCATTGGTCAAGCTGTCTTTGTAGCCCTTCGGCATCTCCTTGGACAGCCTGCTCTTTCATTAAGAAGTCTTTCACACCATCCATCCACTTTTCAATGACTTTCGAATCAGCCTAGATCGAACACAATAACAAAGGGGGATATTACTCAGTGACATTCAACCTACCACATCTCAAGATCTATTGCTACAGGAGAAAAGGCAACTTTTCAAAACTTTGATAGCATCATTTTCATTTATTTTATTTCTTTAAAAAAAAAACACTTTCAACATTGAAAATAATTATTTCCTTCATTGTCGCCTAAAATCCTCATGAGATGATATCTTGGTGATCATTCTAAAAATTTCAAAATGTTCTCCAGTGAACAAAGCTATCTTGCTTAATATGAGCTATATCTATGATTAAAAATTCAAATTAAAGGGAGAAATGCTTTTCTAGGTATAATCAGCTTTAAAAATCTTTCATTCTTATATAATTTAGAACTATTTTCTCCTGAAGTTAGCTACTCAAAGCAGGATTTGAAAAATAGCACAATGGAGGGAATACAGTAGACTGTTCTTAGCTCTGTTGTTGGATGCTTTGTTATCTAAGAACCCAATATGGTCCACTACCCAGCTCCATTCCTTCACCCAGCACGTACTAAGCACCCACTGTTATCCAGTTCCTGTGTGTGGTGCTGGGGAAATGAGAAAGCAAACATTTTGCAGGAAGAATGAGACTTCAGAGAGGTAGCAACACTGGAACTGGACCTTAAAGAATGCAAGTAACTAGGTCCAACTTCAGCTCCAAAACTACATTAAAGTGATGGTCATTTCTTTCCAGGTGCCCATTCATCATTGGTCAGCATGACTTGTTCCCTTGTACCTTCCTTAATTATTTGTTTCTTGTTCCACCCTACGAATGGAGATAAATTAACTATCTTATTCAAAAATAACCTTCAGACTGGAAAGCAGCCACTATGTCTTCCCTTAGTCTTTTAGTGGTTATAAACTCACAATTCATGCCGTAATGTCTCCAGAACATGATACTCAGATACTGTTCTCAACACCCCGATCAACATGCTCCGGGTAACTGCATCAACTTTTTAACGTATTTAAAATATGCCACCAAGAACCAATTACTCTTATCCTTAAAATACGGGAATGAATGACAAAGAGGGAACCTAAGTGGTATTTCAGATATAGATAATACATTCAGAAAATGTCATCTAAATTTTCTTTTGTTTTATTTTTCTTATTGTAGAGTTGCATTTTGTTTCCTTTTCAAAAATTTGCAATGGCACCCCACTCCAGTACTCTTGCCTGGAAAATCCCATGGATGGAGGAGCCTGGTAGGCTGCAGTCCATGGGGTCACTAAAAGTCGGACACGACTGAGTGACTTCACTTTCACTTTTCACTTTCATGCATTGGAGAAGGAAATGGCAACCCACTCCAGTGTTCTTGCCTGGAGAATCCCAGGGACGGGAAGCCTGGTGGCCTGCCATCTATGGGGACACACAGAGTTGGATACGACTAAAGTGATTTAGCAAGCATTGTTAGCTAAAACTCCAAAATTTCCATAATAACCTCAAAAGGATATTTTCCCTACCTAATAATAATTAATTTCTGTAATAAATTCAGAACTTGAAATTTACAAATATCAACAATACTATTAATAAATAATATTAATAAAATAATNTCTCCAAATTATCAGCTGCTCTTCCCAGCTTTCTCTTATCTGCAATCTGACAGTGAGGCATTGTTCTTCTGTTGGCTTGGGGTTTTTTGTTGTTGTTGTTTGGTTGGGTTTGGGGGTTCTTTCCCAGGTGAAAAATAAGGCCAATTACAGTGCCTTCCTGAGCATCCCCCCACGAGGACACCACTTCGTTCATTAGCCAACAAACTTCTCAGCTTAGTTTTCAAAACATGGGATAGCATCTAAGTAGCATTTCACTTAGGTTTTAAGGGATGTTCCCAAATACTTTACTGAAATCAAGCCTTACCCATAATGATAGTCTGTGAGCGCTATTGAAGCTAAATGAGCACACGTGAAATGTGAGACTATGAATCTGTATATCTAATAATCCAGTATCCTCCTCCAAAAAATAAATAAAGCAGTACTTAAAGAAATGAGGTCTGCACAAAACTTCTGAGTGGCGTCCATGCTAATTCCTGGGGACCACCACACTCTTTCCTAAGCACAGGTAAGGTTTCTGGTCAATCATTTATCTACAGCTTTGCCAGGAATTGACAGCTTAGTGCTGGTTCCTTAGCTTCTAGAAAAGAATGTTCCCCCTTATTTAAGACATTCACCCATCTCCATTGTCCTGGTAATTTCCTCACAAGTCGCATAATGCGACCTTGAGATCATGGGTAAAACACCACATTACTGGGGATGTAGATTTAGGCATCAGAAGGATCGCGTGGTTTTTCCATCTAACTCATAATTCAGGCTCTAATGCACTCTCAGTAATGACCATTCTCCACTTTCCAGCTCGCAAGGTCATTCTCTGATGAAGATGGGAAGCAAAGAGGGCTTATGTGGCCGAGCCTTTCTGTCTCCTCTATTCATATTATACCACCCGGAGCAAGCATTTCTCATTCTCCTTGTCCAAAGCACAGCTTTGAAAGCCCTTTCAGTCATGCTGAGCTCTTTCCCCAAGCTTCCTTTCCCTCTGCTCTTGAGCCTGTTTCTGTCACTCTTCTCATACATCCATGCTACTCTGATAATATTTTCAATCGGTGACATCTCTCTTCTTTTGGGCTGGCTTCAGCATTCACGGGTCTTATCCAAGACTGCTTAGGAAGATATAGTCAGGGCAGGGTAGGGTGGGGTGTGCAAAAGGAAAGTATAAATACATCTATAGAGTTCATGAGGGCCTTTTTAAACTGTTCACTTAACTTGTTACCACTTCTTGCACTGCTAATCTCTAGTCTGAACTTTTTAAGAATTCAAGGCAGCATTACAGCTGTGTAACTGGGCAATTCATTAAATCGAGTTTGGAGTAAGGAAAATTGACAGTCTCCCGGGCCAAGAATTTTTGAAATTTATATGGAGGTTTTAACCACAATCAGCCTTGACTGAAGTGAGCAGCCTGAGTGATCCCTGCCATTGGTACAGAAAAGGAAGTCCTGTGCCATCAACCTCCTCCCTCTCTCCCTCCTTCAGACACACACAGACCCTTGTGAGCACACACAATTCACACACACACACCTGTTCCTCCTCTTACAGTTACATGCGTGCATGCTCAGTCACTCAGTCGTGTCGGACTCTTTGAGATCCCATGGACTTGAGTCCACCAAGCTCCTCTATCCATGGTATTATTCTCCAAGCAAGAATGCTGGAGTGGGTTACCATGCCCTTCTCCAGCAGATCTTCTTGACCCAGGGACAAACCAGCATCTCCTGTGGCTCCTGCACCGGCATGCAGATTCTTTACCACTGAGCCACCTGGGAAGCCCCCTTGTACAGTTAAACGTGAGAAAAACGGAAGAGGGAAGCAAGAGACATCGACAACCCATGGAGACCAATGGATCATCCCAATGATAACAGAGAGAACAGAGAGGAATCTGAAAAGTTGTTTTCACTACTAAAAGTCCTGCAGGTAATCCTGACCATGCTCAGTTCTAAGACAGGCAGCATGACCTTTGAAAAGAAAGACCAAGGTCTGAATACCTAGCTCAGCACCTAACCAGCCACGAGACCTTGAGAATCTTCTCATCTTCTCTTCTGGGAGCTTCCATAGCTCACCTATAAAACATGAATAGTAACAACTACTTTGCCCGACTACTCTGAAAAACAGAGATGGTTTAGATTGGCTCTGGTACAGAGTAGGTTTGCAGTAAATGGTAGCTATTATTACTCAGACCTACAAAATCAAGTGCCTTATTACCAAGGTTAAGCCCACAAAAGACTTAGCACTTCGGGTTCTGGTGTCTGTTCCCAATAGACACTTTGCAGAACTAGCAGCAAGGGTGAGGACATATTTGCATAAGCATCAGTGTAAAGTGCTCAAGTGCTATCAACATCAATGCTAGTTCCACCCTATAACTGCTCAAAGTGACTGTGTGAAAGGGCTACTGTTTATGATCTTTCTCACCAGACCTGGCTGAATTCAGCTCAGCAGAAGGAACCCAAGTACCTGAGAAAAGGCCCAAAAGAAAGGGGCCTGATAACAGCAGCTTCACAAGGCCTCTCTACCGTGTGGCTGTACCATGTGGGAAAGGTTATTAGGTCACTAAGATCACTACAGCAGCGACTTGCATGCAAGTAAATGTGAAAGATGGAGAAGCCTTCCAACATCTCTTTCCCTAGAAGAAAAGTAATTGTTTTAGTCCACTTGTAGCAGATGTTTCCTGTGCTTTTAAAAAATACTGAAATCTGCTCATCTTTAAGTGAGCTGTACAGATAAGAGGTTACAAAGAGAAAAAGCTCACATGAAGAGTGTTTCTGTCCATTTAACAATCACTCAGCTGATGCCTTTATGAGTTTCTAATGTACACTAATGTGTATTTCATTTTTTTTACTATCTTCATCCACTTGCAGAATGAATATAGGAATAATAAATAGAGATAAAGAGAGACTTAAATGGGGCAATTTCTAATGTTTTATCTTCATTGGAGGGACTTCAGTTCTTTTAAAGCATAACAAAAAAAAATTGTTTAAATCCGAGTAAATTTCTAAAATGAATGTGAATATTTCATAGGCAGAAACACACTATATATACTAATCGAAGGTAACCATTTCTCCTTCCTATTTATACTCATAAATTCTCAATGAAATATAAAATGACTAATATGGAAGTTATGAAAATCAAAGTACCAAATACTTCAGTTTGGAGGGGTCAAAATGCTGCACTGACCACCATGGCTCAAAAGCACTGATTTGTAAGCACTTTGGCTGAGCAACACCTGCTGCAGGGTCAAAGAAAAGGAATGTGAAGTCATAAAAACAATTCCATTAAGCCTAAACGTCCATCTCCCACACCCTAGCCCCTGAACCAGGGATGGAGGAAATCTGAAGCCTGGTATCTCTGGACGGACGACAGTAAGATTCCAAGGTACACAACTACCACCCAAGATTTATTTACAGCGAAATTCTTGGCATTGTATCTTGTTCCTCCCCCATCTGTTGGAATGTCCACGGCTTTTTACATAGACAATATCTAACCCAAGACATAGGCAAGAAGAGTTGTGAAACCAAATGTAAAACAGTAACTTTAGGTAGTATGTTTCTGTTTTCTTTGATTTATATTCATTAACCTCAAAACACTCTTAGTGTTCCCTCACTTAGTAGAGAAGGCCAGCAGTGACACTGCTACTGCATTTATTAATCTGAAACCAATAGAATTCTTAACTTTAGATCCAAAAAGCACCAATATTTCCTGGATTAAAGTAAAATGCATTCACAATGAGGAGAATAAAAAAAAAACCTATGAGATCATTGTGTCAGTTACGTGTTACCTAGAAAGAAATCAGTTACACGGCACATTCAGTTCAGTTCAGTCGTTCAGTCGTGTCTGACTCTTTGTGATCCCATGAATCGCAGCAGGCCAGGCCTCCCTGTCCATCACCAACTCCCGGAGTTCACTCAGACTCACGTCCATCGAGTCAGTGATGCCATCCAGCCATCTCATCCTCGGTCAACCCCTTCTCCTCCTGCCCCCAATCCCTCCCAGCATCAGAGTCTTTTCCAATGAGTCAACTCTTCGCATGAGGTGGCCAAAGTACTGGAGTTTCAGCCTTAGCATCATTCCTTCCAAAGAAATCCCAGGGCTGATCTCCTTCAGAATGGACTGGTTGGATCTCCTTGCAGTCCAAGGGACTCTCAAGAGTCTTCTCCAATACCACAGTTCAAAAGCATCAATTCTTCGGCACTCAGCCTTCTTCACAGTCCAACTCTCACATCCATATATGACCACAGGAAAAACCATAGCCTTGACTAGACGGACCTTAGTCGGCAAAGTAATGTCTCTGCTTTTGAATATACTATCTAGGTTGCTCATAACTTTTCTTCCAAGGAGTAAGTGTCTTTTAATTTCATGGCTGCAGTCACCATCTGCAGTGATTTTGGAGCCCAAAAAATAAAGTCTGACTATTTCCCAATCTATTTGCCATGAAGTGATGGGACCAGATGCCATGATCTTCGTTTACTGAATGTTGAACTTTAAGCCAACTTTTTCACTCTCCTCTTTCACTTTCATCAAAAGGCTTTTTAGCTCCTCTTCACTTTNAGCAGAAATAGATGTTTTTCTGGAACTCTCTTGCTTTTTCCATGATCCAGCAGATGTTGGCAATTGGATCTCTGGTTCCTCTGCCTTTTCTAAAACCAGCTTGAACATCTGGAACTTCATGGTTCACATATTGCTGAAGCCTGGCTTGGGAGAATTTTGAGCATTACTTTACTAGCATGTGAAATGAGTGCAATTGTGCGGTAGTTTGAGCATTCTTTGGCATTGCCTTTCTTTGGGATTGGAATGAAAACTGACCTTTTCCAGTCCTATGGCCACTGCTGAGTTTTCCAAATGTGCTGGCATATTGAGTGCAGCACTTTCACAGCATCATCTTTCAGGATTTGAAATAGCTCCACTGGAATTCCATTACCTCCACTAGCTTTGTTCGTAGTGATGCTTTCTAAGGCCCACTTGACTTCACATTCCAGGATGTCTGGCTCTAGATGAGTGATCACACCATCGTGATTATGCGGGTCGGGTTTTTACCCTGATATGTGTTCCAAAGTAATTTCTAAACCTGGTTCTGCTTATTTCAGAGCTGCAGCATGTTCCCTTCTGCACTCCAGGTAAGAACACACAGAGTGTTCAGTGTGTATCTTTGTTCATCAATTGAAGGGAGAGGTGTGACTACATGGGTGGCCTGCCAAGGACACCCAGGCATTTAGACTTTATAACAGATCCAACCTCACTAGAGAGGTATGAACGCTTATTATGCCTGCAGGCACCTGAAAAGCAGAGGCGTTCACATCCACTTGCCTGCTATATGCCAGACAAGGTTTCTATGCTCAAAGAGCTCACGCCCTGGAAAAGGAGAGCCATACAGGTCTCAGCCTTAATCAAAGGTGGCCTGAGATCGGGTAATTGTGAAGGTGTAAACAACAGGCAGTGGAGGAAGGAATAATTAGCTGTGAGTGTGATGGTGAATAAGACCAAAGACTGCCTGTAGAAGCAGCTTCTTCTTTAAGGATGAACCGAGACAAGGAGGCTGTAAATTCCTAGCAAGTAAGTGACTTTTCTGGAAAAGGGCAATTGTCCACTGTGTTCTTTGTGACCCACCACACTGTCTCTCCACCCGACACAGCTCACAGAAAAAGATGCAGGCAAGGCTTGAGAGCAAGGAGAGGGCAGGAGATACGAGATGTTTGCGAGAGCACTTTGTATTATCGTGGCAAACACAACCAGATGCTTTCCAGAAACACAGCTCTGGTATTAGTGCGGACAGTGAATCCAAGAGAGAAGAGGCTGCAAAAGCAAGAGTCAGATTTAAACGGTAATGGGATTATCAGGGCAATAGGTTACATGACAGTCTGCAAACAGAAGGAAGGAGCTAAAGAGAAGGTTCAAAGAGGAGGGAGGTAAACATGGGTAAATATGAGAGTTTGTGTGGGCCTTGAGGACAGTTTCATGACTTAGAGATGCTGTGTCCAGCCCTGTGTGACTCTACGGACTGTAGCCACAAGGCTCCTCTGTCCGTGGGATCTCCCCAGCAAGAATACTGGAGTGGGTTGCCATGCCTTCCTCCAGGGGATCTTCCTGACCCAGGATCAAACCCACATCTCTTAAGTCACCTGTATTGGCAGGCAGGTTCTTTACCACTAGCGCCACCTGGGAGGCCCATGACATGCTACAGGGGATCTTGAACAGGGTAAAGGAAACCACAGGAAATATACTTGCAGCCCCTGAACTCAAAGATATTACTGCTGGTGACAGCAGTGTCTTAGGATTTTATAATATTTAATCCCCATAATTCATAAGAAACTCATGTCAGTAAAATCAATAGTGAAAATTTTCATATGTTTTAAAATATTTTGCTTCCTGGAAAGGGTGGTAGGACTTTCTGTGAGAGTTTTTTTAAAGCACCGGTCTACATCTTAAGTACAAGAATTGAGATCATTAATTTGGCAAAAAATAGATTTAAAGACGAATTTACAAACATATTTGAACATGACACTGTGAATAACAATGCTGGCCCCACCACTATCTATATAAAAAAACCAGCCATGTAGATATGGGAAAGGCAGGCATATAAGAAAAACACTATTTGCCAATGACTAACAGAAAACTAATATTTGCACATAAAAAGATACCAAGATCACCTTACAAGTATTGTAGGGATGGAGGGAAACTATAAGTACACAGCTTTGAAAATACTCTCAAAGTTTAAATGTGCTGTTGATAAAAAGCATTATTATTTTGAGTAGTGAAATTGATACTCTAATCCATATTCATGCATTTGTGTACCGTCTATTTAAATAGACATGATACTGGGATACAAGTAATACTGGGGGTATCAATGGACTCCCTCATGGAGTCCCAGTATCACTTGGTTCTGTTAGTAAGGGGGGGAAAATGATTAGAATTAGTCATATTCATGAACTTTTCTTTCTTACTTTGAGTATGTTTATCTCCAGCAAGGATCGCTGTTACAGTTAGCTACTCCCAAGAAAGGAAATGGTATTGGGGAAGAAAAGTGAAAGCTGGTTGCTCAGTCACATCCAACTCTTTGCAACCCCATAAACTGTAGCCTGCCAGGCTTTTCTATCCACGGAATTCTTCACACAAGAGTGCTGAAGTGGGTTGCCAATTCCTTCTGCAGGAGAGCTTCCCAACCCAGGGGTTGAACCTGGATCTCCTGCATTGCAGGCGGATTCTTTACCATTTGAGCCACCAGGGAAGCTCATTGGGAAAGAAAGGGAACTTCTCAGTGCTCATCCTCAGTCTCTATTACTCAGTGTCTTCAATGAGCATTATGTATGTATTTCTTACACAGTTTAAAATGCATTTGAAAAATAAACAAGTCAACCACTTTGTTCCTAAGAAACATCATCATAAATTGGCACTGAATCAAAAACCTACAGTACTTCATGCCTTAAAGACAAAATAGAACTTGAGTGCCTAGAAAAAGACACCAGGTCAGTAAAAAAAGAAAAACAACTTTAACCTACAAATGAATATTTACTGTAATTATCTTTAGGGAAAAAAGTAAAAGTTTTCCTAAGTGAACTGTGGGTAGTTAAGTAACAAGCAATTAGTTCAAAGCAAACATAGGAGCAAAATGTCCTTTAGAATTGAAGAAATATCTATTTCAATAAAGAAGCTGCATAACTAGGAAATACAGACATCGCTGACATTCTTATAGTTAGGACACAAAAAGTAAATTAAAAATTTGTAATTCACATTAAAATCTGTTAATGTAATAAAAACAACCAAAAAGTCTAAATATCTAGACACATGTGCTTGAAGTGAGACATTTTTAATGGAAATAAAGTTGGCGTACACTCCGGCTGGGCTTCCCTGGTGGCTCAGACAGTAAAGAATCTGCTTGCAATGCAGGAAATCTGGGTTCGATCTCTATGTTGACAAGATCCCCTGGAGAAAGGAAGGGCTACTCCCTCCAGTACTCTTGCCTGGAGAATTCCATGGATAGAGAAGCCTGGCAGGCTGCAGTCCATGGGGTCACAGAGAGTCAGACAGGACTGAACAACTTAAGAAAAAGAAAAGATGGCATATGCTCCAACTGACCATGTAACAACGACAGAACTCTTTTGTTTTCTGGAGGAATATTTACTCACTTTAAACTCCATATTAAAATATTGGCATGAATTTAGCTAACCCTAAAATAACACATCAAGAAGTCAGAAGAGATTAACCCTTGGGTTAATCTTCACTCGTAAATTTTCCTAACTACATCTCAGAATTTATGAAAATAAAGCAATGATCTTTTGAAAAGATAGGAAATACTTTAACCGGCATTGCTCAACCTTGGCCCTGATGACATCTGGACCAGAAAATTCTTCTGTTGTGTGGGCTGTCCTGTGCATCAGCTTTAACTGCGGCCTTTACCAACTAAGTTGCCAACAGAACCCACCCTTTCCCTATAGTTGCGATAACAAAAAATGCTCCAAACATTAAAAAATGTCCTTCTAGGGGGAAATTTACCCATGGTTGAGAACCACTGATAATCTAATACTTAGAACATAACAAAAATTTTAAATCACAAATAAGAGTAATTGTGAATTTTAATGATAGAAAGAATGACAATCGAAGACTGGTGGCTCAGACAGGAAAGAATTCGCCTACAAAGCAGGCACCTGGGTTCAGTCCCTGGTTCTGGAAGATCTCCTGGAGAAAGGAATGGCTACCCACTCTAGTATCCTTGCTTGGAGAATTGCACAGACAGAGGAGACTGGAGGGCTGCAATGAGGTCGCAAACAGTCTAACACTACTGAGCTACATGCACACCCACACCCACACCCACACCCACACACACACACACACACACACAAAGGGAAGTGGATCCACTCACAAATTTAAATAAGCCAAAAACACTGAACTACAGAAAAACACACTCCTCTTCAAAATTAATGGTTTGTTCGAACGAGATCTCAGTGTAGAACTGCAGCTTGTACTTCAAGAAAACTAACTCTTTCCACTATGACCACACACACACAGAGCCCCTGCCATCCTTATTCTCCTGTCATGCTTTGGATCTGTCCACTGGTTTCTGTGTCAAACGGCTTCCCTCATATTTCAGTGATCCCCTCTCTTGCTCATCTTCCTGGATCTTTAGCTAGACTGTATCGCTTACCAGCTTCTACCACATGCTCTGATTTTAATTTTTAAAACATCATTTTCATAAGTTTTGTCTTCATTTCAGTATTTCCACTTTCTTTGAAACAACTTTTATAAAAATTCTCATATATATATGTATAAAAAACATCTCTAAGTATATATATATATATATATATGCGCACATCTAAATCTCATATTACTAATCTCATTTCATTCACTGAAAAATATCACTGTGTGTCTTCTCTGTGCCAGGCACTATACGAGAAGTATACTTTGGATACATCAGTAGAGAAAAGAAACCACAAAAGACCAAGGTAAAGAGGCACTGAAAGTGAAAGTGAAAATCCCTCAGTCCTGTCCGACTCTTCATGACCCCATGGACTATACAGTCCATGGAATTCTCCAGGCAAGAATACCGGAGTGGGTAGCCTTTCCCTTCTCCAGGGGATCTTCACAACCCAGAGATCGAACCCAGGTCTCCTGCATTATTGACAGATTCTTTACCAGCTGAGCCATAAAGGAAGCAAGGAGGCACTAGCGGGCTACAAAGAGAGCGTAATCAGTTCATCCTTCATCCCGACCTTGTTTACCAGGTGAGAAGGTAGGGAAGTTACTTCCCTTCTTCACCCTCCTTGCAGGTGAAACATTAAATCCTGACTGTCCCATCTGACATGGACCTTGACCAGTTTCTCCTTATATCCTCACATTATCCTTTCCTCTGGAACTCTCTATCTGCCAACATTTTCAGATGGAACAAAGGATCCTGCTTCTGAATACCTCAGTTGGTAAAGAATCTGCCTGCAATGCAGGAGACCCCTGTTTGATTCCTGGGTCAGGAAGATCCCCTGGTGAGTGGACAGGCTACCTACCCCAGTATTCTTGGGCTTCCCTTGTGGCTTGTCTGGTAAAGAATCTGCCTGCAAAGTGGGAGACGTTGGTTCGATCCCTGGGTTGGGAAGATCCCCTGAGGAAGGCTACCCACTCCAATATTCTGGCCTGGAGAATTCCATGGACTGTATAGTTCATGAGGTAGCAAAGAGTCGACTTTCACTTTCACTTTGCCGAATTTTCATGTCCCTCGAATCACCTGCTTTCTCAATCTGATACGGGTTGTTAGTAGCCTAGTTCAGGTTTTTCAAAGGTCTAAAAATGTTTGAAATCTTAACAAATCAGCTTCAAGAACTCGACTATCTGCTACTATCCAGGCAATTTCTACGACTCTAACCGAGTCTCCACTGCAATCTAACCACAAGCTATTTCATGCGGGCTCATCTCTGAAACATTATTTTGACAATTTTAAGCAATATTCTCTTATCTGCAAGGTCCAGTTTGCTGCTACCAATAAGCCTTTTTGCTAGGCAAAAGGAGATAAATGTGTTTTCCAGCACCATTAAAAGCATGTCTTTGGTTGGAATAATATATCCCATCTTAAGTACATTAACAAACATGGGACCAGAAAGAATGCAAACTGCTCAGATAATAGATATTTACTGACAATTACTACTTTACTCTGTAATAAACTAAACCTCCTAGTGGCCTTTCGATTTACCTCAAAAGTTCTGAGTTTGGGGGTAATTTCTTCAAGCAAATGCAGATCTTTGGAAACCTTGACCTTCAGTTTGTTCCACTTTCCTTGAACATCATCAAATTCTTGCTTAAATGTTTTTTCTATATCTGGAGAAACATTTTTCTCCAAAGCCTTTGTTTCTTCTGCAAGTTTATGTAAGGTAGGTTTTTGATTCACCAGGATTTCATCAAGAGCCTGGAAAACAGAGTTCATGATTAAAAATACACATAATAATCTATCTGTGAAGATATATTCAATAATAATGATTATAAACAGTCAAAATCACTTTTTAAAGAGAATTTGATCAAAAAAGAATTATGAAAAACTCATGAAAAAAGAATGTGCCCAGTCGCTTCAGTCCTGTCCAACTCTTTGAGACCCCATGGACTGAATCCTTGTGGCCATGGGATTTCCCAGGAAGAACACTGGAGTGACCTGTCATTCCCTCCTCCAAAGGATCTTCCAGACTGGAGGATCAAATCCATGTCTGCTGCATCTTCTGCATTGCTGGCAGATTCTTTAGTGCTGAAACACCAGGGAAGTCCCATGAAAAACCAGTAAGTATAATCAAAAAAGTCACAGCTTTCCCTGTATGAGTTGTGTGTGGTTTCAAGACAATATATTGGGTTGGCCAAAAGTTCATCTGGGTTTTCCTGTAATATCTTATGGAACACCTGAACAAACTTTTTGTCCAACCCAACATTCTCTGCACTAAAACCCAGCAGAACAACAGGCCCAGTGAGGGCCCAGTGTGCAAGGCTTGATGCAGAATCAGTTATATCTGATGAAATAGTGCAGACACATGCTTTAAGTGACCAGGGAAGCATTTTCATTCAACACAGAAAAAGAAGAACACAATCGATATTCTTCATTTCATTAAAGATATTTTATCCAGTTGAGAATTTTAAGCTAGTCAAATAAAAGGAGAAAATATGCTTTTATTCTATTTAAGGGTTTCCCAGGTGGCACTAGTGGTAAAGAACCCACCTGCCAATGCAGGAGAGACATAGAGCCACAGGCTCGATCTCTGAGTCAGGAAGATCCCTGAAGGAGGAAATGGCAACCGGCTCCAGTATTCTTGCCTGGAGAATCCCATGGACAGAGAAGCCTGGCGGGTTATGGCCCATGGGGTCACAAAGAGTTGGACACAACAGAAGTGACTTAGTAAATTCTATTAAAAACATTTAATAACTATCTTGATTCTGAGATCTTAAATTATAGTAATTAACTCTCAAATTACAAGAAATATAAGCAATGTTTGATCAATTTTGACCAAAACGAATACATTTTTAAAAAACATTTCAAAATATATATGTTAGAAATGAACCTAGACCACTTAGGCCTAAAACATATATTACCTTTTTTTCTTGGAGGGCCTTCTCCACCTTTGCAAGATCATTCAAGACATTCAAAGACATCTGGGCCTTACTTTCAGAGTCATTCAGCAGATCTGTCAGTGTTTTCAATGTTTCCAAATACGCACGTCCAGGTCGGCTCTTCAGTTCTGTTTATGGAAAAGTATTCACTTTGAGAAACTATTGTTAGGAAAGTAATATTGCTATATCTATTGTTAATCTTCATATATAATAGATGAATTCTATTACACAAGAAGTTAAACTCCATAATTAAAATGACAAAGAGTCTCTCTTAGAGATCAAATAAATCACTCCACTGGCATTTCTGAGAGTCAGACAGTGGTGACTTCATTCCTGCGGATGTTGATGCTTGAAATATTAAGTAACCCACCATCATTTTTCTTCATTTCATCATGATGAAATGTCTCTCTGAAGATGGTACTACAATGATCCTTTTGTCTCATATAATCTCCTTCTCCCCAGTAGCTACACAAAGAATAAAAGGAGATAAAGATCCCCTCAGCCAGTTATCCTCTAAGTTGAAGTGTGTAGACAGGCCGCCATGCGCAGAGGGGTGGACGCTGTACAGAACATCACAGCCAGGCACACAGGTACCCTGAGGAATAATGGCTGCCCCAGCCAGCTGGAGGGATGGCTACTTCAGCCACTGATGTCAGATTTACAGACAAGCAACACTAGAATGGGGAGGAAGCCACCTCATATGAACCACAAAGAGCTGAGACCAACCGGCAGCAAAAGTTAAGAAACCAGAAGTATTAGTCACAATAGCCCAAGGGTGGAAACAACCCAGACGCCCATCTACAAATGAATAGATAAGCAAAACATGAAGTCTACACAAAAGAGAATATTATTCAGCCTCCAAAAGGAAGGAAATGCTGACATACCCAACCCACAAAAAGGAACTCTGAGGATAAGTGAAATGAACCCGTCAACAAAAAAGAAAAACTGTCTGATTCCACCAAGGAGAGGTTTCTAGAATAGTCAAACTCATGGCAACAGAGAGTAGAACGGTGGCTGCCAGGAGCTGGGGGAAGGAGGAAATGAAGAGCTGCTGTTGAACGGATATAGAGTTTCAGTTTTACAAAGTGGAAAAAGTTCTGGGGCTGGGTTGCATGACAATGTGAATATATTTTACATTCCTGAACTCTACACTTTAAAATGGTTAAAATGGTAAATTTTATGTTATGTATATGTTACCACAATCAAAAGCAAAAATAAATAAATTTACCAATTGTTCTAAAGGTAAGAATAAACATTTAAACTGCTCTTGTCAAAAATAAAAGCCTTTTTCGTAACGGCAAATTGAAAAGAAGGTCCTCTCAAACCCTTCAGGGTCTAGATTAACTGAGTTCAGTCAACATAAGTATGGTGTCCAAATGCCTTTCCAAAAGAAAGGGAATAAGACACAATCGCTCGCCATGCACACATACAGTCTTACACATCATTACATAACTTACAATTGCCCCAAGGAAGGATATGGTTAAATGTGTAGCTTTTCAGCATGCCTTTCCCATAGTATTACATAATGCAACACAATTCCTGACTTAAAAGCCAAGGTGAAAATAATATACGAGGAATGAGTTTTAAAGATCTATAGGAATTAACTTTCCCAGACCAGTCCTAATCCAAAGGTAAAAATTCTTCAAAATGTTTCTGACGTTGAAAGAGGAACACTATTTCTTTGAAAAGAGGAGACAGTATTGCTAAAACTTTAACCATTTGGAGCAAACAGGAGCAAGCAATCATTCTTTTTAGCCTTGTTAGTAATGATATCAGCTGGCCTCCTTCAGTGAAAGGGAGAAACAACACCCTAGGGAAAAAAAAAAAACTCTTTAAAAATCATTATATCCCATTAACACAGTCTGAATAGCATGTGAAAGATGTCTGCATTTTTACAAACAAGTATGAATCCAGGAAATAGTCTGAATATTAAGAAGTGGAAGAGTGGCGGGCACAGAGGAAAAGACAGTGAGGCTGGTGTAAAGCAAGCAAGTGAACTAAAGGTCTAAACGCATGCTGCGCTATGTCACTTCAGTCAGGTCCATCTCTTTGCGACCCCATGGACTACAACCCACCAGGCTCCTGTCTATGGGATTTCCCAGGCAAGAATACTGGAGTGGGTTGCCATTTCCTTCTCCAGATTTAAATATTAGCAGTAATTTTTAAGTTAAGTCAAACTGAGAAAGCAAGATGGTGGAATCATCTAATAGAAAAAGCAAGAGAATGGGTTTACCGTTCTCGAGCTGTTGGTGGCGCTCTTCTAAACCCTGTTGCACGGCTTGGTAGCGGCCCACCAAGCTCTCGAAATCCTGCTGGACAAAGTCTGGGGCAAAAGGCCGAGACTTCAAGGCTGAGCAGCTTGCACGCAGCATTTCAATTCTGGGGTGGAGGCTTCGGAGGTTTGTCAACTCCCGCTACGAAGAGAAGATGTGATCACACAACTCGCTGAGGATGAACATGCTCACAGAAAGTCAATCAGAGCACAGTTCACCGAAAGCATGGGATACAAGGGGCATCTTCTTTATTTTTTTAAATGTATACATGTATCCCCTCCCTTGTGAGCCTCCCTCCAACTCACCCCACCCCATCCTTCTTGGTCATCACAGAACACCAAGCTGAACTTCCTGTTCTATACTCCGGTAGCTATTGTGTGCAAGTGAAAGTGCTAATTGATCAGCTGTGTCCAACTCTTTGAGACGCTATGGATGATAGCCACCAGGTTTCTCTGTCATAGGGATTCTCCAGGCTAGAATACTGGGGTCTGTTGCCATTCCCTCTTGCGGGGGATCTCCTCCACCCAGGGACTGAACCCAGGTCTCCCTCACTGCAGGCAGATTCTTTACCAACTGAGGCGCCGGGGACTTGCTATTTTACACACAGCAGTGTATATATGTCAGTGCTACTCTCTCGATTCGCCCCTTTCCTACCCTCCTTGTGTCTACAAGTCCATTCTCTGTGTTTCTATTCTTCAGTACTATTTTTCTCGATTCCTTATGTAGCGAGCATCTTCTTTAAATACAGAACGGGACATAGTGTCCTTTCATGTGCTGGATGGCTGTGTCTTTACCTGATAGGAGTCCTTCAAGCTTGGCAAGGACTCCTGGGGAGATTCTGAAGAGGCAGTGTGTTTTACCCACTCTTCTTTTGTCTTTATGGTCTTTTCAAGCTCATCAAGGTGCTTGAAATAAGCATTAATATCTTCCTGCAGCTGTATTTTTCTTGCCTGATCTTCTAAACGCTGGGATATATTCTTCCATTCCGATAATACCTTCTCTAAAATATTTTTTACTTCTTCAGTAGGAAGACCTTCTACGTAGACATAAAAATAAGCAGACACTTTAGATATTATTACAAAATTTGTTTTCAATTTGCTGTAAACATTATAACATATTGAAAATAATGAGGCAGTTCCATATTTACTGATCACTCTCTTAAGTTCCTTTTCACAAAATAAAAATTAAAATGATGCTCTCAAAAACAATTATGTTTAATTCCCTGATAAAAACAGCAGAGGGGGAGCTTATAACAGCAGTTCAGGAGCAAGGTGACCATCACAAAAAACGTAACAGTGGAGGGTCAGCCACTGCCCTCTCTGCAGGACGTGTGTTTCTGTCCTTAGCAACCTACTGCTCCACTAGTTTCTAGTCTGAGTCTGAGAAATCAAATGAAGTGTTCGGATTTGTCTAGGGCTCTGACATCAGAAGGTAGGCCTTCTGTCACCAAGAAAAAGAGAGAGAAAGGAGGAGACAGATTGAGACTTTGGTGACCAAACCACATGTCATAGGAGTTGCAAAACAAATGTCTAGAGTCCCTAGTGCTGGGAGCAACCTGGTGAGTATAGGAAGCCAGCAGGCAGGATTCAGCAAGAAGCATTAGCAAGGCTACTGGAATGTTACACATAGACCAGGAAATGCCAAAATATCAATGCAGTGCTAAGATTACCTACTTTAGAAACATATCAGAAAAAAATATTATGTTTATTGTTGATATCGTATAATTTTCTTTGTCTCATATTTTTCAGAGGTAGAGAATGTTCATAAAAATAAGTTATATATAATAGCAAGCTTTATCATAGTCTTTCCCTTAATATAAAATACTATCAAGTCATGAAATTACTATGAAAAATTATGGGAAATCTGCAAAAGAAATGTTATATCCTGAGGAAGGCATGCATGTTGAAAAGATGGGCTTACATCTTTATTATTTAAGCAGGAGGGCAATAAAACTTTGTAAATTTATGCCATCAAAATCCAGGGTAATGAGAGCTCTACAGAGGAAACAATGGCATGTAAGACAAAAGATCACTTAGGATCCAGAGACGATGCAATTCTGAAAAATTTTGTAACACACCACATCCACTGAAAATTAGAAATACAAATGTGACATTACACAATGTGCATGTATCACCCATGTTAATTGCTGAAGTAAACTGTCCATCATTACAAAGATAATACAATATCACACCTAGAGAAAACATTCACACCATAGTTCAAGTTCAATTAGCTCTGTTAATTCAGGTCATAAACTAAATTACTAAAAAAAAAAAAAAAAAAAAAAAAGTTTTTTTTCTGACAAACTACCTGAGCAATGGAAATCTAGCCTATGCTTCTGCCTGGCTATTTCCATTTTAAGTGGGCAAGAAATAACATCAGCCACTTCAAATTTACATGTCAGGGTAATTTATGATAAACAAAAAAGGAAATTAAGCTGGCAAATAAAATTCCTGAGATGGAAAATTGTCACCACAAATCCAGAAAACAGGTAAGAGGTACTTATTTTAGGTTCTAGGCAAGCTGAAAAATCTTCAAATATTTTTTTATTCACTGATGATATTTCACCATCCATTCACCTTGCCCTTTCAAACCAGTTCTCGAAATTTAAATCTCCCTCCTCTAAGACTGATATTATTATAGTTTGGACCAGTATCAAAGTAATAAACAAAGCGCGGTTTACATCTTAAAAAAGGAAAACCATACACTGTCTTTTAAAACAATTGTTTTGCTCCTAGAGGTCCAGAGTTATAGCTTTTCTATTTCTATAGAACATCCAACTCTTAGATGACTGATCTAAAGCCAAAATCAATATCCCATCCTTGTATTAATTTTCTAGAAGGGATAAAATATAACATTCTGGCTACTTACTCTCAATTGACCTTAGCTTTTCAATCTATCACTATTAAAATCAGAGAAATGTTTGCAAAACATTTCATCATTATCAAATTCTTTAGGCTTATGTGCGTGTTAATCACTCAGTCATGTTGGACTTTTTGCAACCCCATGGACTATTGTTCACCAGGCTCCTCTGTCCACGGAATTCTCCAGACAAGAATATTGGAGTGGGTTGCCATTTCCTTCTACAGGGGATCTTCCCAACGCAGGGATTGAACCCGGGTCTCCCACATTGCAGACTCTTTACCATCTGAGCCACAAGGACATTGCCAGACAAACAGGAATCAGTTCTTGGAGCTACATCATCCAAGTGCCCCACTTTCCTGTTATAGTAATTAATGATCTTTTGGAATAAAATAAGCTAAACCAAGAAAACCAGGTTTGTTATGCAGTTGTGAAAATCAAACAAAACAAATTATTTCACTTTTTAAAAACATTTTTGCGCTCCAAGAGATGTCACAAAACGTAATTCACACGTGTTAGGTAGAAAGGTCCTATCAGACTGCACCATGCTGGAATGTTTTGATGAAACTAGTTGGAGAAAACCAGTGATGCAATTATTTGAACATCTGTCTACTGAAGAGCTTGATGCGTTTTTCTAACGGAATTGAATCGTGATCTGCCTCCTTCATAGGGAGACTCTGGGTAAATTTACACTCTGTAAAAAAAAACTTCTACATTAATTATCCAAGGTCTAGGATTTATTTCAAATGTATTGAGGAGGAGGAAGGGCAGGAAGGATCACCCAGTTGTTCTTTCATTTCTGTTCAATATTTCTGGTTTTAAAACAGCAGCAGGATTAACAGCACTAACCACATGTTAAGAAGGAAAATGCAACACCGTAAAATTAGAATAATGGATAAAATGGAACAACAGTGGGAAATTTTTTAAATCACTTTTCTTCTCTCACTAACAAAAGGCACACACTCCCCAAAATGAGAAAATTAAACCCAGAATATACAGACTCTGTTCAGATCAATGTCCCCATTTTGAAGCTTCCTACCCCATCTTAAAAAATTTTAAAGACTGATTTTTTTTTAAATAAACAGAATTGGGGCCCTGTAGGAATGAATGAATTTCCACTCCTACCAAAGCTCAAAAAAAAAAAAAAAAAGGTAATGCAAAATATCAAAGGTTCACTATAAAATTAAACAAGTATACATGAGGTCACAAAATTCACCCCTTTATAAAATATCATATATTCCCTGATATTTGTACTTGATCTTTCGCAAATAGCACTTTCACATGAACTCAGTTTTCAGAGTATATATTATAGAAAATGCCTATTCACAGTAAGATTTTATCAAGCAAAAGGTGTAGTCACCTATCGAAACTTCTTCACTTTCTAGACAAGGGAGCAAAGTAACAAAGGGGTTACTTGATTTGCCCAATGACACAAAACGAGAAAAAGACAGGAGACACCAATGTCTCCCATTCATTCCCCAATTCAGTGTGATTCTCACTTTAACATATCACCTCTCACGACCTCCCTCCCTATGTAGTCTTCCTATGAGTCTCTGAACTCTAAATCTGCCATACCCACCAAACACTGACACAGACAAGAAGTTAACTGAGTTCACAGACTTATGAACTCACCCCCTCATCACCCAGATAAAGTCTGCTTTCCAAGCTCAAATGTTGTTGTAGAAGTGAAGAATCTATGATTGCAACTAACATGAATTTAACACACAATTTATTGTAATTATTGAAGCATCTTAAAGGAAATTACATTCTCTGTCTCTAGGTCCCTTCAAGTAAATACCTGAAAGAGTAATCCTCAAGTGGGGTGCCCACACCCAGGAATAAGACAGTTAACAGTGGAATGTGAATGAAAATACTATTCTACTTGGAAGGAAGGGGAAGTAGAGAGACAGGGAGGGAAACAGAGACAGAAGGAATGAGGGAGGGAGAAGGAAAGAAAGAAATTAAGCTGTACTAATAATATATAACCTGATCTGCCTCTTGAGAAACCTATATGCAGGTCAGGAAGCAACAGTTAGAACTGGACATGGAACAACAGACTGGTTCCAAATAGGAAAAGGAGTACGTCAAGGCTGTATATTGTCACCCTACTTCTTTAACTTATATGCAGAGTACATCATGAGAAATGCTGGGCTGGAGGAAGCACAAACTGGAATCAAGATTGCCAGGAGAAATATCAATAACCTGACATATGCAGATGACACCACCCTAATGGCAGAAAATGAACAGAACTCAAAAGCCTCTTGATGAAAGTGAAAGAGGAGAGTGGAAAACTTGGCTTAAAGCTCAACATTCAGAAAATTAAAATCATGGCATCCAGTCCCATCACTTCATGGGAAATAGATGGGGCAACGGTGGAAACGGTGTCAGACTTTATTTGGGGGGCTCCAAAATCACTGCAGATGGTGACTACAGCCATGAAATTAAAAGACACTCCTTGGAAGAAAAGTTATGACCAACCTAGATAGCATATTCAAAAGCAGAAACATTACTTTGCCAACAAAGGTCCGTCTAGTCAAGGCTATGGTTTTTCCAGTGGTCACGTATGGGTGTGAGAGTTGGACTGTGAATAAAGCTGAGCACCAAAGAATTGGTGCTTTTGAACTGTGGTGTTGGAGAAGACTCTTGACAGTCCCTTGGACTGTGAGGAGATCCAGCCAGTCCATTCTAAAGGAGATCAGCCCTGGGATTTCTTAGGAAGGAATGATGCTAAAGCTGAAACTCCAGTACTTTGGCCACCTCATGCGAAGAGTTGACTCATTGATAAAGACTCTGATACTGGAAGGGATTAGGGGCAGGAGGAGAAGGGGATGACAGAGGATGAGATGGCTGGATGGCATCACCGACTCGATGGACATGAGTCTGAGTGAACTCCGGGAGTTGGTGATGGACAGGGAGGCCTGGCGTGCTGCGATTCATGGAGTCGCAAAGAGTTGGACACAACTGAGCGACTGAACTAAACTGAACTGAACTGAAATGTTTCTCATATTTAATGGTCAGCAACTCATGTAATAATATTCTGCAGAATAATAGCTTTAGAGAGCATCAATTAATATATATATATATATATATATATGAAAATGAAAATCGCACAGTCATGTCAGACTCTTTGTGACCCCATGGACTATACAATCCATGTAATTCTCCAGGCCAGAATACTGGAGTGGATAGCCATTCCCTTCTCCAGGGAATCTTCCTAAACCAGGGATCGAACCAAAGTCTCCCACATTGCAGGCGGATTCTTTACCAGCTAAGCTACCTGGGAATCCCATATATATTTATATCACACACACACACACACACATATATATAAAGGAGATCAGTCCTGGGTGTTCTTTGGAAGGAATGATGCTAAAGCTGAAACACCAGTACTCGGCCACCTCATGCAAAGAGTTGACTCATTGGAAAAGACTCTGATGCTGGGAGGGATTGGGGGCAGGAGGAGAAGAGGATGACAGAGGATGAGATGGCTGGATGGTATCACCGACTCGATGGACGTGAGTCTGAGTGAAGTCCAGGAGTTGGTGACGGACAGGGAGGCCTGGCATGCTGTGATTCATGGGGTCGCAAAGAGTCGGATACGACTGAGTGACTGAACTGAATATAACAATGATACATCTGCACAATTAATAAATAAATGTATATATACTAGGCACATGTTTTTGTGTATGTGTATGTGACCTCAGTATATATACAAAATAAATTGACGTATTTTTCAAAAGGCAGAGGGAAAAACGATCTAAAGTGTTTTAAAATGTGGTTTTCTGTGATGGAAGCAATCGACTGATCCATTACAGACAGCAGGATACTTTCTGGAGGGGTGGAGATATTCTATATGTTCATAAGTGTGTGTGGGTGTGTCAAACAACACAGTTTCATATATTTCAATATAACTTAAAAAATGTGAAAATACTAATAATGATTAAGTGGATGAGGAGTGAGTAAGAGTACAGATAATTCAAGAATGGGAGACTATCATTAATTACCGAAGGGATAGTTGATACAGGAGGTTCGCTGCACTATTCTATCTGTTTTGTGTATATTTCCATTTTCTACAGTAAGAAGTCAAAAAATAAAAAGCTTGAAAACTACACTGTTGAAGAGTCTCATCTACTAATATTCATAACTCGGCTTTGAGTGTCTCTGGCTTTTATCAAGCAGAACTGTAACAGACTTCCAAATCACTTATTGTTGGAATAAAGAATAGGGCTAATAAGAAAAGTCTTTCAAAGCAAGACCCAAAAAGAATCATATACAAAACTGTATGGCAGAAATATTAATCTTTACATTCTCCAGAGCCAATGGGTCTACGGGGGGAAAAAGTTCATTAGGTACAAATTTCAAATACAAGTAACACCTTGTCAAATTTAACTATAATAAAATACCTGTACTAAATCAACATAATGCATTGAAAGCTATCAAAAATCAAATAATCTCAATGAATTTACCCTAATGTAACTTCACATCCCTAATATTGCCAAAGTAACATTTTCTTTTACTGCCTCCCTCCAATATGTAACCCCACGGATGAGATTTTAAAATCTCCCACACAACTGGATTTTAACTCCTGCTGAGGTATGAGAGTTTTATTTGGGTTCTCTTATCCATATAAATATCCATATAAATCCTAAAGGAAATCAGTCCTGAATATTCGTTGGAAGAACTGATGTTGAAGCTGAAGCTCCAATACTTTGGCCACCTGATAGGAAGAGCTGACTCATTTGAAAAGACCCTGATGCTGGGAAAGATTGAGGGCAGGAGGAGAAGGAAACGACAAAGGATGAGATGGCTGGATGACATCACCGACTCAATGGACATGAGTTTGAATAAACTCAGGAAGTTGGTGATGGACAGGGAGGCCTGGCGTGCTGCAGTCCATGGGGTCGCAAAGAGTCAGACATGACTGAGTGATTGAACTGAAACAGCATTCAGTGTCACCATCTAAGAAAATATTTTTTAAAAAGCAACGTTCTCACCTTTTCCCATTTGCTCCAAAAGGATTTGTACAGTTTGGTTTAATTCATCCAGTCGGGGTTTTATTTCCATCTGTTCTTTTTCTAATCCCTGAAAATAAAGTCCCAAATATAAGAATAGTTCAAACCTTCTTCTCAGTATAATGCTGATGCTTCTTGACATCTTTATATTCTATGGCCCTCTCACATTCTCTTTAGGGGTTACAGTCAAAGTTTACCTAAAAAAATACTACAAGATTAAACTATGCCATGTCAGGCTGCCCTCCGGGATGCCAGAGGTTATTAAATGTCAAAAGGTAAATGCAAACAAACAGTATAAAAATCTTCATTTTTTCTATAAGGGAAAAATCTGTACACTACACTTATTAGTTTCTATCAGAAGGAAATAATTAAAATTAGTATTTTAGATCCAGGATATCTAGTCACATATATGAACTCAGTAAAAATAAGTTTGAGTCAAATGAATGTGCTATGAAGACAGAGATTACCAAACAAAACTTATTTAAGATTTAAGAAAGAAATAATGAGTCTCAATATCATTTGTTGGTTTTATATTAAGCATAGGGTATAATGCAAATTTTAACCACACATATTTTAATTCACACACAAATTTTAATTTTAATTCACACATAATTTTTAGACACAATATATTTCAGGACCAAACTAAAGAATTTTATTCTTTAATTTGAAAAATGGCTGCTAATTTTCACATTTATGTATCTATGGTTTGATATTCTCAATGTCCCTATATCTCAGAGACAGAAGAACACAAAATCTTCCAGAATCAGTAAGAAAAGGCTGAGCAAAATCATGGACACACAAAAACACACTCAAAATTTTGTGTATACAGTCAATATTAGAAATTTCAATAATTATCCATTAATTAATTACTCAAATAGTATCCAAAATAGCACAATCAAATGTTCCAGGCAAAAACAAAAACTTCCAGGTAAACCATATTATTTCAACCAGATAACCTGAAGGTAACTTTTAAGATAACTTTTAAGATCTATAAAGGTAACCACTATCAAATATTCGATAAATTTAGCTCACTTATTTTGATGCATACAAACTTTACTGCAACTCAGTCAAACAGCCATTTTTATAGTCAAAGATCAAGAAAGAACAAGAGATTCTAAGAAACACTACTTACTTTTGTTTAACTACCAATGCAAAAAAGTTACCATCAAACTGGAGAAAATTATTACCTGCATGATATAAACTGATGTTCTGCTACTTTTTATGGCAGTGGTACATTGAACAAAGGATTCTCCACTCAGATATTGCATCAGTTACAACAAGTTATTCCTTCATTAAAACAAAACTAGCTGATATTTCCCAAATTTGCAAGAAAAATTAGCAATGGTTAAATTTTCTTTAGTTTACATATTTCCCATCCTACTGACACTATTTATCTAAAACAACAAAATAAGCAAACTTATAAAGGAAAAACATAAGAACTGCCAATCATGCTTTACATACACATGTGAAAGTTGCTCAGTCATGTCTGACTCTTGGCGACCCCATGGACTATATAGTCCATGGAATTCTCTAGGCCAGAATACTGGAGTGGGTAGCCTTTCCCTTTTCCAGGGGATCTTCCCAACCCAGGGATCGAACCCAGGTCTCCCACATTGCAGGTGGATTCTTTTCCAGCTGAGCCACAAGGGAAGCCCAAGAATATTGGAGTGGTAGCTTATCCCTTCCACAACTGTTATTTTTATCCTCTCAAATATTACAGTAACAATTTCTGAAAGTAAAATTGCTTCTAGATCACACAATGGAACTTATCAATATTTTATGGGATTTGTTCCATAAAGATCACTATAACTTCCAAGTTCTCTGCCAGTTTACTGCCTTGGATTAGTATCCTCTACTGGTCGTTCAGAAACACATGAAATCATGGAACACAGCTCTCACATCTGGCTCTCTTGATCCCCTGTGCAGAGGGCTCTGATAATGGTATTTCCACATCCCCACTGTCCACAGTCATCATTCTCTCCTTGCATAAGCCAAGAACTTTACAGAGTGCTGAAAACACAGGCTTCAGTGGAAAATCATCCTCGCTTTCTAAGCATTGGCAGTAGACATATAAACAGTGATGTAAATGCAATAAGGGTTTTCATAGAGGTATGGTCAAAGCAATATGGAATCTGCCTATCGAGGCTAATGGAAGCTTTCTGAAGTAGAGGGCGTTTCAGCCACAAAGCACAAAGGGTTACTAAATGGCCATTTGGAGCCCAGGAAACAACACATGGAGAAGGCAAAGGACTGAGAAAAGCACAGGCGTCACGAGGGCTGGAGCTCTAAGGAGGGAATGAGAGCTGCAGAGGCTGTGCTGAGAGGTAGAGAAGACACCTGCCTGGGAGGCCTTGTATGCTGAGGCCCGGCAGTGTTCCCATCATCTCCCCACAGCAGTGGGAAGTCATCAATTAATTGCAAGCACTGGAGCTGCAAAATCAGATATCTTAAGACTGACCACTGGTCAGAGAAGCTAAGGCTGTGAGAATTTGAGAAGGGAAGGTGAACAGTGGCAAATGCTGCAGAGAAAGGAGATCTGAGGAAAATAGAAATCTATCCTTTTGAAAGCAATCATCAGTGGTGACCTCTAACTAAGAACAGCCACAGTGGAATGATGAAGCAAAAATCAGTCTCAACTTCTCATGCAAACATTCAAAGTCAGGTCTAACCCCAAACCACCTCTCCAGCCTTAACTCTCTATCACTTTTACACACACATCTAACACAAAACAAAACAAATTCTCTGTTTCAAGCATTACAGCATGATTGCCCCACTCTGAACCTCTGCTCAAGGGCACTGCCTGCCAGGTCTGCCCTTGAGCCCAGCTCCAAGCCCCTCCCTTCAGTGTTACTTCCCCCTCTGGACGTCACCAGTAGATAGAGACAGCTGCAGTCCTGGCCTCCTCTCAATTCCCACAGGACCTACTACTTTCTAACTCACATCATGGACATCTATATACATATCTTAATTTTTAAACGTTCTCCAAACTCTTTGCCAGCAAAGGTCCGTCTAGTCAAAGCTATGGTTTTTCCAGGAGTCATGTATGAATGTGAGAGTTGGAGCATAAAAAAAGCTGAGTGCAGAAAAATTGATGCTTTTGAACTGTGGTGTTGGAGAAGACTCTTGAGAGTCTCTTGGACTAAAAGGAAATCAAACCGGTCAATCCTAAAGGAAATCAATCCTGAATATTCATTGGAAGGACTGATGCTGAAGCTGAAGCTCCAATACCTTGGCTACCTGATGCGAAGAACTGACTCACTGGAAAAGACCCTGATGCTGGGAAAGATTGAAAGCAAGAGGAGAATGGGGACAACAGAGGATGAGATGGTTGGCTGGCATCACTGACTCGATGGACATGAGTTTGAGCAAGCTCCAGGAGTTGGTGATGGACAGGGAATCCTGGCGTGCTACAGTCTGTGGGGTTACAAAGAGTTGGACATGACTGAGCAACTGAACTGAACTGAAACTCACTCCACTGGTGATGAAGATGGAGTGAGTTCGGCACTGCTCAAAGTGCCCAAATAATTCATGCAAAAATGCACAGAGACTTCATGAACACCAATGACATAAA
Organism: Redunca redunca; assembly: GCA_006410935.1. Taxonomy (NCBI): domain Eukaryota; kingdom Metazoa; phylum Chordata; class Mammalia; order Artiodactyla; family Bovidae; genus Redunca; species Redunca redunca. Next base: position 1,348,530 of record SJYQ01001000.1, read on the forward strand.
TCACTACAACCTCCTGCTTTAATTTACATTACTACTCATGCAGTATAAAGTAGCACAGCTAAGAACCCATATATTTTATAGTATTTATTTTTTTAAATACATCTCATCTTAAAAAAAGTATATAGAAGAAATCTGGAGATTCAAAATTGCTTGTTGTATTCAGAAGCCAAAACATCTTTAGCATACGTTCATGTAATATTAGATGTCAGATTAAGATAGATCTAATCAAGCTAAAAAAGAGTAGTAACAACTGGACCATTTTAGCAAGTGTCCCTTCCTGCACTTCTCAGTGGTTAAAGAAGGAAGTAAAAAGGGAATTGATGTCAGCCTGCTTGAACAGATTCAAAATGTAATAGAGTTCTAAAAGCTACCTTATGGCTACATTTATTTTACAGGAAGATTTTTGGATCCCATCACATCTTTATACCAACAGCAGATCCATTCTGATGAAATATTTTATTCACTGGGATATTTTTGTTTTATGCTTTACCTTCAACTTCTTTTTCATTTCTGATGTTTCTTGCATCTTCTTATACTCTTTTATCTCTATGGCTTGAATGGCAGTCTTTGATTTCAAGATCCAGTTCAACAGCTCAGCACTTATAGCATCAAACCTGATTTAAGATTCAGATGTTACCAACTGTCATTCATTTTCTACTATTGTTTCACTTGGCTCAAGAAAGAGAGCAACCACAACACCGATACAGCATGTGGTTTTAAACACTCCTCAAAAATAAAGGCAACCCAGAAATACAGTAACCACACAAAATCACATCATACATTTACAGTTTAAAGTATGAAAAGAGGAATAAAGTCATAATGTTAATTTAAAAAATTATTAAATAAAAATTTTAAACATTTTAAGATACCCCTATATTTTCACAAGCTCTTTGTAGATCATGAAAAACAGATATGGTGAGATACCCACAGGTAACAACAAGTACAGACATTCCTAGACTAATGCCCTCTTTAACTCAACATGTAATTACTGAGCCTCATATATGCCAGGCACTGGACTGGGCGCTTAATATAAAGGTTAGCCAGAAACAATCCCAGAAATTCACAGGATGCCTCCTAATTCAATTGGGGAGGGATAGCTTCCTGGAGAACAACAGCTTTATGCCCGGGAATTATCCTTGCAAAGGGAGAACAAAGAAAGGGACAAACACACTTTGAGCATTGTAAGTAGTTAAGTGAAATTGGAATAGCGAGTACTAACTAAGCAGGGAGGAACAATAGATGATGTGGCAGAGAGCCTCTCGACCAGTAACTGGAAGGCCCTGCAGGCTAGCTGAAGGAGCTGGACCTTAACTGAAAGGCAACAGAAAGCCAGTGAGGGGCTTAAAGCATGGCACTGACATGATTATATTTACCCTTTTGGGTCCCTGAAAAGAAAGAATAGAGGCAAGTTCAGAAAATAGACTGTAGTAGTCACAGGAGCCAGAATTGAGTAACAGTGGATAAAGAAAAAGGGAACAGACCTGGGAGGCGTTGAGAAGGTCAGTTAAAACCGCAGGGATGAGGAACAAGAGGAGAAGTATTCACTGGGTACTGGCCACATGCCAAGCCCTCTCCAAATGGTCTCTGTGCATTATTAACTCCAGGAATCCTCACAACAACCCTGTGAGTATACACTATTATTATCCCTTCTAATGATGAAGGAATTGAGCTCACAGAGGTTTTAAATAACTTCTCCAGACCACAAAGCTAACAAAGGCTAGAGCTGGGATTTAAGCTGAGTAGTCTGTGCTTGTAACCAGGACTCTGCACACAGAACTCAAAGCAACTTCTGGATATTTTTAGATGATACTCAGGTAAGCACAGGTTGTCCTTGCTGATTCTTTTGGGAAACTTGGCTGAACGGGTTTTCAGTGAATTCTGAGTATTTGTCTTTTCACCAAGGTAAATTTTTCTTGTCATTTGAAGGGGATTTTGTGATACTCTAGGTAAATAATCAAAGGTCACAGTATCAGTCAAACCACAGTACACTCCTCATGTCATCTTCACAGCAGATTTCTATTTAATCTTTCAGGAGCACAAACCAAAGATCATGTTTTAAATGACCTTGGAGACTTAGTCCATCTCTGCCCTCAATATGAGCAAGAAAACGTGAATGCATTAGAGCCGCCCTGATCATCTCAGGTCATGTTAATAGATAGGACTCTAGATTATAGGAAATGACTGTTACTATGGTGTTAAAAGAAAAAAAAAAAAAAACAGCCATTAGCAGCACCAGGAGAGGAGAAGGGGAAATAAACCATTACTTCTGAAGCAAGTATTATGAGCTGTGCTACGCAGTTTATTCAAGGTTCATACCTGTTCAGACTGCCCATTTTAAGACAAGCTAATAGTGCTTTCTACATCAGACTAAAAATATTAAAGGATCTGAAAATCAAGTCTCACTAGGATGCTTAACAATATTCTGGACTTTAGGACAATGTAAATTAGAACATGATATGTATCCTTAAATTCTGAAGAGGTACCATATTGAAGGGGGTGATGTGGTTGCATATCACTCCAAACTGCCGAACTAGCACCATGAGTAGACTGAGAGGGGTTTTAAAGTTTAAAAAAAAAAACAATATTTGGGCAAAATTTCTAATAATGAAATTTCACTGCTGTCTATTATAACAAACTGAATGTACTCAAGCCTCTGTGGGTCTAAGAATGAACTGAAGCCATTTATGCATCAGTCAAATCGCAGACAGAAGACTGTGGAACTCACAACTGTTTGCCCGCCCAACAGACACCTTCCTCCCCACATTTCTTCCTTGCTGCCTGAGTACGCGCAGAACACAACTACAGAGATGGAAAACGCAGGATAGACTCAACCTCCCAGGAACCCAGGGCAGGGCAAATGTCTGAGTTTTGGCCAGTGAGATCAGAGTCAGGGAGTTAGATAATATCTTCCAGAAAAGGTCTTTCTCCCTGATTGAAAAAAAAAAAAAATTGTTTAGAAGGCAATTCAGGAAAAACTTTCCTACCTGCGTATAAAGCAGGTTATACAAAGTTGTTATGCCAAGTGCTAAAGCAGCATCTTGGGACCATGAGAAGACAAGTTTTGCCTTTTACCTTGCTAACATGCTGAGGATGGCAGAGACAAGGTGCCACGATGCTGACCCACACCATCTCATTAAAACTGCCCCACCTCCAGACTTTTTGCAACATGAGATAGTCAATGGCCTCACTGTATAAGTCACTTTGGGTACTGTATTCTGTTGCTTGCAACAGAACTCACCCTATACAACATGGACATGTGTAAGATTGTATAGTTAGGCACCATGACATTGCAATCTATAATAAGAAATAAACATTTGTTTTTTGGCCTTGTTTCTAACACAGAGTTCCCAAACTCTTGGAATTTCCAAAGTGATAAGAGCAACAAAGGTGTCATTTGTCATGTTAGTGAAATGACTTTTGAATCCCATCTAAAAAGGTAGGCTGGTTGTCAGGAGACCCAACCTTGTAATTAGAGGGTTGGAACTTTTAGTCTCACTTTGCCCCCCTCACCTCAAGGGAGAGGAGAGGGGCTGGAGGTTGAATGTATCGCCAAAGATCAATGATCTAATCAATCACGACTTTGTAATGCAGGCTCCCCAAAAAGCCACAAGGATAGGGATCAGAGAGCTTCCGGAAGGTGAGCACGTGGATGTTCAGGCAGACCAAGGCACCTGGAGAGGGCATGGGAGCCCACACCCTCTCCCCATGTCTTGCCCTGTGCAGCTCCTCAGTCTGGCTCTCCCTGAGTTGTATCCTTTTATAACAAACCAGTCATCTATTAAGCAAAATGTCTTCCTGAGTTCTATAAGCTACTCTAGGAAGTTAACTGAAACAGAGGAGGTAGTGTTAGGAATCTCTGAATTATAGCCAGTTGGTCAGAACTATAGGTAACAACCTAGATTTGTAACTGGCATCTGAAGTCCAAGGAAGAGGTGGTATAACCCTCTAACCTGTAGCCAGTTGGTAAGAAGCATAGGTAATGGCATCTGATCTGGGATGGGGCAGGAGCAGGAAAAACCAGACCTGGAGGAATAAAACCCTAACCTGTGAAGTTAGAATTGGTATCAGAACCTAATTATGCACCCTAGTCTTTCACAGCCTGCTCAGCTTCCAAATGCACAAAGTCAGCACTGGAGATACACACTGCCCGATACACGGACAGAATATAGACACTCAGGAAATAAAAGGTCCACAGTAAGATCAACATCACAAGCATCTCCCTCATCTGCTGCCTTGGCTCCAGAAGTAAAGTTCCACAGCTGCTGTTTGCAACTCAGAGGTCCAACTCATGGTCCCAAAAGGAGATGCTGTTAGGATGCAGGAACGCAGCCTTATTACCAAAACTAAAGCCAACAGGTAAAACTGCAATCCTGCTTTGTCTAACAAAAGCTAAATTGGGGAAATCATATGATTTTTATTCAGGCAAAAGTAACTGCCCAAGCACTGGAATTCTACTGTCAAAGGGCAAGAAAAGAGCAGTATTCAAGGGCTGCTCTGAGACTATCTGTTCCAGGGCCGGTGAGCATGGTCCCTGCCTGGCCCATAGGAAAGCGCTGCAGAAGCTCCAAGACCAGTGAAAGCTCAGTGTATGCCAGACATGATTGTTCCTCCTGTAAAGATCCTGAGTTTCTTTTGAGTCAGAAAATGAAACAAATTTTACCAAAGATGGATAACATGGTAACATGAAGAATCTGTTACTAAGACAAAGGAATTAACAAGGAAAGAAAGAAGACATGAAGAGAGCAAGGGAAGGAAAAAAGAAAGATCTAAAGGAATTACTTCCCTGAATTAAGTATCTTTTAAAGGTAAGAAGAAGGAGAGTCACAAAGAATAAGGAGATAGATCTAAAGCAAAACTGTAGGAACTGTGACAGTGGAAGAAAGAATAAACAAAAGATCATAGACAATTATATCCATCCACAGTAAACGATGGGAAAGAAAGAACTAAGGAAACAATATACTCTGTCCATGAAGGCTACAGGCACACAGTTCTCCCAATCAAACCAAAGATAAATAAAATCCAGATGACTTAGATGCTTAACCAGTATAAAGTGGAATATTCAGAAGGCTCAGAGGTAGTGAGTGTTTCAGTAGTTGAATTTCCATTACAATAACTGTTTAAATTTGCATATGATTAGTGATCAGTACAAAATAAGTACCGAAAACAAAATATTAATATATCATGTGCAAAATAGTTCTCACTTTTTTTTAGCTTCCAAATCCACAGGGATCTGTCTCTTCTTTGGGGGAGGAGGAGGAGGAAGCTCTTGCTTAGACCTTTTCGTAGTTACTTGTTCTCTTAGGCGAACCGTCTCTAAAAGATCCTTCTGAGGAATCTGAGACATTCCCAGCTTTGCAACAGCCTGAGTCACCTGAAATAAAAATCAACCAGGTTTAATGTTTTACAACAGCTTTATTGAAATATAATGCACAAGCCATAAAATTCTCCCTTGGAAAATATATGATCCCATGGTCATCAATATATTCAGAGTTGTTGTGCAACCATGCCCACTTTCTAATTCCAGAATAGGCTTATCATTTCAAAAGGAAATCCCATACCAGTAACAGTCACTCCCATCCTTCTCTCCTTCTTGCCCCGAGAAATGACTGATGTACTTCCTGTCTCTACGGATTTGCCTATTCTGGATATGTCATGTATTAATAGAATCAGTGCATTAACCTGTGACCAGCTGCTTTTACTTAGCACAGTGTTTTCAGGGGTTCATCTCTGTTGTATCATATATTGGTACATTATTGTATTATTACTTAATAATATTCCCAGGTGGCACTGGTGGTAAGGAACTTGCCTGCAATGCAGGAGACTTAAGAGATGCAGGTTTGATCCCTGGGTCAGGAAGATCCCCTGGAGTAGGAAATGGCAACCCACTCCAGCATTCTTGCCTAAAGAATCCCAAAGACAGAGGAACCTAGAAGGTTACAGTCCACAGGGTCGCAAAGGGTGGGACACAACTGAAGTGACTTGGCACACAGCACACAATAATATCCCATTGTATGAATATACCACATTTTGTCCATCCATGTTACTGATGGATGTATGGGTTGTTTCACTTTTTGGCTGTTGTGAATTTTGCTGCTCTAAACATTCATGTACAAACCAAAGGGTTATTTTTGATCAAGGTGTTAAAATATTTTTTAAATTTATAAGATTATTTAAGATGAAAAAATCATTTTGGAGAAGGAAATGGCAACTCACTCCAGTATTCTTGCCTGGTAAATCCCATGGACAGAGGAGCCTGACAAGGTCACAACTGAGTGACTGAGCATCAAGATCATGTTATCAGTTACTAATGGTCGAATGACCGGATATCAGAAGTTTTCTAAGGTCTGTTAAAATTCAGTTTAGAAAACTAAAGAAGATACATGTCAATTTTTCAATTTCACAGTTAACCAGGTATTAAAAAAAAAAAAAAAAACAGCTTTTTAGTTTAATTACTACTCCTACCCTTATGGCAGACAGTGAAGAGGAACTAAAAAGCCTCTTGATAAAAATGACAGTGGAGAGTGAAAAAGTTGGCTTAAAGCTCAACATTCAGAAAACAAAGATCATGGCATCTGGTCCCATCACTTCATGGCAAATAGATAGGGAAACAGTGGAAACAGTGTCAGACCTTATTTTTTTGGGCTCCAGAATCACTACAGATGGTGATTGCAGCCATGAAATTAGAAGATGTTTACTCCTTGGAAGGAAAGTTATGACCAACCTAGATAGCATACTGAAAAGCAGAGACATTATTTTGCCAACAAAGGTCCATCTCATCAAGGCTATGGTTCTTCCAGTGGTCATGTATGGATGTGAGAGTCTGACTGTAAAGAAAGCTGAGCGCCGAAGAATTGATATTTTTGAACTGTGGTGTTGGAGAAGACTCTTGAGAGTCCCTTGGACTGCAAGGAGATCCAACCAGTCCATCCTAAAGGAGATCAGCCCTGGGATTTCTTTGGAAGGAATGATGCTAAAGCTGAAACTCCAGTACTTTGGCCACCTCATGAGAAGAGTTGACTCATTGGAAAAGACTCTGATGCTGGGAGGGATTGGGGGCAGGAGGAGAAGGGGACGACAGTGGATGAGATGGCTGGATGGCATCACCGACTCAATGAACATGAGTTTGAGTGAACTCTGGGAGTTGGTGATGGACAGGGAGGCCTGGTGTGCTGCGATTCATGGAGTTGCAAAGAGTTGGACACAACTAAGCGACTGAACTGAACTAAACTGAAAACAAACCTGAATGTATAATTTCCACGTAATGGCACAAGGTATTACCCAAAGCAAAGGTACCTGGTTGGAAGAATCTTCTAATCTCTGAACCAAGGAATCCCATCTCTGAGTCAGTTCTTCTGAGTCACTGTTGATCTTCTTGGATGTCTTAGGATTATCAAGTAATTGACCCACATCCTGGCCAATCTCACTCAGCTGATCCAATGCTTGGCGCTTCATTTCCATGTCTTCCTTCAAAATCTAGTATTTCAGATATTTATTAGATCACTGAATCACTTTAAATAGGGACTTATCTTCCTGTTCCCCAGTCAGAAAATGTAAACATGTATATTTTAGAGTAAAATTTACCTGCTTTAATTCCCTAAAGCTAAAACGTAAGACTTCTGATTCTAGATCATTACAGGGCAGCATTCTAGTGTTAGGGAAATGAATTCATTCACTAAATTCTATCAACCATTGACATAAAACACTAAGATATCATAGGCTCACAAGAGAGGTGCTGACAACGACATCACTTACAGCCAGTCGTCGAACACTGACGCTTAGTTCCTTTTGGTCTTTAAAGTTACTCGTCTGGACTTTATTTAAAGATTCTTCTTTTTCAGTTAACCATGCTTTCAACAAGCACTGCAAATAATAACCAAAGTTAGAAATATATTTAGGGAATCATTTGGTAATTCAACTCAATCAAGTTCTAAAATCTCTCATTTTTATGTTACTAGAGGCTTTATCCACATCTGGGAGAAGAAGGATTTAAAACCCCTAAGCCTGAGGCATAAAAAACTCAGAATATCTTTGCTTAAGATATAAACCTTCACAGATTTGCAACTGATCAACCTAAAACTAGCTTCAAACCTGGAAAACTAAACCCAATTCTCAGGGAGGCTAATGGCTCTAAAAGGCTAAATCCAACTATCCAAGTCTGCAAAAGAATCGCTTTGTAACTCTCTAGATACAGAGGGAAGGTCAGAGATTTTCTTTTCTCAGTCTCTCTGTTAGGGAGAAAACAGAGAGAAGTCAAGTTACATGGCTTGTAAACTGCAGAGCCAGATCACAGACCCATACCCCAAAGCTGATGGATTTTCCATGTACCTTGCAGGCCAACCACACTAATGCTCCAGATTCAACAGCAGTTATGTTTAGAAGAGGAAGCCTGAGGCTACTCCAAAGCCAGTATGAAAATCTTTAAACTTCATTGGCCAACAATGCATATCTTTTAGACATAAGATATTTAGTAAAGGGATAAATTTGAAGGAGGGATTAAAAAAAATGGCTGCCTTGATATAATTTTTCCCAAAATGTAGTATTTACCACAGAAACCTTCTTATATAGATTGAGGGGAGAAATCCTTGGTTCTGGGTTTGGAATCAACTCTTTCTCAAGTCTGATTTATCAGTTTATTTAATAACCATCCTCTGCCTTTATATTTCACCCAGAAAAGGACAAATATTAAGAAAATAATGTAAATCTGAATTCTGTCCTCAATGTAGTAAGAGTTATCACAAAAATACCTGTGGCACCAGATAGAAAATGCAGACACCACAAAGAGACTGCTTCTAGTTTTGAAACAGTGGGGGAGGGAGAGGGAGTTCATAAGTGACTTCATGGTCCCTGATGGATATATCACTGGCAAAGCCCACTGGGATACTGGGAAAAATAAGGTGGAATCTAGGTGACATGGTCTGACTTCTTCTGGGTTTAGTCTAGCTTCACTGGCTTATAAGGGGCAGTGTGCAAAGCTCTCACACCTAACAGGATGGATTAGGGTTCCCAGAGGAGAGTTACTGTGCCCAACACCTCAGCTGGGCAGCCTGTGTGCACAAGTGCTTGTGGGATGCCTCAGTCCAAGATGGCAGCGACAGGTATAGAGAGGCTGCACGTGGCTCTGTGATCTGGAGCCCAGGAGCTCTGCCCCTCCCGCCAAGAGGAGCCCTCCACGTCAGCCCCACCAATGACTGACTGCCAGTGAGAGCACTGACTACCGCGCAAGCTCACTCCTTTCCATTCTTTCATCAAAGAATAAAATTCTCCTTTGCTTCTGAGCCAGACAGTTTCATTCTATGGGCTCGAATATCACTAGGCAAGAGGGCCCTTGTAGGAGCCGGACTCAAAAAGAGTTGGTAACAGGTGGGGACAACTTAAAGACAGATAGGCAAAAAGACATTTCAAGGCAGATGCCACACTTAAACAAAAACACAGAGACTAGAAGACTAGCCCGCTCTTTCAAAAAAGAATGAAAACAATACAAAACCCATAAGGACTCTACCATGGACCACGCATTGCGAACACAGCACCGAAAAGAAGCAGCACTCTGCACTGAGAAGCAGCACGACTCTGCACGGCCACACGGCCGAGATGGTCTCGGAATGAGCTACAAAACGGGAATGCAGGATCTCAAAGCTGGGTACACGAAAGGACAGAGGGACAGTTTGGAAAGGCAGGCTAAAGTCAATCGCAGAATATCCCCCTGGCCACACTTGGCTCATGCTGGAGAAATTTTGAACTAATTCTCAGAGCCCATTTCTAACTATCTTAAAACCTCTGCAACTAAGTGAACAATAATCCCTTGAAAGACTGTTTAATTCAGACACAGTTGATTGGTCTTATTCTCTGTAACAACAAATTATCAATTAAGTACCAGTGTGTTGGCTTCATTTCTACATTTTAATAAGATTTCTCCTTCCATATCACTAACAGAAGGCCATTCAAAGGTCAGTTTTAAACCTAACATAATAAATGGCCAAAATCCTAACCACTCTCTATTTTTAAATATTTGTAATTACCAAATTTTGACTCTTTCTGAATTTTAAATTATTTTAATTCTTTAATTATTTTAAGAAGAGTAACACAATGGTTCCCTAGCAATCGGTCTCCTTACAATCATTAATGTAGTTAAATTTCAATTATTCTATGTGACTTTTTGGCCTAAAGAAAAGATAAGTAAATTTAAATCTTTGTAAAGCAAAATGTAAATATTTCAGAAATCAGAATTAGGTCTATCACACAATTCTTAAGAGGAAAATTCTGGTCAAAGATTGAGGGCAGGTGGCAGTAACTTACAATTTACATGGTGACAAATTTTGCAACCTGTTTTTTAAGAGTTCTCTCTGCCACCATATTATAAAATCACAAAACAACATATGTTTGTTTTTATCCCATGGAAAGAATATAGCTGCTTTTTGTGGATGGAAATAAAAGGCATTTAAAAGAATCACAGTGGACCCTGGGATGTGGGAACAGAGTATCTGTTTATTTTCTACACCACAACTCTTTGGCATTTTGAAGAAAAGTCTTGCTTATTTGTATTCTGTTTTGATGGTTGCTTTTCTGGAAGGATGGAGATGGGCAAAAGGCCACCAATTAGACTGAAAACTCTTAAGTGGCAGCTTTGCACCAAAGGTTCATTTTCTATGTTAATCCTTGGTGAAAAAAATTAGCTACGTGTTCAGTCATCGGTGTTGCTAAATAATATTTTTCTTGTTAATTTCGGCAGTTATTCTGATTAAAAATCACAGGTTTAAAGTTCACAAAGTACTGAGTGGATTCATTTATCATTAAGTACTGAGCACAAGCCATATGCTAGGCTGTACGGCTACAAGTTCAAATACATTATCCAACACAAATGCAGTAAAAATTATGTCAAGTAAATCCTAAAACTAGCGTATCTAAAAACTAATCTAACTAATGAACAAGGTCAAATTGTTATTACAATAGAGCTAATTTATAATGCAATCTCTATGAAGAAACTGCATAATGGACTGAAATCTGACTTTTAACATAATAAATGATTATTTATAAATTTTCCTTTTGAAGAAATATAAGTGATTTATTCAAATGCAATAATTATGTTTACAGCTTCATACCTGTTCTTCCAATAATTCCTGCCACAAAATGTTGATTTCCTGTAACCTATTCCAACGTTCTTCAGTCCATCGGCACACAGCCGTCCAGCGTTCACCAAGTTTCTAGAAAAGGAAAAACCGATCCTTTGTCAACAAAGCCTTAAGGGATAGTTATCACAATCCTTAAAGAAATTCTTGACATCCATTGTTCTTTATTACAGAGTAGTAATTATGAAAAATATTATGAACGTTGCTTTAAATAATACAGATGAATTCTATAAAATTATAGATAAGACAAACTAATTTCCATAGAATTTAACTATTTCATATTACACAGTTAGAATATGGCACAACTTGAACTCTATCTTATAACTTTTGACTCCAAACTCCGGCTCTTTTCTTTCGCTGAGGCTTTTATATGAGAATTTGACAGTTTCACATATACCTTCAAAATACACCAAGCATATCTACTTTCAAGGCTTCCATTTTTTCAGGCTATAATTATCTTTAAGATAAAATTCAGTGCGTGGCTCATTTCTTAACCATTTTTACATGCCAAGACAATCTTCATCAGTAGTACCAAAAATTATGAAAAAAAGTTTTTAACTTATAAAAACTGTTTTGATTTGTTCTGTTCATATTGCATGATACACAAAAAATTCCACCAAACAGCAACAGAATATTATAAGTATTAGCAAGACTAAATAAATAAATTTGATACATTTAAAAAAATCAATCTTTATGATGACTTTCCCAACTAATTACTTTATTACCACTTTATAAATAATGATTAACAAATTCTGTTTTATTTCTTCATTACTTACCTATAAGCAAGAATTATTTAATGCATTTTATCTTATTTCAATTTTTATTATCAAAATAGGCTTTGTATTGCACAAAAGTAGAGAATGGAGAGCCAGAAGACAGATCTCTCGTCTCCACATGAAAACTCATAGCCTATTTAAACCTCAGGGCCTCCATTCAACCACTATGAATATCCTCACTGTTAAATTGACAAGACATGAATGCCTACCTCTAAGATTACTGTAAAAACTAAATACTATCGTACCAAAATCTCAAAACTATAGCCCAGTTTTAAATGTTGCAAAAGAAAAAGAATTCCATATGTTAATTTATAGTTACTAAAAATCATCAACTGAAAGTTACTGAAATCATCACCTGGCAACATTATATCAGGTAATCCAAGTTCAAATAAAATACAGCTGACCCTTGAACAATTGGGTGGGTCCACTCATACTTGGATTTTTTTCGATAAATACACAGGAAAAAATTTTGAAGATTTGTGACAAAAATTTGAAATGAAGATGAACCACACAGCCTAGAAATAGCAAAAAAAATTAAGAAAAAGTTAAGCATTCAGGAATGCATAAAATATCTGTAGATATGTGTATAACATACGAAATATGTGCTAATAGACTATTTGTTACCAGTACAGCTTCCAGTCAACAATAGGCTATTGCTAGTTAAGGTCTGGGGAAGTAAAAAGTTATACTAGGATTTTCAACTGCTTGAGAGGTCAGTGCCCCAAACCCCACATGTTTAAGAGTCAACTGTACCAAAAACTCTCTTTATAAAGACTTGTAAACATACACGACAGTCACTCAGCAAAAACTAGCAAGTTGTCAGGGTTCCCAAAACTGATGTCGACATTTACACATTGATCTACTAAAGAAACAGGGATATTAAATCCTACATGACTGAAATTCTCAAACTTGGCTTTTTTTTTGCATATTCACTGGGCCCCACTCCCAATGAGGCCCAGAAACATGCATTTGAACAGATTCATCAAGTGATTCTGAGCAAGAAGTGTGTGGATCATTTGTTGGGATAAGTTCTTGAGCTTCAAAATCTTGTTCATACACTCAAAGGCTGAAGTAAATGAATGATACCTTGGTTCTCCTATAAACCCCCATGCTGCAGAACCCCAGCTGGGAAGTACAACCTAAAGAAGATGGTTTTACTAACCTAAATAAACAGACTGAACATGAAGAATAGGAACAATGTGTGACTGGGGCTCAGACCCCAGGTGCCTTAGCACTCTCCTACTTTATAAGTCCTTACCTGTAACTGATCTTCCAAAATAGCTGTAGCACTCTCGCCGCTGTTTTCATCAACAATCACCACCATGTGAGTCAGGGAATTCACTTTCACTTGTTCAGCCTCAAGATCATTTTGCAAACTCTACAGAAAAAAATTCAGGTAAACCATTATGTCTACTCTTTCCCATTTACATATTTAAAATCTACCCAGTTGTCAATAGCAATTAAGGACACTTAATGAGGCATCCTGTTTAAATTTCCAACCATTAGCCTAAGTGTTCTCCTAAGGAAACAAACCCATTATACATCTTTACATTTCATTATGAACCAAAGCAATTTGAAAATGCAACATCATAGCAGACTGCAAATGTGATGTCATCACTTTTATTATTTTTATTCCAAGTTTTGGCTGAAAGAATAAGAGAAAAGGGGTCACATAATCAAGTTGAGTGCATACAGTAGGAATTAAGAATATAGAATCATTAAATCAAAAAAGTTCCAAATTTAAATACACAGAGTCAGAGATCATTTTATCTAGTACAACACTGTATAAAGCGACATAAGTCAAATGTGATTGATAGTCAGAAGCTGTTCTGATTCATTACCCAGGAAAGCAACTGGGGTATACAGATAATTTTCTTCCCACCTCTTCCATGGGAAGAGAATGCCAGGTCACAAGACATATATTTAGGTATATAGGTAATTTATTCAAATACTACCAATAGTGTTGTCAAATGCCTTGAGTTTTTGTGTTTAATGTATCCTTAAAGCCTAATTTACCCATTTATCTAGTTATTTCATTGAGAAATAAAATTCTTCAAACACTTTGCAGAGAAGCTATTTTACTCTACCTTTCCTTGCCTATGAAAAGTTATCTCCTAAATTTGTGACCTCCCTCATAGCTAAGTTGGTAAAGAATCTGCCTGCAATGCAGGAGACCCCAGTTGGATTCCTGAGTTGGAGAGATCCCCTGGAGAAGGGATAGGCTACCCACTGCAGGATTCTTGAACTTCCCTTGTGGCTCAGCTGGTAAAGAATCTGACCGCAATGCAGGAGACCTGGGTTCGATCTCTGAGTTGGGAAGATCCCCTGGAGAAGGGAAAGGCTACCCACTCCAGTATTCTGGCCTGGAGAATTTCATGGACTGTACAGTCCATGGCGTCGCAAAGAGTCGGACACCACTGAGCAACTTTCACTTTTCAAACCACTCACAAAACTCGTGAATCCTCACCTAGGAAAAGAAGCAATAGCTTTCCTGGAAGGATTATGAACAGATCAATCTGAGGGTTTCCTTATTTTCCAACACGTTGCATTTATGCAATGGACTAGGGTTCTTAACCACTCATGAGTCAAAAAAAAAACCTTGAGAATCTTATGAACACTATGTACTTTCATAACAAACCTCTACATACCCACATAAAATTTGACCTGTGCTTTCATCCCTGGCTCAGAAAACCCACATCCCTATGCACTCCACCCTGCAAGTTACTGAATACAAGAGCGCACTGAAGGAGTGTCCCAGCTCTGTGCCACCGATAGACGCCATCAGCCCCTGAGAATTCTAAGTGCTGCTTTTTCATATTTGATAAGGTATAAAAGAAATATGAGCCAGATTTACTTTATGATCCTCCAGCAGCTTTTGCAAGGATTTTAAGTCATCATCCAGGGGGCAAGTTTCCATCTTTTGAATGCGTTCTTCCGTGAGCGTTAACCAGGCAGACAGCTGCTGAAGCTGTTTCCTCTGGAGTTCCATGAGGACATCATGCAACCTGTCCAAGAGGAGCAAAGCATTATCTCCACTCCTTCTTCCCTTGGCAAAGGCAAACACACACTCCAGGCATCAAGGAAATGGGGCAGGGAACACGCTCTTGTCTAACCTTTTAAAGCAACATTTAGTCTTTAAATATAGAAACCAGGAAAAAAATTATTTTCTTCCTAAATGCAGTCAATTAAATGCACTCCAAAAATGCAAATAACAGCACCCTCTATTTGTATCAGAATCATTGTTTCTTTAATCAGGAATTCCTGCCTATTAAATAGGTGGAAATTGCAGTGGAATAGTTTGCTCCTTAACATACAATACATGAAATAAAATGAACTGTACTCTTAAAAAATGTTACAAAATGGAATTCTAGATAAAACATAGCCCTATCTTCATGTCAGAGTTGATGGTTAGCCAGCTTTAATACTGCAAAGTCCACATAGTGTCTTTGCCCTTTTTTTGCTGATTTCTGTATGGCCACTTTTACCTTTTCATTTGGTTAACATATCAAAGGGAAAATAAAGATCACAGAAATTCCAGCAATGCTACATACAGAAAAGAGTCAAAATTTGACAAGGCAAGTTCTCTGGTTATCTTGTTCCCACAGACATGTAGACTTTTACTTGTGTTAAAGTGGGCAACAGGGACTTTCAGTGGTTAAGACTTCACCTTCTAATGCAGAAGGTAAGGGTTCGATCCCTGCTCAGGGAACTAAGATCCCACAAGCCTTGTGGACAAAAAAAAAACAGAACATAAACAGCAGAAGCAATATTGTAACAAACTCAATAAAGACTTTTTTAAAAAATTTTTAAAGAAAACAACTAGGCCCCATCTTGCAGCAGTGTTCATTCCCGGGTTTCCACTCACCGGGACTGTCTGTCCATACTTTCGACTCTGAGCGCCTCCCATCTGGCATTCAGCAGGGACATTTGTTCCTGAATCTCAAACTCCTCTTCATCTGTCAGAGTTCCTTGTGTTATCAGTTGGTTTCCTGCCTGCAAGACGTTCCCCACGCTGCTCTGGTGAGCTGTCAGCTCCATCATGAAAGCCTGGGGAGGTACATCATTATGATCTATGAGCTGCTCACTGAAGAAAAGCAAATCTTAATAAATTGTTAATGCCCAAATATCAGTGCTGTGTGGGGGGGNGAGTAACCATGCAGACTTCAAATAAAGAAGACTTTGATCCATTTTTTTTTAAGCTCTGAATATTGGAAATAAGCAGCTGACCTAACGAAAAAGATAAGATCAAAAAGGACCATGTTACATCTGATAACACGAGCTATTTTTATGTCAATGCTGATTATGCTACTGATAGATCATTAACATAGAACTATGAGAAGATATAATAAATAAAACACCATGCTCATCCAAAAGGACTTGCTTAAATAAAATGACCATTTGTATTATTTTCAAACCAAAATAGCAAATAAGACCGGTCAATTAACATAACACCAAAAAACTACTTAATCAAAAGAATTCTTCACATAATCTAATCACTACAATGCAATATATCCCTGAAATAGTAGGAAATTTTCATTATATAAAAGTATACAAGAATACTGGATACAAGTTTGCTTAATCATATAACAAATAAAAATAACCACTTCCTAGGGAGCATTCAAAATTTAAAGACTTGATGTACTGATAAGCCATTTTATGTCTTAACTATAATAATACACTTCCAAAACAAGCAGTACTAAAGCGCTGATTTTTGTCAGTGGTTCCATTGAATCTACAAATTATGGTAAGATCAAAATCGAAAATTTTAATTCCAACGTAGAGTTAATCACCCACGCCGATTTTATAATGAAGCTCTATTTAAAAATCTTAAGTCCTCCAAAAAAACACAAAAGTGTAAAGCAGAGACATTACTTTGCCAACAAAGGTCCACCTAGTCAAAGTTATGGTTTTTCCAGTAGTCATGTATGAATGTGAGAGTTGGACTATAAAGAAAACTGAGTGCCGAAGAACTGATGTTTTTGAACTGTGGTGTTGGGGAGATCCAACCAATTCATCCTAAAGGAAATCAGTCCTGAACATTCATTAGAAGGACTGATGCTGAAGCTGAAGCTCCAATACCTTGGCCACCTGATGTGAAGAACTGACTCATTTGAAATGACTCTGATGCTGGGAAAGATTGAAGGCAAGAGGAGAAAGTAAGGACAGAGGATGAGATGGTTGGATGGCATCACCGACTCAATGGCCATGAGTTTGAGCAAGCTCCGGGAGTTGGTGATGGACCGGGAGGCCTGGCGTCCTGCAGTCCATGGGGTCTCAAAGAGTTAGACACCACTGAGCGACTGAAATGAACTGAACTGAACTGAAGTCCTCAAATAATGCCATGAAATTTCTGTGGAGCAGAATTCAGTAAACAATATACAACAGGGTGCATCTCCTGATTAAGACACAGGCACCATGGCACATATATCCTGCTCATCAGCTATAGATGACTTACTTCATGGGTTGCAAACTGGTCTTTGACTTCTTCCACATCATCAGAAATGTCATCCTGCTCCTGAAAAGTGTCCTCGGCAGAAAGCAACCAGGTCAGCACTTCCTCCAGTGCTATCTGATAGCTGTCTAGATCCATATCAACTTCTGTCACAGTGCTGGGGGTTTCAGCTCGGGGACTCTCTTGCTCCTCCTCTGGTGCCGAGCTCTATAAAAACAAATCCAAGAAAATCCACAAGCATCGTGAAGACCAGAAGGTGTTCAACAAAGGCACACTGGATGGAGACCCAAGGTAAACACCACTGTGTCTTAAGGCATCCGTTGGATTCTCAGGAGCTGGGTGAGCAATGCTGTGAACTAGTCAGAAGGCATTTATTCACGCCAGGATGGCAGAGAGTACAAAAGCTGTATCACTCATGGATTCAACACTCAGACACACTCTAATACAGCTGTTGGTGTTGTCCAGCCGCTCAGTCCTGTCCAACTTTTTGTGACCCCATGGACTACAGCACACCAGGCTTCCCTGTCCTTCACTATCTCCCAGAGTATATTGTTGGGAAGAGACAAATAACCCACATGAATCACTTCTGAACAAAAATAAAAAGGCTCTTAACAAAGTTGTAAATTCTATGGGTCTAACAAGGGATGCTATTTGAATTCATCAAGGGATAGATCAGGACGTTTCACAGAGGATGTGGGAACATGCTGGACCTTGAAAGGGTAGATGTCATTTAAAGAGACCAATTAGAACCCTTGCTAAATTGCTTTTACTGAATAGCATTTTAGCATTGCATTTAAGACACTAAAAGACAGCCATACATATACAGGCTACTGTACTGATGATATTTTTCTGAGGCAGCAGCCCTCTAGTTTACTAGCTGTTTTTTTTTGTTTGTTTGTTTTTAAGAGCCTGTGGAATAAGTTATTCCAAGCTCCTTCTAAGCAATGGAGTCTATTCTTAAATACTTTAGAATTGTATAACCAAACTAACCACCTATCTCACTCGCTAGTTCCCTTCCAGAGCAAAGTTCTTTAAAATTTGCCTACAGCCTGTCTCTACCTTTTCACCTCTCATCCACAATTTTCATGCATCTGAAACATACCAAAATGTATAGAAAACAACATAAGAAAAGCTCATGTATTTAACAACTACTTTTGTTAACACTCCCTTTCATGCTGATCAGATTGGTCCCTACCACACACCTGGAAAGTATTTTGCCACTGTTACCAATAACCTTGTCCATGACAAATCCACTCTTCTAGCATCATCTTCAGGATGATCATGTAATGAACACAAAACCAGAACATTTTTTATAACCACAGTGCTAGAACAACATACATAAACCAGAACTGTTTAAAGCAAACTCAGAAGTCTGGTCACCTTCTGTTTCTTAAGCTCTCAGTGGCATTCTATACATCTGACCTGTCCCCACCCTCTCGAAGTTCTCCTTTCCCTGCTTTAATAACACCGCCTTGGTTTTTCTCCTAGTTCAAAAGCATTTGCCAGCATGTAAGTAATGAAGCGCCTCAAAATTAAGTCCCAGGCCCTTTTTTAATTCTCTTTATGTACTTTGCCTGCAAGGCTTCATCCATTGCTATTAGATTTCAAGAACCCTCTATTAATATATCCTATTACCTTTATATTTCTCATCTCAAACTCCTATGTCCCACGTTCGTTAACATTTCCACCTCAATTTTTCATAGGCATATCAAACCTTGTCAATATTTAAACCCTTCATTTTTTCCCCCAAACCTCTCCGGGCTTCCCATTTCAGTAAATGGCTCCTCCATGCACTTAACTAACTCCTCCAGGTAAACACCAGGGGGCCAGACGTGGTTCCTCTTTTTCTTTCCCCTCCTACATTTAATACGGATAAGTAATTCCTACCTTCAAATTTTATCTCAAACCCATCCAGGTCTTTCCATCTTCACAATTATCATCTGACCTCAGGACTACAACAGGCTGATCACCAGTGTCTTCAGTTCCCTGTTACTATCCAAACTTCTACCTCCACCATCCACTTCTCATAGAGCAGCCGAAATGATGTTTGGAAAATGCAATTATATCCTAAGACTTCTCTGCTTAAAAATCTTTCTTAAAAATCTAATGCTCTTAAGATACAATTGAAAATTCTTAACATAGTTTGTAAAAATACTGTGACAGCGAGAAACAGAGTGAGTGTGTGTGTGTGTGTAGGGCCGGATTTTAATTAAGTTAATCGGGGAAGTCTTCTCTGAAAAAGTTCCATTGAAACTGGGGAAAGATGGGAAGCTTGCCATGCAAACAGTGGGTGGAAGAGCGTTTCATGGAGATCAGCCCACAGGTACAAGAATTTGGGGGAAGGAGAGGAGAAGTCCACCACGACTGGAGTGCACTGGCCTGAGATGAGTTGGGGCAGTGGGCTGGGCCTTGTAAACTACAAGAGGAGATGAGGTCTTTAATAAGTATGAGAGCTGGAACAAAAAGTAAACATACACCAAGATATTTTGAAGGAAGAATCCAAAGGGACCCGGTAAATGACATACAGGAGCTAAAAACAGTGAATCAGTGAGCCCACAGATGCAACACTGGATAATTAGGAGACAGATGATGCCAAAGAGAGAGAAGGAAAAATGAGTTAAGCTCTGCACCTAAAACTCTGAAACTGGAAAGCCAGCAAAATCCTGGAGATCATTTAGTACCAAACCTCCACAGTCTAATGAAGATATCTGAGAACTAGTAAACTTAGTGACCAGCTAAAGGTTATTAAGATAGGCACTAGGATCTATGATGTGGAAAATGGAAGGCATTATCTAACTGCAAGTGTTCAGAAGGTATTCATTCAAAGAGGAGATTTTTTGACTGAGAGATCAATTTCACGAGAAATTCAGGAATTATTTACTGATCACCTAATGCTCTAAGCACATATCTGTAGAAATAGAGAGGAAGGTGGGCTATTAGCATTCATTGAAAAGTAAAAGATAGCAAGATAGGTCAAAGAGTAGATGATTACAACTTGACTACATCCTATTTCTTCCATTAACCTAATTCAACTTCTAAGGCATTAATGAAAGCATACAAATAAAGAGTTTAATATCAATATACTGCTCTTTTTTCTTATTCAGTTATACATATACATGTATCTGGGCTTCCCTGGTAGATCAGACAGTAAAGGAAGCCACCTGCAATGCAGGAAATCTGGGTTTAATCCCTAGGTTGGGAAGACGCCCTGGAGAAGAGAATGGGAACCCACTCCAGTATTCTTGCCTGGAGAATCCGTGGACAAAGGAGCCTGGTGGGCTCCAGTCTATGGTGTCATAAAGAGTCAGACACATCTGAGCCACTAACACATACACTCACATATACACACACGCGCGTATCTATAGTCTTTCTAAAATTATTTTCCCAGTTAGATTGTTAGTGAATATTGAGCAGAGTTCCCTGTGTTAGACAGTAGGTTATCCATTTTAAATACAGCAGTGTGCACATGTCAATCCCAACCTCCCTAACACACTTGCTCTTAATCAAACAGCATGTTTATGCAAAAGCATGATTATCCTAGGCCCTAACTCCAGCCTTGCCATATGAAACATATTTTTCCCCTTTTAAAAAGTAAAATCACTAAAGTTGTGGTTTTTCCATCACATGTATATGATGGAGGCAGCATGCTAACTGATAAACTGAAGCTCTGATGCTGAGAAATCAAGATCTTCTCAGTCCAGAAAAAAATCCTCAGAATTCTCTTACCCATTACCTTACAAAAAACAAATACGGCAAGTCAAATATACTAGTAAAAATTTACCTGTACCTGTATGTTAATTTCTCCTTCTTCACATTCTTTCTTGTATTTCCTTGGAAGTGTTTCTACCTCACGGATGGCATCTATAGTGACTTGCTGAGGTAGCACTTCAAACAAAGACGTTAAGTACATAATTATGGATTTCTTGTCAGGAAGCTGAACAGCAACATCTAATAGTAAAAGAAAATAAGAACCAGCTTAAATTAGATGTCCAAAGTATGTGAATTGCTCAATATTAGATATAAAATAACTGTCCTTAGTGCCCATAAACAATACTAGTATACTATCTTTGTAATACTACAGCTTGGTAACTTTCATATAATATATGAGACACAGGTAAAGATAATTACCTATGGATTTTTGTGCAATATCCCATTTCTTAAAAATCTTCCCTAAAAGTTTCCCCCACAAGGCTAAAAGATAAGCTACCATTTAAGGTAATGTCACAGATTTCATTCATTTTATGAAAATAAGTCTAGGCTTCAGTCTTGCAACATTCGTAAGTTTTCACATCGTATATAAGAAGCTTGTTCATACAAAAAACACATTTTAATGAAATGAACCAAACACTAAATTGTTTGTCTAATAATTTTGTTTTCCTAAAACTTTACATTTTATGCTGGTATTTATTAACTATTCTCCAGTGATGTAATTAAATTTCCTCCTGAAGGATAAATTGTTAAGCACAAAAGTATTATGTCTATAATAAAAAGTCTTGTACCATATTTCAAAAGGAAAACACTTCCTTAACTCTCACAATTCTTTCTACAAAGAGAGAACAACAACAACAACAAAAATACTGCATTTCAAGTATTCAATAAAATTGTAAAGCAAAACCAAGGTTGAAATTAAACACTGAACATTACCTTCAGGATCTAATAGCTTTTCAATTCCCAAATAAGTTTGAGCCTTGCTGAAGGCATGTTCAAGTCTCTCAGTTGGGGACATTTTGACAACTCTATCCCAGCTGAAGAGATCAGGTCTGAAATTAGCATGCAAATAAAATTCAGTGATGATGAAATACATGGGGAAAAAGTTGTTACTGTTGTAATCACATACATTTCAGTTTTTTACTTTTTTATTTGTGACTATAAATTTAAAAGTTTATCTTTTATATCCCGAAAGCGTGTCAAATATATAATACTTTATAAAATAATCTATAAATATGAAAATCACAGGTAAAACATTCTAAGATTTTTGTATTGGTTAAATATGCTGTTAAAATTCTGGAGTAGCCACTGATTGACTAGAAATGATATAATATTTTCCAAATAGTGAAAGAAAGAAAAAAAAAGGAGGAAAAACCTACAAGAAGACAAGAAGAAAAAGTAAGAAAATGAGCTCAAAATAAATTTAAAAATGAACTTCTGTAAATACATCAGTTATCACAATAATGTTAATAGACTAAAATCTCTGATTAAAAGACCAAGATTAGCAGAATAGAAAATCCAGCTCTAATCACTTCACAGGATATTTCTAAGGGAAAAACCCCTAAGAGAATTTCCATCCACTCCACTCCACAGAGCTATTGTTTAGTATTTCATTTCTATCATGATTTTCTTTTAATCCCACAAATTGGACATTATTGTCACCCTGACTGCTTAAAAGTTGATCATTTTCTTTGTGCTCTATCTGCTCTGGCACCTTGGACCACCCTACCTTTCTGAGATTTGCCTCCGTCACCCCACCCCCACTTTCCTCTCTGACTCCATCTCCGGTTATACCCCTTACTCACACCCCTGCACCCAGGGACCTCCCACATGCCAGGTAATTCCTCTCATCTTGCCGGACAGATTCTTCTTCAGCAATATTACTTCTATATGCTACACAACTTACATTTCCATTTTTTTTAATTGCCTGCTTTTGCTTCCTTTTTATCTCTGTTCTACGTCCTATGCCCAGCACACAGAAGATACTCCATACATTTTTGTTCAGTCAAGCAATAGACAGAAAAATGTTTTAGCTACAATTCAAGTTTTCTGGCAGCATCTCTTAATCAATTAGAAACAGAGGACAAGCTCCTTAAACTGATAAAGGAGATGAAGAAGACAGGTTTTTTTAATCAGATAAAAGGTATATGAAAAAAAAAAACTACAGCAAATTACAGTGTTATGGTAAAACATTAAAGAACAAGACATTCTGCCTCAGTACTACCAATTTAGATCCATATTGTATTGAAGGACAAGGCACAAATGAAGGGGAAAGAGAAGAGGAGGGAAAGAAAGAGGAAGGGAGGGAAGGAGAGAAAAATGATTATAATTCATGAAAAAACCTATAGAAACAAAATAAAACCTACAATAACAAATTCAAAATTTATCAGAATTTAATAATCTTCTAGATATAAGCCATAGAAAGGTCAAGTGCATTTTTATATATCAGTAAAGAACATACAGGAAATAAAACTTGAGACAATAAATAATTTATAAGAGGGATAAAACACATAACAAATTTTGCCTTTCACAATTAAATTCTTGCTGCATCTGGAATTTATTTGGGATATGGTGCTGTAGGGATCCAATTCACGTGTTTCCACTTACTCCAGATCATCTATTAATCTGCAGCACTGGCTCAGCTGTAGATCAGAATGGAGCTATGTCTGAGTTACTTATTCCCTTAGCTTGAACTACATGAAACTGCCATTCTTACGTGTCAAAAACAGTCAAATATTGGCAATTTCTTATGCTTCAGCTTATTATTACATTGTATGTTATTTGTAGTGCTATATAGTCTCAATTAATATAGCTTCATTAACTAGTCTTGCTTTCTGTTTGGAAAGTACTTTAGCCTGTCTCTTCTTCAAGAGTGAAGTGGCTCCTTTTGATCCCTTGGTCTTTTATTATAGAATCAGACTCTGATCACAAGTTTCATGAAAAAAAAATCATTTATCTATTTTTAATTGGGGTTGCACTAAATTTATAGAATTTCTTCTTTTAGCAGAAGGCTGAAAAGTATTACAATTCTTTGTGTATATTATTGGTGTAGTGTGGAATGAGTGGGCTTGAACTATGTGAATTATTTTACATTTTGTAACTTACAAACACGTACAAGAAATCATGGATTTTGTACATTGTGGCATTTAAGTCCTATGGAAACAAAATGTGACGGGTGGTTTTTTCCCTATGATATTTCTTTTT
Source organism: Redunca redunca (assembly GCA_006410935.1). Lineage (NCBI taxonomy): Eukaryota > Metazoa > Chordata > Mammalia > Artiodactyla > Bovidae > Redunca > Redunca redunca. Next base: position 1,372,793 of record SJYQ01001000.1, read on the forward strand.
TTTATGTTTTCAGAGAGCATGTACAGAGGAGAGAGTGGTCGTGGGAAGGGATCTTAGGAGGGATTAAGCAGGGAGAGACAGAAAGGATGTACAGATTTGTACAAATCTGCACAGCTAAGAAGAGTCACATCTCACTTATGTCGGTGGAGCACGGCATTAAAGGCAAGCCCATCTGTCCAGCTGGTGGTGAAGTTGAGGACGTTGACCTGACTGTACGGCCTCGTGGACTGGCGCACCCAGCTCAGCAGGATCTTCTCACTGTTCGTCTGCTGCAGGTCTGACATGATATCCTTCATGACATCTTTCACCTGTTCAAATGAAACAACACCTGCCCATAACTCCAAGTAGTAACTAGAACCAAGTCCTTGAATAAGGAATGCTATATTCATGAACCATTGGGCCAGGCCAATGGTATTCATTTTATTTCAAAACTTTCCTTTAAACACTGGAAAAAATTTTAACATATAATGATTTAAACATTTTAACAGTAATGATTTTGATTCAGAGGTCATTTTAACCTCACCTTTACATATCATGGCATTTTCTATATCTTAGCAATATTTTTAATACATTTGGTTACAGTGAACATTAATTTCATAGCCACAAAAAATATTTTAAAACTATACATTTGCAAACATCTTTTAACAGGAGGAAAACTCAATTTTTATTTTCTATAGAAATGAGAAAGAAGGGAAGAATTTGGTTGACTCCGAAAGCCAAGAATGATTTGCATTTCCTGATGGCAGTAACAATTAAAATCTAGAAATAATATTTTATGTTATTATTCTAAATTAATACATATGTTTTAAGGAAGTGTTCAAATAATGATGTGGACATTAAAAAAAAAACACACAAGAGCCAACTTAAAGGGGCTTATAAAATAAATAATGATAGTGAAAGATCATAACCTACTAAATAAGTAAAAATCCATCAGTGTGCATAGATATATAAATGAATAGATAGATACAGAGAAACAAGAGACAAGGGAAAGCTCTTCCTCACAAGTGGGAAGATAATTAACAAACGTAGAAGAAATGATGAAATTAGAAAATCACTTTGCCAAGCACCATAATAATAACTGATGGCTCAGTGATAAAGAATCCGCTTGCCAGTGCAGGAGACTTTGGTTCAGTCTTTGGGTCGGAAGGATCCCCTAGAGAAGGAAATGGCAACCCACTCCAGTATTCTTGCCTTGGAAATCCTATAGACAGAGGAGCCTGGCAGGCTACAGTCCATGGGGTCACAAAAGAGCTGGACATGACTTAGCAACTAAACAACAACAACAAGAACTAGGAATGGATCTTAAAAATAATGGATAAAAGTTTAATAAGTAGCTGAATATTTACAAAGTCTCAAAATATGTCTCCACAAGACACTTTTCAATAACAAAGGGCAGTGATCTTACAGTGGAGACACTGGCAGAGTTCACCTCACCCAAATGAGGAGTTAATGCAGCCGGAAAAAACACCAGACAGCATGCGCTTTGTGATACGGCATATGAAGAAAAACTTAGCATCATTTTGTGGCATTGATCCCACAAATGAATAACCTAAATCTAATAATGAGGAAATATCAGTCAAACCCGCATGGAAGAACATTCTACCAAATAAACTATTCAGTACTCTTCAAAAACGTCAATATCTTGCAGTGCAAAGAAATACTCAGAAATTATGCCAGATTAAAGATGACTAAAAAGACAAGAAAAGAGAATGTAATTCATAATCCTATACTCTTTTCTCTAAACGATATTATTGGGGCAATTGACAAAATCTCCATCAGATCTCTAGATCACATAATTATTTTCAGTATTATCTTCCTGATTTTACTACTTATATATTTGTTAGGGTAGNCAAAATACACACTTAACTATTTAGTGAAAGAGGGACAGAGAGAGAGAGAAAACACAAAAATACAAATAGCTGTTAACATTTGGAAAATCTGAGTGAAAGGTACCCAGGAATTCTTTGAGTTATTTTTGCAATGCTTCTATAAGCTGGGGATTTTTAAAATTTAATATTTAAAAAATGGATACTTTTTCTCTATACCAGCAAAATAGAGCAGTTTGTCAGGCTTTTCATTCCAAGTAAGTTGAATTATATCCTTTCTCCAAATTCGTATGTTGAAATACTAACCCCCAGCACCTCACCATAGGGATGTATTTAGAAATAGAATCTGTAAAGAAGTAGTTAAGGTAAAATGAGATCACATGGGTTAGCCCTAATCCAGTATGACTGGTATCTTGGAACAAGCAAAGATTAGGACACAGACATACACAGACCACATGAGAAGACAAGAAGGTAATGACCTACCAATAAAGGAGAAGAAAACAACCTTGCTGACACCTGGATCTCCAATTTCTAGCCTCCAAAATTGTGAAAAAACAAATTTCTATTGTTGAAGCCACCCAGTTTGTGGTACCCTGTGGCAGCTTTAAGAAACTAATACACATATGATCCATTCCCAATTCCTATTAACAAGTAATTGAAAATTTCCTTACCTGCCAGTGCAAAATGATGCTCCAAAGTAATCCTAAAGTCAGTTTGTGATTTCCATCTACAATGTCCGTTCCTCCTATATTCACTAAATCCACCTAGTAAAATGAAAAAGTAACTTTTAAGACAACTTTTCTACAGAAGCCCAGGTTTTTGGTTTAGCACATTTGGACAACAATATAAGTAAATGATAAGAAAAATTTCACTTTAGAGAGTCAGGTAAACCTAACTCATAAAAATGTATTACTTAAACAATAGATCAATAAAGTAATCACAAAAAAGCACAACCATTCCTTCACTCATAGAAAAGGTTCAATACTTCTCATATGAGAAATGTTTCTAAAAATCGGTTGACACCGCTGCCCAGAGCAGGTGGCTGGTTTTGTAATAAATCATCCCAATGGCATCAAAGGATCCCCAAAGTCACACGTCAAACTTACATTATTCTGATGTAAAACCTGCAGCACTCTGTTGACATTATTTAAAGCGTGCACCCTTGTGGAGCCACGTTCTTTCGGCTGGAAAGCGAAACACAAAAGCAAATGAGACAGAGTCCCTCCAGGTTGCTGTCAATCGCTGGCATTGAGATGCACGAGAAACAGCAGCTCAGCCGACAGATCCACTCTGTGCTAGGAGCCCACGCTGGGTTCTCAGGCCACCATGGAGGCCAGCACTGACAGAATCCAAATCCTCCCACAAACAGCATCCTAAGATAGTAGTTCCTTAGCATGCCTGAACACTGGAATTCCCTAGGGATCTTCCCAAAACACCAGTGCTGTGTCCAATCACACTCCCTATGATTGTGTTGTAATGAGTCTTTAGTGTAGTCTGGTTTGGGAATTTGTACAAGATTTCCCTGGTGATTCTAAGGTACAAACAAGCTTGGGAACCAATGCTCCACCAGAGAAGAAGCTTATTCTGTCTCAATTGGGCTGAAGGCACAAAGATTTAGAAGTTATGTCACCTCCACCCGCACAAGTGTAGACAGAGCATAGAGGATTCAGAGGTGCTACGCTAGGATCCAGATAGCATTACAAGGGCCCGCTGGGAAGACTGGAATTGCCAACTGGGGAAAGGTGACCTGGGAGGCTTCTTTCCGCCTCACTGGCCAGGGAATCTTATCTAAGAAAGGGATCAGTTTCTGCAGTAGGTGCCTACCCACCATCTGGTGCAAAAGGTAGAGTGTAACAACCCACACTCTAGCAAGAAAGAAATTCATCTTCAGAAGTGCATCTCTCTATACATTTTATAGTAATTCTACCTCTGGTGTCAAAGTTTGTACCCATAAAATGCATCCTCTTCATTGGCAAACTTACTTCTGTGTGAGTATTAGGTACCGTGCACCTAAAGTAATAAATAGAGCTGGATTTAAAAAAATAAAAAAATAAAAAAAGAGCTGGATTTGATGATAAAACAAACATGAAGATAATACTGAAAATCTGAATAAAAATAGATGTCATCAGTTTTGATAACTTTTTTTAACTGTTTGTTAAATAACATTAAATATATTTGTCTCTACTTTCCACTACTCAGAATATCATACCTTCTTTACATATCCATCCTTCTTTGTAATTCTCTACTGCCTGAGAGCAATAAAAATAAAAAGTAATTTTTTGGATAAAAATAGAGTCCTCAATAAAGCCTAAATATAGCTCCATCAAAAAATTCATTAAAACCTTTTTTTTATGTTCCTATATCAGCTTTTACATTGTAAGGACTTCCAGAGGGTCTTCAAGTATCAGCTATAAGAGATACTCCATTAGACTGGTTCTAGAAGATAACATCTCTCACCAGTGAGGTTCCCGTGAGGCCTTCTAGAAGATCCAATAGCTTCCTTCCATCCTTGAGGTCTGTGAACATATCACTGATGGGTGGTTTTCCACTCTATAAAAGAAAAGTACAATATCAGCAGCAGAAATTTCACACATAAATTGCAATTTTCTTTTTCAGTTACAAGTCTGGGTGATCAGCAGACAATACGAATTTGCCTTGTATGGAAAAAAGTACAAAGAACTTCGAATTCATAACAAATGTTATAAGAAAGATATAAACTGCATTATTTCTTAGAAAAGGAGTAAATAAAACTGTGGTTAATGTCAATATGCTTTGACTATGGCTGACCATTGAACAACACAGTTTAAATCCTACAGGTCCACTTACAGGGTTTGTTTTTTTTTTAGTATTAAATACTACAATTTGGCAATAAGGAGCTCATGATCTGAGTCACAGTCAGCTCCTGGTCTTGTTTTCGCTGACAGTATAGAGCTTCTCCATCTTTGGTTGCAAAGAATGTAATCAATCTGATTTGGTGTTGACCAGCTGGTGATGTACATGTGTAGAGTCTTCCCTTGTGTTGTTGGAAGAGGGTGTTTGCTATGACCAGTGCGTTCTCTTGGCAAAACTCTATTAGCCTTTGCCCTGCTTCCTTCGGTATTCCAAGTCCAAATTTGCCTGTTACTCCAGGTGTTTCTTGACTTCCTACTTTTGCATTCCAGTCCCCTATAATGAAAAGGACATCTTTTGGGGGTGTTAGTTCTAAAAGGTCTTGTAGGTCTTCAAAGAACCGTTCAACTTCAGCTTCTTCAGCGTTACTGGTTGGGGCATAAGCCCAACCATATTGAATGGTTTGCCTTGGAAACAGAGATCATTCAGTTGTTTTTGAGACTGCATCCAAGTACTGCATTTTGGACTCTTCTGTTGACCATGATGGCTACTCCATTTATTCTAAGGGATTCCTACCCATAGTAGTAGGTATAATGGTCTCATTACTTCATGGGAAATAGATGGGGAAACAGTGGAAACAGTGTCAGACTTTCTTTTGGAGGGCTCCAAAATCAGTGCAGATGGTGATTACAACCATTAAATTAAAAGACGCTTACTCCTTGGAAGGAAAGTTATGACCAACCTAGACAGCATATTCAAAAGCAGAGACATTGCTTTGCCAACAAAGGTCCATCTAGTCAAGGCTATGGTTTTTCCAGTGGTCACGCATGGATGTGAGAGTTGGACTGTGAAGAAAGCTGAGCGCCGAAGAATTGATGCTTTTGAACTGTGGTGTTGGAGAAGACTCTTGAGAGTCCCTTGGACTGAGAGGAGATCCAACCAGTCCATTCTAAAGGAGATCAGCCCTGGGTGTTCATTGGAAGGACTGATGCTGAGGCTGAAACTCCAATACTTCGGCCACCTCATATGAAGAGTTGACTCACTGGAAAAGACCCTGATGCTGGGAGGGATTGGGGGCAGGAGGAAACGGGGACAACAGTGGATGAGATGGCTGGATGGCATCACCGACTTGATGGACATGAGTTTGGGTGAACTCCGGGAGTTGGTGATGGACAGGGAGGCCTGGCATGATGCGATTCATGGGGTCACAAAGAGTCAGACACAATTGAGCAACTGAACTGAACTGAAATACTACAATATTATATGATCCGTGGTTGGTTGAATTCACTGATCTGGAACTGAGACAGGAGAGAGCTAATTAAATTATTTGTGGGTTTTCAATTCTGCAACATCAGCACCTATAATACCCCATGCTGTTCAAGAGTCCAGTGTATTCCTGAGAAGGGTGTTAAAAGTAGAAATGAGCATAGAACACCTGGGTGCAGAGACCAAAGAAAACAGCGTATTCCTATTCCAGCTCTACACTTTACATTCACAGTATAACCGTGGCTTTCGCTATTTCCATTCATGGAAGCAGGTCATGTCATCATCAATTTCAGGTCTCCAATTTCACTCTCTGGTGCTTGGTCTGTGCTTGGTCTGTATTTCTAGCTACTAACTTCTGAATGATTAGGATATTGTTGGCTCTGTGTCTAAACTCAGTATGAGACCTGTATTTTAAATGACAAAACTTACATAATTTCTAAACTCTTTGTTTCTGATGTTGTTAGTTGCTCAGTCACATTCGACTCTTTGCAACCCCGTGGACTGTAGCCTACTAGGCTCCTCTGTCCATGGGATTTTCCAGGCAAGAATACTGGAGTGGGTTGCCATTTCCCACTCTTGGGGATCTTCCCAACTGAGCAATCAAAGCTGGGTCTCCTGCACTGAAGGCAGATTCTTTACCATCAAGCCACCAGAGAAGCATGAAGTTCTCCTGATGAATATATTCTATTGTCTAATACCAGAAAATCCAAATTCATTCACAGATAGACCTTGTCTCTGTGTGACATCATAGTTGTATGCAACAGGACAATTACTCATGGAAAATCTCAATATGACCATTAACTAAGTAGTGAACCTAAATCAACAACTTAACTGTCTTCTAAATCACAGGTTATTATAAAAATCAAAAAATTAATATTAGGTAAAAAGGTTATAAAGCACAGTATAATAAATGTTTCATAATTATGTTAAATCAAATTATTCTCTTCCAGCATGAAATCTCCAGAGATTAACAGTCTTAGTTCTTATCAGTAATAAAGATATTTTATAACCATTAATTATTGTATCTTCATTATTCTTCACTTTAATAAACATGAAATCATATGAAACAGAATTATACTGAGCTTGACATCGATAAGCAGGAAGGACACCATTCTGAAGTTTCCTAAACTTTGCATTTTCCCTTTTTTCCCTCTCCTCTTGATTTCTTACGATTTCGATTATATATACCTTATACTCAACCAATGGTTTTTATCAGATGGCTTTTCCATAGTTCACATATTCTAAATGAAGGGGGGTATGGTAAAGTCTTCACCACAGAATCGGTAAAGAATAAACTATCATTTATTTATATCTGAAACAAAGCTGCTTTTTTATTTCCAGCTACCATTGCATTAGCAGCAATGATGTCAGAAACACATAGATGATCTCCATCTATCACATAGTAAACAGATTTGCATGATGCAGGAGGCCAGATCCAGGGGCAATATCTTGAGGCAGAGCAGGAAAGATTCCTGCACATTAAAGACTTCTTGGGACTGTTCCATGTTTCCAATGCGGGGGTATGGGTTAGATCCCTGGCAAAGAAACTAGGACCCCACATGCCTCGAGGTGTGGCTAAAATTTTAAAAAAGAAAAAAAAGATTTTAAAGACTTCTTCCAAAATCACTGCAGATGGTGATTGCAGCCATGAAATTAAAAGACGCTTACTCCTTGGAAAGAAAATTAAGACCAACGTAGATAACACATTCAAAAGCAAAGACATTACTTTGCCAACTAAGGTCCGTCTAGACAAGGCTACAGTTTTTCCTGTGGTCATGTGTGGATGTGAGAGTTGGACTGTGAGACAAGCTGAGCACCGAAGAATTGATGCTTTTGAACTGTGGTGGTGGAGAAGACTCTTGAGAGTCCCTTGAACTGCAAGGAGATCCTACCAGTCCATTCTGAAGGAGATCAGCCCTGGGATTTCTTTGGAAGGAATGATGCTAAAGCTGAAACTCCAGTACTTTGGCCACCTCATGCAAAGAGGTGACTCATTGGAAAAGACTCTGATGCTGGGAGGGATTGGGGGCAGGAGGAGAAAGGGACGACAGAGGATGAGATGGCTGGATGGCATCACGGACTCGATGGACGTGAGTCTGAGTGAACTCCGGGCATTGGTGACGGACAGGGAGGCCTGGCGTGCTGCGATTCATGGGGTTGCAAAGAGTCAGACACGACTGAGCAAATGAACTGAACTGAACTGAACTACCTGCTGTCAGTAAAAGCAAAGAGCAGAAATGACCCCAATCATCTGCTACCCCTACCTTCCTCCTCTCAGAACCCACCCAAGTACACTTAAGCAAAGTAGCCACAGATTCCAGCCACAAATATCCAGATTCCCTTTCAGGAAGAGGTGAACACACTGGTCTTAGAACAAAGAGACAAGAATACAGGTAAAGTTCATGGAAGAAACAAACAGAGATATCCGAGCACAGAAAGGATCTTAAGAATACTGAGGATATAGGCAGCTAAATAATGTCTGGACAGCATTTGTGATTGTTGCGGATTAGTCGATAAGTCATGTCCAACTCTTTGCAACCCCATGGCCTGTAGCCCACCAGGCTCCTCTGTCCATAGAATTTCCCAGGCAAGAATACTGGAGTGCATTGCCATTTCCTTCTCCAGGGGATTTTCTCATCCCAGGGATCAAATGCACAGCTCCTATATTGACAGGTGAATTCTTTACCACTGAGCCACCAGGAAAGCCCCTGGGTGGCATTTATCCATTCTTAAATCCACTACATTATCCATTTTCCAAAAAAGAAATAAAGTAACACAGACCAGCATAGAATAAAATATAGTAAATATATTAGTCAAGGACTTCCCTGGTGATTGAGGGGTTAAGAATCCACCTTGCAATGCAGGGGACCATGTTCATTCTAACTTGCTGCTCAATCTCTGGTCAGGAAACTAAGATCCCACATGCCACAGGACAACTAAGCCCTCGCACCACAACTAGAGAAAGTCCACAGGCCACGATGAAGAGCCTGTGCACCGCAACAAAGAGTCAGTGCAGCCAAAAACCGAACAAACACATACATTGAAAAATATATAAATAAAAGTATGAGTCCATATTACAAACAATTATGAATGCCCGTTCATAACCTAATTGTAGACCAGCCTCTTACCCGCCATGTAACTTTGGAAAAGTGGCCTTTCTACATCTACTGACTCATCAGATGATGACAGAGATTCAATTAATGTTTGGAATTATCATTCATATCACAAGCATAACCTTCATGTTTTATCCTGTCATAAAAGTGCCATAAAATGTCGACAACAGCTGAAAGAAAGGGTAAAACAAAAAAGCACTTCATCTCAAGCAGGCATGTAAAAGCAAATTCGGAACTTGAGTATACATTAGTGTCACTTCACAGAGAAAGATCTTCCAAGTCCCAAATTCACCAATTCAATGACCTGTACAGATACATCCCATTCAAAAACAATGAACATGATTCTACAAGGGTACACCTGCACTTTACGCATGCACCGTCAGACAAGCATAACTCAGCAGCAAACGCAGTAGATTCTTCCCTAAGCTCCACTGCTGCTCAGTGGTTAAAGCAGGAGGCATTCGTCAAGAGGCAGCATTCACTTTCCTGCATCAGACACCAGCTCTCTCTTGTCCAGCTCATTCATTTGTTCACTGAGCAACACATCTTCAGAAAAACTCCTTGGGAAACATTCTCTTGAAACAAAGGTAACTGAGACATAGTTCTGTCCTTCTAGAAGCTAATCACTCATACAAGGTAAATCAATGCCTTTATATTTTTAAAAAACCAAAACAAATCCAACAGTAACAACTCAACTGCTTTATTCATTTTCCAGATTTCAGGAAAATACTGATGGCAATCCATATGAAATATGCTTTGTGCTATGTCCCTATTCTCCTAACTCCCCCACCCCACTCCCAATGATGACATGGCCACTGTGACTTCCAGCTGGTACCTTCAGAAGCACCACATACACCTGCAGGAAGGAAACTACAGCCCATGGATCTCCTCAGTGGAGACTTTTTCCCTTAAATTAGGTTTCATTGCAATATAGATTATACTAAGCTCAGGAGACCCTGATTCGATTCCTGAGTCAGGAAGATCCACTGGAGAAGAGATAGGCTACCCACTCCAGTATTCTTAGGCTTCCCTTGTGGATCAGCTGGTAAAGAATCACCTACAATGCAGGAAACCTGGGTTCGATCCCTGGGTTGGAAAGATCCGCTGGAGAAGGGAAAGGCTACCCATTCCTATATTCTGGTCTGGAGAATTCCATGGACTGCATAGTCCATGGGGTCACAAAGAGTCATGAGTCTGGCACGACTGAGCAACTTTAATTTTCACTTTCATGAAAAGACACTCAACATCCATCAGAGAGAGGCAAATTAAAATCACGATAAGAAACCACCTCACACCTAAGATAGCTAATTTAAAAAGCAGCCACAACAGAAAATAACAAGACTGGAGAGAAATAACAAGTATTGGGGAGCAAGTGAAAATACTGGAACCCTGTACTTTGCTGGCAACGATGTAAAATGATGCAGCCACTGTGGAAAACTGTTCTGTCATTCCTCAAAATGTTAAATTACCATACAACCTGAAGGAAGGAAGGGACCAGGGCTCTTACAAATTCAAAACAAGTTCTGTGGTTCAGAACTTACATACAAAACACATATTCACGCTCCCCACACCCATGGCCAATCACTACAAAATACTGCATATTCCTGAAAAAATACAATTTTGGAATGTCCCACATACAGATGGAAAGAACCATGACCCCTTTCCACCTACCAACTAGTAGAGTTACGCCCATAAGTATGGTGAGTCAGTGCGTTGTGTCTTATGACAGAGGGCAGAAAATGCCTTTTGTAAAGGTTCAGATAGTAGGGACCTCCTGCTGGCCAGGAGGTCCCTACTGAAACTTCTCAAGCCTGTTGTCATTATGTCAAAGCAGCACAAGCAGTATATACACAGATAAGCCAAAAGGAACGGTGTCTGTGTTTCAACAAACGTGATCTGTGGACATTGAAATCTGAACTTCAGATACTGTCCATGCATCATGAGATCTTTTTTTGACTTTGCAACCACCTAAAAATGTAAAAACCATTCTTAGCTCATGGGCCATACAAAAACTGACAGAGGAAACATGAAAAGTTTAAACATAATAATAGCATGACTTACTATGTATCAGTTATGTTCTAAGAGATCAATACAGATTTAAACGCATTCTTTGCTTCTTTAAATAGAACTTTAAGGTAAGAAAACTGAAACACAGAAGTGACATGACAGGTGAGCGGCAGAACCAGGCAATGATACCACAAGGTCTGACTCCAAACCCAGGTTCTCAAAGTCCATACTGAATTGTGACTAAAATTACGAGAGCACGGGGTCCTGACATATAGGGAAGGAAACAGTTAATTAGTGGTGAAGTGGGAGGAGAAAAGGAGGGGGTATATTTATTTAATGACTTCCCAAAGACAGCAAACAAGATATATACCACGTGTAAATGAACTAAAAATGAAAATTCTGTTCCAAGTTCATGGCTTTAAAGCATCTCTGGTACTTTCAAATCACAGGCTCTAAACATGGGATCCAGCCTGGGAAACAGCTGGAAATGTCAGAAGTCATTGCTGAATAAAAATAAAAACTGATTCAGCCCTACAGTTAAACTTTTATTTAGATTTTTAATTCTCTGCCGAGACTTATTTGCAGAAATTTCTCTGACAGAGAGAATATAGTTTAATAATTCAATTGGACAAATATCTGGTGAATACCTCCTTTGTGCCTGGCCCTGCAGAAATGCCAAGCTCAAGTCACCCTCCCCATTTACAAGTGAGGGTTTCCATAGTTTTTCAATAAACACAAAATAGTACACATGAATAATCCTGAATTTGAAAGACAAGTAAGCCTTGAGCAGTATTTAGCCTTTTTTGTTGTTTAGTCGCTAAGTTGTATCTGAATCTTCTGCAGTCCCATGGTCTGTACCCCACTAGGCTCCTCTGTCCATGGGATTTCCCACGCAAGAATACTGGAGTAGGTTGCCATTTCCTTCTCCAGCGAACCATCTCAACCCAGGAACTGAACCCAAGTCTCTTGTGTCTCCTGTATTGGGAGGCAGATTCTTTACCACTGAGCCACCTGGGAAGCCCCCATAGATATGGCATACACACACACATACACACACTCTCACACACACACGTATATAGCGTGTATGTGCTGTGCTCAGTCGCTCAGTCATTTCTGACTCTTTGCAACCCCAGGGACACAGCCCACCAGGCTCTTCAGTCCATGGGGTTATTCCAGGCAAGAATACTGGAGTGGGGTGGCATTTCCTGCTCTAGAGGATCCTCCCAACTCGGATTGAACCCGAGTCTCTCATGTCTCCTGCACTGGCAAGTGGATTCTTTACCACTAGTCACCTGGGAAGCCCGTATAGTGTACACACCACCATATTTTTCTGCATTCTTCTCAGGTCAGTCTGATGCCCCAATCAATTTTAAAATGATGCTCCAGCATCTGATAACATATTGTAAGTTCTATAGTCTCTCTCTCTCTTTTCTTTTGAGTGATTTTTTTGCAAGGAGTTATTTTAAATACTCAAAAAGAAGTGAATGATTTACTTTAATACATCTTTTAATATTTTAAAAAAAGAATCTTTAATTTATGAATCCCAAATCTCAGCACTAATAAAAATGTACCTCTTGTAATCCTCTTTTTTTTTCCTTAAAAATCAATAATGTATCAGTGAGCACTATGTACAATGTCATTTTGGTTAATTATGTGTATATGTAAAAGGATTTCTTTTAAGTATTTTACAACAAAAATGTACTTTTTCTCTTGATGGCAGAATTAAAAGTGCTTTTAAAAAGTCTCTTTGGATTTACTCTACCATCTAATTGTTGTAATGTGTACTAATATATAAAAGAAATATACACTTTAAAAAGTGGGGTGAAGTGAAAGTCACTGAGCCATGTCCAGCTTTTTGTGACTCCATAGACTATACAGTCCATGGAATTCTGCAGGCCAGAATACTGGAGTGGGTAGCCTTTCCCTTCTCCAGAAGATCTTTCCAACCCAGGGATCGAAACCAGGTCTCCCACATTGCAAATGGATTAGCTAAGCTACCAGGGAAGCCCAAATCATTTTAAAAGTGGTATCAAAGGGGCTTGCCTCGTGGTTCAAATGGTAAAGTGTCTGCCTGCAATGTGGGAGACTCGGGTTCAATTCCTGGGTTTGGAAGATCCCCTGGAGAAAGGAACAGCAACCTACTCAAGTACTCTTGCCTGGAAAATCCCATGGATTGAGGAACCTGGTAGGCTATAGTCCATAGGGTTGCAAAGAGTCGGACATGACTGAACAACTTCACTTCATCAAAGGCCCGTCTAGTCAAAGCTATGGTTTTTCCAGTAGTCATGTATGGATGTGAGAGTTGGACTATAAAGAAAGCTGAGTGCCGAAAAATTGATGCTTTTGAACTGTGGTGTTGGAGAATACTCCTGAGAGTCCCATGGACTGCAAGGAGATCCAACCAGTCCATCCTAAAGGAAATCAGTCCTGAATATTCATTGGAAGGACTGATGCTGAAGCTGAAGCTCCAATACTTTGGCCACCTGATGTGAAAAACTGACTTGTTGGAAAAGACCCTGATGCTGAGAAAGATTGAAGGTGGGAGGAGAAGAGGGTGACAGAGGATGAGATGGTTGGATGGCATCACCAACTCGATGATGTAAGTTGGTGCAAACTTCAGGAGTTAGTGAAGAACAGGGAAGCCTGGCGTGCCTGAGTCCATGGGATCACAAAGAGCTGGACACAACTAAGTGACTAAACTGACTGAATTGATCTCTAGAAAAAAATTAAACAAACTGATGAAATTAGGTTCATAATAATTATAAAGCATACAGCTTAATGGATGAAATGAAGAGTGTATAATCTTCAGTGCCTACTTTATGATTCAGTCCTATGGCAAAAGAGCAAAAGCTGCACTGCTTTCAACTGAAAAGCAAAACAAGAGCAATAAAATGCCAAGGAGGTCAGTAAGCACCTTGACAAAGGAAAGCCGGCAATATGTGCCACAGTCACTTAAAGAATGAGTGAGTGCATGGCTCTCGGCCAGTCTCTTTAAGAATTCGTGGTGGTCAGCACAAGTCCATATGAGCTGGACAAGATTCCATTTAGAAGCTTGTTTGGAAGAAGGGAAGGCAAGAGGAAAAGGAAGGAAAGAGATTCTGGAGAAGCAGATGGCTCAGGCAATCCAACTCATGTCACAGTAGCTACCCAGCAGTGATTGATAGTTGCTGTGCTCACAAAGGAGGCAAAGTAATGAAGGTGCATTTGCCTTAGAAATTATAGAATACCATAAAATACAAGTTAAATCCAATAATATCTTTCAGAAAATCATAAGTAATACAGAGTGAAGTAAGTCAGAAAGAGAAAAACAAAAGCCATATATTAACGCATACCTATGGGATCAAGAAGAATGGTACAGATGAAACTATTGTGCAGGGCAGGAACAGAGACACAGACATAGAGAACAAACATGTGGACACAAGCAGGACAAGGGGGACAGGATGAACTGGGAGACTGGGATTGACATGTATACACTACCACGCGCAAAATAGACAGCTAGGGAGAAGCTGCCGTACAGCACAGGGAACTCAGGTGGGAGCTCTGTGATGACCTAGATGGGTGGGATGTAGGGTGAGGAGGTCCAAAAGGGAGGGAATATATCTATACATATAGCAGATTCACTTCTCGGCACAGCAGAAACTAACACAACATTATACAGCAATTACACTCCAATAAAAATTACTTAACTATTTTAAAAGGTCATACAATATGTAACAAGAAGTGGCTCAGAAGGTAAAGAACCTGCCTTCAATACAGGAGACCAGGGTTCGATCCCTGTGTCAGGAAGATCCCCTGGAGAAGGCAATGGCTACCCAATCCAGTATTCTTGCCTGGAGAATCCCATGGACAGAGGAGCATGGCGGTCTACAGTTCATGGGTAGGACCGAGCAACTAACACTTTCAGTAAAAACAAAAGTAACTGAGGTGATATTGAGAAAACTGGGATGATAAGGAACACAATCCTAAAAGAAATCAATCCTGAACATTCACTGGAAGGACTGATGCTGAAGCTGAAGTTCCAATACTTTGGCCACCTGATGTGAAGAGCCGACTCACTGGAAAAGACCTGATGCTGGGAAAGATTGAAGGCAGGAGAAGGAGGAGACAACAGAGGATGAGATGGTTGGATGGCATCACTGACTCAGCAGACCTGAGTTTGAGCCAACTCCAGGAGATGGTGAAGGACAGGGAAGCCTGGCATGCTGCAGTCCATGGGGTCACAAAGAGTCAGACCTGACTGAGCCACTGAACAGCAAAAGGCTCCCACACCCAGCAGCCATGGGCAAGGCCACTTGCACACTCCACGAACAAATAACCAGGTGAGGTCTGTTGAATCAATAAACAAGACAGCTCATTCCATATATGCTCAACTAGCAAAGCAGTGGAAATGGCTGCAGAATCCAGTGGCTGCCTCAACAGAATCCCTGCCTGCCTCAACAGACGGGCTTCCATGGAAAAGGGCAAGGCATCAGTTAGGGCATTGACAGTTGTGATGTAAAGGTAAAGAAAAGATTTCTTTTGTTTAATAAAGGAGAGGCGGTCACCCTGCCCCTTCCTTCTCCTTAGGGTCGCTCCTTAAAGACTTAACAGGCCTGATTTGGGGGTCAGGAATTTGATAAATCCATCCTCAATTTTCCAGTGCAAAATAACAAAGACTTCAAAATCATCTCAGAAGTCTCTCAGGAGATTGACAGGAGACCAGCACAAGGAGCATCCGTTTGTCTTTCCAGGAGAAACACGTACTGTTCTTTGTTCTACTTTATTGTATGTTTGTATGAAATTCTGTCCAGATTTCTGGTCTTTTACCAATTGTCTGTGTGCACCTCATCTGATACAAACATTCAATAATAAATTGTGTTTTCTCTGTATTCTATGTTGAATAAAGATCTTGTAGTTGACAGGATGTTTTTTTATTTCCCCAACAAATTATAAAAATAAAAATAGCAGTGTCAGCTCCCCCTACTTCCCACCCAGTCTGACTCCCACCAGGACTGGTCATAGCTGAAGAGTGACGACCAGAAGCCATTGGAGCCAAAAGCTTCCTAGGGCAAGTACAGCTGAAAACGGTCCCTAGATCTCCTAGCCCTCTTTAACAGAAAGAGCTTCTTTTCCCCAAAAACCACCATCTCTTTAAGAATCCTCTCTTTATAACTCACTGACCCACAATGTGCCAATCAGAGCCCACTTCTGAAGATGGAGATGGTAGGGTCACATGGGCTGAATGCAAAAGCACAAGGTAGGTGGTTCTGCTCTCTTCTCTCTAGGTGAAGGCTGAAAAGCCATTTCCTATCAGCAGATCAATCCCAAAATTGATTATCAATGACAAAGGCTTAGCATATGCTACCAAATTTCCAAACTTGTTTAACGATTACAAATACTAAAGTTCAGTCGCTAAGTCATGTCCGACTCTTTGCAGCGCCATGGACTGTAGCACACCAGGCTCCTCTGTCATCCGGTCATCCACCATCTCCCAGAGTTTGCTCAAATTCATGTCCATTGAATCAGTGATGCTTTATTTAACCATCTCATCCTCTGCTGCCCACTTCTTCTTTGGCCTTCAGTCTTTACCAGCATTAGGATCTTTTCCCATGAGTTGGCTCTTCGCATCAGGTGGCCAAAGTACTGGAGCTTCAGCTTCAGCAATTACCCTTCCAATGAATATTCAGGGTTGGTTTCCTTTAGAATTGGCTGGTTTGATCTCCTTGCCGCCCAAGGGACTCTCAAGAGTCTTCTCCAGCACCACAATTCAAAAGTATCAATACTAATAGGCTCAATCAAAATTATTTATTAAATCTCAATAGGTATGAACATAGCATGTTAAATAATGTTTAATATATGCATATATTTTAACTTAACCACAGAAACTAAGTGAAGGTCATGTTTGCAAGTATGTTTGGAACCAAACCAATCAAACTAATGAAAACAACAACAACAAAAACCAAATATTTACATAATATAGCTAAAACATGTCAGGAAGCTGTTTAGGAATATGAAATGCACTATACTGTTTGCTTTATAGGTACTGGTGAATAGACGTAAATTGAAACTTAAGGAACCACGTGAATGTTTACAGCCCCCTAAAATAATTACTTGGCCACCATACACATATTCATGAAAATAAGTCAATAGTAAACTCAGTGTGTAACTCCAACTCAAATCTCTACTACAGATGTTATTTATGATCAAACAAGGAAGCCTGTACAGTCTCCCTCATGACACTAAGAAGGGGACTAAGCACATACAGGCAGCTTTTGTTGCACTCTCCTACACATCCTTTCCCACTCCTATTTTTGTGACCCACCACATCCAGTGTGAACAGAGTAGCAAACAACAGGACACTGAGAGCAATGTCTCACTGTCTCCAAATGGAACACACTGGAAAAGCTCTTCACATTGAAATGGTTTAAAAATGCTTCACAGATTTCCTTTCTGATGTTCTATACATTTGAAGTTCAAGTTTGGAATAGTAACGAAATGGCTCATCTTTGTCTTCGAAAAAGGAAAAGCAGAAATCTGCCCGAACTGAAGTTCAGCATTTTTAAGTGGGTCTATTCCCTACCTAACCTTTATTCTTTAAACTTCTTTTGAGAACTGCCTCACCAAACTGATAAAAGAGCTTCTGCAATTTGTACATCTCTGCTCTGACAGATGAGCAGTTCCGAAATTCAGCCAAAGAAAATGCAGGCTTAAAGTCAGAACAAATTTCCAAACACTGAAAGAGTGAGGCCTTCGCTGCCTCCCTTGGGAGAAGAATCCACTCATAAAGAGCCTCTTAAAATCAGAGTGAACAAAACACTCAAACTTCACCCACCAGACCATGGAATAAAGTGGGCTTAATGAGCCAATGCCTTTTTCCATTTTTGCTTTAAAATATATGTACAGCACAGATCAGGGGTACCACAAATTGGAAGGGTCCCTGATAGAGTTTTAATTTAGCATTCCTAGGTAATTATAATCTCCTATAAAGTTTCACAATTATGCCTCAATATTTCTTAGCCATATGAGGCAAGTAATTATGCTCCAGTGTGTTTTATAGCTAAAGGAGTAAAAACCAAGTGACCTGACCAAAAAAAAAACTGGCTACTAATTTGCCCAAGGTCATAAATAAATAAGCAGCATACCCAGGAATAAGTGTTTAATTTCCAAATTCTCAACTCCTCTAGATAATCATTTTTTCCTATGCTTTCCGTAACTTCTCGAACCCAACAATCCTAAATTATTCTACACTGTGTGACTTCTCAGGATAACCAGACTCCAAAGTGGCATGTATTCTGTGACATACTAACAAGGACTTGCAGCAAAAAGAATATATATGTATAGTAAATGCTGTCTTAGCTATGAAAGTATTATACAGTATTCTCAAACTCTTAACCAAATTCCTTATAGAGGAATGAACTGAGCAGATTTTAAGTTTTAAAGTTCATTTTTCATCACTGTGAACTCAGTAGGCACATCCTATTTGAAGAAGCCTCTCCCATAAATAAGAGAATCATACATATTAAATCCAAATGATGATTTAACAATCTTTCCAGCACATCTCCAAGACACCAGGTAAATGTGGAAACTTTGCATGGTTGGATTTGTTTTTGTGGATAAATGCAGCAAAACCCTAATGTTTGTTTCCATGAAATAAAGCAATTGATGCCATTCTGCACTCAGTTCCACACTCTACTCCATCTATTTCCAAAACAACCACTTTCACCTGGTTTTTGGACATATATACTGTTAGGCATTTAAATGTATGTTTCTATCACTGCCATTCATTTATTTATTAAGCCTAGAGACACTCACTGAAAGCTTACTAAATTCTAGAGGTTGTGCCAGTTAATAAAATAGACAGTCCCTGCACCCATGGAACATACCACTGTCTAGAAAAGGGAAGACAAGTATTTTGAGATGCAATTAGTTAAAAGACAATTATAGTAAGTGCTTCAAAGGTTAACACTTTAGCATACAGACCATATCTGCCCAAGTCTGGGAGCTCAGAAAAAGTGTCCTTGGGAAAGTGACATTCAAGCTCAGGCAAGAAAAAAGAATAGGAGCTGCCTAAAAAAAGATGGAGGAAGGAGAATGTGCTAAGCCATGAGAAGGTCCACTGAAGTAAAGTGAAATTTGAGTAGATTGGAGGGCAACTTCTTAGGTTCTTAAAAGCCAAATAAGAACAAATAGACAGCCATTGAAAGATTTTACTGAAGACAAAGAGGCATTTAGGCTTACACTTTAAGATACACTCCAGCTATTCTGTAGAAAACAGAAGGAAGGAGATGGATAAGATGAACCACGGAAAGGAAGACCTAGCGGTAGATTATGATAATGGCCCACATATTCAGGGATAAATTTCCCAAATAGTAAAGTCATGATTCTCAAACAAATGTATTATTAAAGTACATTAAAGGCTTTAACTCATTAAGCAATCAGGAAACCAGTAAGGTATTACAACTGGTTCAAAGAAAAAATTTTTAAACCACATGTTAAATTTAATAAAGGAAAGTTGAAATAAATTGACAACAGATGCAAAACCTAGTCTACCCAAGGGGAAATAATCAATTGCATTCCAGCCACTCTGCATTTTTATGGATAAGAATCATTTCCATTACTATCCATTTTCTACAACTCACTGAGTTGTACAGTAGCTCAAAGATGATGCAAGGCAGATACAGCATATGGCTGAGCTAACAGAGATTCCCACAGATTTTCTGCCCACCAAAAAGGCATTTAATTATTCTTAACTCAGATAAAATGACTTGGCAAAAGGGGGTGTCAGTGTCAGGAAAGATGGAGAAAAATGAACAATGTTGAATGTATACGGTACTAGAATCAACAAGATTTGGCATTTGAGACTTCAGTTGGTGTGGGGGGATGCTCAAGAAGGAAATGTCCAGGGAAGGAATTTAAAACAAATTCCTAAATGGCAGAAGAGGGCCATAAGGGTCTACTTGGATTTCTCAGCACAAGGACAGTACTACTCTGTAGAGAGACTCACATTGCACGGAAAAAGTAGACTCGATCAATAATTACATTTTAAAGTCACCACAACATACCAAAGGACATGGATGAAAAAGAAATGAAATAAAATCCATTCCCTTCAATAGTATCTTTTTTTCTCTTGCTAACCTCTGGGAAAAGGAGAGTGAAAAAGTTGGCTTAAACCTCAACATTCAGAAAACTAAGATCATGGCATCTGGTCCCATCACTTCATGGCAAATAAATGGAGAAAGAGTGGAAACAGTCTCAGGCTTTATTTTTAGGGGTTCCAAAACCACTGCAGATGGTGATTGCAGCCATGAAATTAAGACACTTACTGCTTGGAAGGAAAGTTATGACCAACCTAGATGGCATATTGGGAGAAGGCAATGGCACCCAACTCCAGTACTCTTGCCTGGAAAATCCCATGGATGGAGGAGCCTGGTAGGCTGCAGTCCATGGGGTCGCTAAGAGTTGGACATGACTGAGAGACTTCACTTTCACTTTTCACTTTCATGCGTTGGAGAAGGAAATGGCAATCCACTTCAGAGTTCTTGCCTGGAGAATTCCAGGGACGGGGGAGCCTGACGAGCTGCCGTCTATGGGGTTGCACAGAGTCAGACACGACTGAAGTGACTTAGCAGCAGATGGCATATTCAAAAGCAGAGACATCCTTTGCCAACAAAGGTCCGTCTAGTCAAGGCTATGGTTTTTCCAGTCATGTATGGATGTGAGAGTTGGACTGTGAAGAAAGCTGAGCGCCAAAGAATTGATGCTTTTGAACTGTGGTGTTGGAGAAGACTCTTGAGAGTCACTTGGACTGCAAGGAGATCCAACCAGTCCATTCTAAAGGAGATCAGCCCCGGGTGTTCTTTTGAAGGAATGATGCTAAAGCTGAAACTCCAGTACTTTGGCCACCTCATGCGAAGAGTTGACTCATTGGAAAAAACTCTGATGCTGGGAGGGACTGGGGGCAGGAGGAAACGGGGACGACAGTGGATGAGATGGCTGGATGGCATCACCGACTCGATGGATGTGAGTCTGAGCGAACTCCGCGAGTTGGTGATGGACAGGGAGGCCTGGTGAGCTGCAATTCATGGCATCGCAAAGAGTCGGACACAACTGAGCAACTGAACTGAACTGAACTGAACCTCTGGATACACCATGCCCAAATAAAACCTGATCCCAAACTCAGCAAGAATCTGTGGGGAGTTTATGGAAATCTTCCAGTTCAGAACTTTTATTCCCTTTTCTGATCATCAGTGTGGAAGAGGCCCGACATACAGAATTAAAACAACCAGAAGAAAGAAAACACTGTGCTTGGAATTTAGTGTGACAGTTATGAGATCTCCTCTTTATATCCAAATAATCATAAATCCTTTGATAACTGTTTTCTAGGCTCCTCCAGATTTCCTTCTAGACTTTGACTTCTTATCAGAAGTAATCGGAAAGGAAATGTTTCCAAGGGGCAGCGCTACTTTGATATTTTTTCCTCCAAACAATCTTTTAATAGTAGCCATAATAAAAAATAAAAATCAAAAAACTGTTCTTGAAAAAAAAAACCTAATAGTGGTCTTAATAAAAACTGTTCTTGAAAACAATAACAAGCTTTTAGCTTCCATGTCAGTCTACATAACTGGACCTTTTACTGTAACTGATAATGTTACTTAATCATTTCATTGTCTTGCTAATAATTATAAGCTTCCTGGGGCAAAGAATTTACATGGGACTTAAAGCCTTCATTTAATATTACAAAATAATATATACATTATAAATGTATACATTTAAATATCAAGTTCACTAAATAAACTATTCTAGTACTACTGGACTTTGTGTTCAGATCTTCTTAAAGATATCAGTGCTGTGCTGTGCTTAGTTGCTCAGTCGTATCCAACTCTTTGCAACCCCATGGACTGTAGCCCACCAGGCTCCTCTGTCCATGGGATTCTCCAGGCAAGAATACTGGAGTGGGTTGCCATGCCCTCCTCCAGGGGATCTTCCCGACTCAGGGGTCAAACCCAGGTCTCCAGCATTACAGGAGGATTCTTTACCGTCTAAGCCACCAGGGACCCCCAAAGATACAAGTGACCCATGATAAATACTGAGTTACTTCTTGAAAGAATTCAGTGGGGTATATGACCCACATGATCAGTAAACACTGAGAACCATCCAGTGAAGAAGAAGTCCCAGGACAATAACAGAAGTGAGGATATTTTTAAAGTTCCGAGTGAAGGAGTACTTGGGCAGCACCGGCTTCAAGGGTCTAACCTCACACGTATCAGCAATGGCTATGGACCTGGAAAGGACGTGGGTCTGCCAGGTGACGCCCCAGTTCAATGATCTATCATGTGCTGTTAAGG
The DNA here is from genome assembly GCA_006410935.1 of Redunca redunca. Taxonomy (NCBI): domain Eukaryota; kingdom Metazoa; phylum Chordata; class Mammalia; order Artiodactyla; family Bovidae; genus Redunca; species Redunca redunca. The sequence continues at coordinate 1,395,158 of SJYQ01001000.1, forward strand.
GAATGTCTTGTCTGGGTCAGATTCATGGCAATAATGATAAGCTTAAACATTTTCAGTTATTCTTGCTCAACTGTCATCTGTATTCTACTTTTCCTCTTTTTATGTCCTACGATACCATCTACATCTCTCTAGTCTCACAAACAGGAACAAAGTAATTCACCTAGCTTCAAATGTTACTTAAATGCAAGCTTATCAACACTACAAAGTTTTCAAATCAGTCTTCAAAATCAGCTCTAAGGTGATTCTTCCACAATGACTCAAGCTGCTAAAAACGAGGTCTGCTAACTTGCACTGTCTAGAAAAGGACCATAATAACCTCAGTAATCGTCAAAATAGAGAATCTCACACAACTGAGCACTCATGAGGCCCTTGGGATAAAATATTTCCTGTATAGGCTCTTCGTTCCTAAAACCATGTTGCCCAGAATCTGGCCCACATGAAGGCGATTACTTCAAAAGTTTTGAATAATGTTGAATCCAAAGCACCCAGATGTTAACTGTACCTCTTAAACAAAGCAAATAAAATTTTACCAAAAATCACCTATGTTTGCTTCAGAGTAATCCTACACACAAAACCACCAATTATGGAGTAATTCTCTTCCTTGACCCTCTATCAAAGTCAGGCGGTTTCACATTCCTTACATTCTCAGAAGCAAGACAAAATATTCCTCAACAAAAACTTGGAAAACCTAAAAATACACTGCAATCAAATAATGAACTGTAAATAGTGGGACGTGGAACAACTTTTAAACTGCACTGCAACTCAAAGTAATTTTAAAACATTCTGATTTTGCCTCAAAAAAATGCCAATGTTTATTTTCCTGACCTTTGCAACATTCTCAAATGGAAAAATAAGAAATTTTAAAACTAAAAACCCCAAAACAGGGTTTCTCTGAGAAGCCTTTAGTTTTTTGCATAGTCCTATAATCAAAAATCTAAAAATTATTCTCCCATCTCAGATTTAGAAGACAAAATTCCAACTCAAATGATCAATTTCTCTCTTCAGTATTCTTGCTCCTAAAAAAATATTAATCAAAACTTGATTATGATCCAAGTGGTTAGAAATGCTGAGAAAGAACAGATTTGGGGGAAGTAAATCAGGAAGTTCAAAAGAAAAGAACCACAGGGCAGTAAACATTATTAGCCATACCTATCAGTATGACAATCCCCAAACACTGCACAACGTAGAAAAGGTTACCTGAATGATAGCAAATTGATTTTAACCAGGCAAAAATGAAATCATCATCTTTTTAGCTAAGTAAGCACAAAAATTTCCCAATGAGATATTATTTCCTAAATGCACCACGAAGTCACAGAATCCAAAGCAGCAAGCTAGCAGCTTCATATCTAGAGAATGCTTTTGTTAATTTTTAGTCACTAAGTTGTGTCGGCTCTTTTGCAACCCCATGGACTGTAACCCGCCAGCCTCCTCTGTCCATGGGATTCTCCAGGCAAGAATGCTGGAGTGGGTTGCCATTTTCTTCTCCAGGGTATCTTCCCGACCCAGGGAATGAACCCATGTCTCTTGCATCTGCTGCACTAGAAGGCAGATTCTTTACCGCTAAGCCACCTGGGAAGCCCCTACAGAATGTTAGAGAAAAATACAGAGCTTTTTACCGTGAATGTTTATACCATGAACTTTTTACACCAGAATTTCCATTTAAACTTATTATAGAGAGTAAAGGAAAAATAAATATATCTGCATACTCAGAAGATTTCTGTTAGGTCACATTTCCTGGGAAAATTCACTGCACCTCCAGCAAAACTCTATCAACCAGAATGAGGCATTCAAATCATCAACGTTTTTGAAAGTCTCCGTTACCTTTGAAAATCGAGCATTTATCCATTTGGTAAAGGTTTTCTTCTGCACATCATTGTGTTCATCTGTGGGAGGGAAAAGGAGAGAGAAGGGAAAATTAGAGTTTATAGTTTTACTCAGGTGCTAAATAAGATTATCTCCATCCTGGAGAGTTTTACATTGTCTATTAGTAGAGTTCCTGAGGCACAATGATCCATAGTTAATGAAGAAGGGATGACTGATGAGTTCAAAACGTATGGAGTCTAATAACAGACATCATAGCAGAGGAGGCCCAGGCACCTTTCCAGAGGAGCTGGCTTTCTCACCCCTCATCTCAGCATATCGCCACCAACCCGTAAATCCATGTTCATGAGAAAAGGATCAAGACCTTGCTTTCAAAGTATTATATACATATACACATAGACTTTCTGTTGCATTTTGTTTAAATACAGTTTCAGCATGCCAAACATGTTATAGCATGTTCAAGACAAAAAATGGAAGTTCTTTTTTCAAAAAAACTAAGAAACTCATGATTTCCCCCTTTTCATACAATTCCTATAGAGCAAAAACTACTATAAAGCTTATAGCTAATTGTGTAACCCATTTTCCTGTATTAAGACTGACATGACGAAGTTTTAATGATCTTATCTTTGAAAGCAATCTACACCCACCACTGGGCACATACCCTGAGGAAACCATAACTGAAAAAGGCACCTGTACCTCAGTGTTCATTGTAGCACTATTTAAAATAGCTAGGACATGGAAGCAACCTAGATGTCCACAGACAGATGAAGGGATTAAAAAGTTGTGGTATATATATATATATATATATATATATATATATACAGTGGAATATTACTCGGCCNGGAATATTACTCGGCCATAAAAAGGAACACAACTGAGTTAGTTCTAATGACGTGGATGAACTTAGAGCCCGTTAGATGGAGTGAAGCAAGTCAGAAAGAGAAAGACAAATATCATATATTAACACATATATATGGAATCTAGAAAAATGGTACTGATGAACCTATCTGCAGGGCAGCAGTGGAGATGCAGAGAGAACAGACTTGTGGACACAGGGAGGGAAGAACTGAGAGAGTAACATTAAAACATGTACATTACCATATGAAAAACAGAGAGCCAGTGGGAATTTACTGTATGACACAGGGAGCTCAAACCCTATGCTCTGTGACAACCTAGAGGGGTGGGAGGGGATGGGAGATGGGAAGGGGTTTTAAGAGGGAGGGGACACACATATATCTATGGCTGATTCATGTTACTTACTATATGGCAGAAACCAACACAGTATTGTAAAGCAATTATCCTCCAATTGAAAATAAACAACCTCCCTAAAAAAAAAAAAAAAAAAGGGAATCTACACATTTTACAAGCAGAGAAACCACAGGAGTTTTTTTTGTTTTGTTTTGTTTTTATGACTAATGTTGGCTTGAATTACAAATTCATTTTCCAGGGCAAACAAATCAAAACTGATCTTAAAAAATCTAAAGCATCCTGAACCTCTTGCAGATGGGCAAAGTGATCTAGTTAGGCATAAGGAAGTCATGTAAAATGGGAGTTAATAACACTAACAAGGCACCGTGAGGGCTGGTGGATACAAGTGGAAATACTTGGCAAAGAGCTGGCATTGAGCTCTTTGTTGTTATTCTAGTTGTAATTATTATTATAGTATATGTGTGAACAAGACAAAAATATCCATGGTACCCTTTCTGTTACTTCTAATCATACCCTCTTCAATTGCTCCTCAATTATCTGTTAAAATAAGCAACAGTCATTGTTGGCATAAATCCTACAAAGGAACATGTTAACAGTCTCTGAAAGCTAAAAGCTGTGTAAGGAATATTTGGAATAACGCAGAAAGCTTGTGGTACTATCTGAACACACATACACACAAACACACACCTTGTTCCACTACTGTCCATACTGCCAGGCTGCTTCCCACATGATAACAGTAAAACGGTAACAGAGAAGGCTCAAGCGCGCTCTGTCCTCAATGCATCAATTTCAAAGAGCTGCCTTCAACCCAGACCTCCTCACCCATCTCGAAAAGCATAATTACAAGTTCAACCACGACTTCACCAAGTTAGTGGTATCTTTGAGCTTTATTCTGTTCTGGAAGGAGAGCTTGTAATTAAAAGGTCACTCCTGGAATAAATATAGCAACAGTTTCAGAAAAGAGTGCCCTTCTACAGATCCATAAAGGTAACTGGAGACTGACTCTGAGACACAAAGAGGGCAATGGATGAAAAAACTAAGAAACTTCGTGTTGTCGGCTGAGCTAAGACAGCCTTTCACAAAGGACAACACGGTCAGCATCAGCCTCAATTTCAGGCTTTCTACCGTCTGATCAATGCCACATATGAGCCACTTATTAACCAAGAGGACTTGCTGACACACTCTGAATGTCCCAGCCTTGAGCATCACATCAAAGAGAGACAGTATGTAAGACACACACCAGCCTGAACAGTGCTATACCAGCCCACTAATATGAATTTAATCTTAAATATGTGTTCAGAGTACATGGCAAATTCAATTATTTTGCTATGAACAAAAATATATATAATGGTCATAAGTATTACATTTTCTCAGTTCCATAAAATTCCTTGAATTTAATAACTTTTGCCAAATTATTGGGAATTTGGGAAATTCTGAGAAGCAAATTTTATTTCACATTTTATTTCTGTTTTATTTATTTTATTTCTGTTTTATTACATTTCTACATTTTTTAACCTCTTTTCTGAGCATTTAATCTTCTTACTTTCAAAAAATATATTAAAATAGCTAATAAATACTATGTGGATTCCTCTCCAGAGATAATGCAAACAAAGAAATGAGGACTTGTCACCTTACCAAATGATGACTGTGTGGGTCATTTCAATCATGTCTGCGTCTTTGCGACCCCACGGACTACAGCTCACCAGGCTCCTCTGTCCGTGTGATTCTCCAGGCAAGAGTACTGAAATGGATTGCCGTGCCCTCCTTAGGGGATCTTCCCGACCCAGGGATCAAACCCTCATCTCCTGAGTCTCCTCCATTGGCAGGCAGGTTCTTTCTCACTAGTGCCACCTGGGGAGGCCCCAAATGATAACTAAAAACCTCCAGCTGTATCACATAGAGAGCGAGATCAACTATTTAAAATAGGTGCCCATCATACAGAGACGTTTGTAAAAACTAGAAGTTCATGTTTCTATAATAGTCTTTGTCTTTGGTTCAAATAAAATCTGAATATGTGTCTAATTAAGTAAATGATATGAAATGAAGTTATTGTTGTTTAGATGTGAAGTCATGTCCAATTCTTTTGCGACCCCATGGATCACAGCCCGCCAGGTTCCTCTGTTCATGGGATTTCCCAGGTGAGAGTACTGGAGTGGGTTACCATTTCCTTCTCCAGGGTATCTTTCCTACCCAGAGATCAAACCCACGTCCCCTGCATTGGCAGGCAGGTTCTTCACCCCTGAGCCATCAGAAATAACGTACTGCCTTGTAAAAGATAAAATGTCTTGCATTCAAATTTTTAAAAATACTCCAAACTTTATAAACACTCTTCTTTATTCATTTTTCTGGTACAGTTAAAGGGTACATTTTCTGGTACAGTTACATCTCAATAAGCCTTGATTTCACATTTCCCTGTTCACACAACATACACACATACACACACACACAAACCTCTTATTTTCTATCAGATATGAATTCAGTAAAGGAATAGGAATTAGCCTGCAGTTTTTCAATTATGAGATTTTTTTTTTAATGTAACAAATTTGGAACACTTACTAGTATAGAACTGCCCTCCATACCACAAAAAAATTAAGCTGACAACCTTGGCCCAAGTCAGTGTTTCAGGGAGACAGAAATTTGCTAGCAAAGTTGGTAGCATGATAACGAAAATCCTAAATCATGCTATTATGATCAATTGCTTTCATCATATATATAGAAATTTATACCAAATTTCAAATCTCAAATTTGTTCAACTCTCCAAGTCAAGTAGTTATTTTAATGTTTCCAAAATAAAAATGTGTAAGCAGATAATACAAATTTACAGATAACTGGATTATTTTATATGTGTATTGAGTATAATTTACATGCTAAATTTATTCTTTCAGGTTTCCAAACAAGTGTTTTCTTTATATTTGAATTTTAGAGAAAACATCTAACTTTTGAAAGCCTTTTTTGGCTTAGTAAATCTTACCCATTAATGACCTTTCTCCATTAGGGGGACAAACACGGGACTGAATTAGGAGAAGAAAAATGTGTTAAATCCCTTAAGGCTGATTTTCCAAATTCTTCCTCTAAATATTTTGCTCTTCTTAAAATGCTTTTGACAAGCTCACACAGATCCAAGGGCCGCGGCCCAGCCTGGAATTTTATTTTTGTGATGGGTAAGAGAAGTGAAGCAAGAAACATCAACAAACCCGCCTGATAAATCTTCCAGGAAACTAGCTAAAAATTTTTTTCACTACATCAGCTCAAGGGCACATCAAAAATGCTTTTAGCAGAACCTAGAAACAAATCTCAATTTAAATCTTAATCTATAATGTTTCTGTAAAAAAATAATAATAATAATAATACAACATTACAATCATAAAACAAAGTTCTGTATTTCCATAGGTCTATCTATATGTATATAATATAAACACAAACTTAGGATAATTGTTGTACAATATTGTGTGGTTTCTCCCTTCACCCCGCTTGTCCACAAGTCTCTTCTCTATGTCTTTGTTTTCATGCTGCCCTGCAAATACATTCTTCAGTACCATCTTTCTTGATTCCATATAAATACCTTAATATATATTTGTCTTTCTGACTTACTTCACTCTGTATAGTAGGCTCTAGGTTCATCCACCTCATTAGAACTGACTCAAATGTGTTCCTTTTTTATGGCTGAGTAATATTCCATTTTACCTATGTACAACAGCTTCTCTATTCATTCATCTGTTGACAGACAGCTAGGTTGCTTTCATGTCCTAACTATTGAAAATAATGCTGCAATGAACACTGGGGTACCTGTGTCTTTTTCAGTTATGGTTTTCTCAGGATACATGTCCAGTAGTGGGGCTGTTGGGTCACCTGGTAGTTTTATTCCTAGTTTTTTAAGGAATCTCCATAGAGATTGCCTTTTTTTAAAAATATCTTTCTGCAGATATAATTTACATACCATATAAGTCAGCCATTTCAAGCATGCAATTTAATGAGTTTTGGTATATTAAAATGTCAATGTTTTTGTGTAGAATATATATAACATAAAATCTGCTATTTTAATTATGTTAAAGTAATCAATTTGGTAACATCAATTTCATTTACAATGTTGTGCAACCATTCTCATTATTTCCAAACTTTTTCATCCACCAAAACAGAAATTCTGTAACCATTTAGCAACACTTCTCCCATTCCCCCACTTCCCCAGGCTCCAGTAACTTCTAATCCACTTTCTAATTCTATGCATTTAAGCCACCTTAATATTTCACAGACATGAATTCACACAACATCTGTCCCTTGGTGTCTGACTTATTTCACTTAGAATAATGTTTTCAAGATTCATCCATGTTGTAGCGTGTGTCAGAACCTCAGTTCTTTTTTGTGGCTATTCATAGTATGTAGTAGTCATTGCATGTATATGCCACATTTTTTTACCCATTCATCTGTTGATAGACACTTGGGTTGTTTCTATCTTTCAGCTATTGTAAATAATGCTACAATGAAAACTGTATATTAGTGTCTGTTCCAATCCCTGCTTTCAGTTCCCTGGATATACACCTAGGAGTGGAACTGCTGGGTCATATGGTAATTCTATCTTTAGATTTTTGAGGAACTGCTGAAATGTTCTCCATAGCAGGTGCATTATTATATACTTCCACTAATGATGTATATGGGTTTCAAATTCTCTACATCCTCACTAACACTTTCTTTTTTTAAATTATTATTATTACAGCCATCCTAGTAAGTGTGAAATGGTATGTAATGGTTTGTATTTGCATTTCTTTAATGACATTACTTTGCCAACAAAGGTCCATCTAGTCAAGGCTATGGTTTTTCCAGTGGTCATGTATGGATGTGAGAGTTGGACTGTGAAGAAACCTGAGCACCAAAGAATTGATGCTTTTGAAGTGTGGTGTTGGAGAAAACTCTTCAGAGTCCCTTGGACTGCAAGGAGATCCAACCACTCCATTCTAGAGGAGATCAGTCCTGGCTGTTCTTTGGAAAGAATGATGCTAAAGCTGAAACTCCAGTACTTTGGCCACCTCATGTGAAGAGTTGACTCATTGGAAAAGACTCTGATGCTGGGAGGGATTGGGGGCAGGAGGAGAAGGGGATGACCGAGGATGAGATGGCTGGATGGCATCACTGACTCGATGGACGTGAGTTTGAGTGAACTCCGGGAGTTGGTGATGGACAGGGAGGCCTGGCGTGCTGTGATTCATGGGGTCGAAAAGAGTCGGACACGACTGAGCGATTGAACTGAACTGAACTGAACTGAATGACTTAATGATGCTGATCATAAAAAGGCATTTTGGAAACTCAAAAATTACCAAGCAAAATCCCCTAAACTTTGAAATTTCCTGAAGACTCCGAACTAGCCCAAGTTCAAAAGTATGCTACTACAAGCGGTAGGATTCAGCGACAGCTCTTTTGTACTTAATCCATACAAGATTGCAAAACTATTAATTTATTCCCCAAAGAATTATTTTCAGAATTTGATATAGCCATTAATTCCTGTCCATCTTCTAATTCTAGAGTGTATTTACCTCTTACCTATTTTCTCCTTGATGAGTTCCTCATGCTTTTTAAATGAATGCACAGGAATACAGGAGGGAATGTTTTCCTACTTTCACTCTTTATAACTGCTAATCTTAACTGAAGAGTGTCTGGAAGTCCTACAGGTACCTGGCATTGTTTCAAACCTTCTTTGTGGAAGTATGCTTTGGAAAAACTTTTCTACATCTTAGATATAACCATATTAAATGTGCTGCAAATGCAGAAGAACAAGGAGAAAGAAACTGTAAACTTTACATACAAAACACTTCACTTTGGACTTCTATCCTGAGAGTAAGAGAGTTTTATTAAAATCACTGGAAATATCAGAGAATAAGGAGAGGTTATTTAGGAAGAGCTGAATGAGTTATAAAGATGATGAGTCACTGTCATGAAAAGTCGATAGAAAACTCATTTTTTCTTAATGATTGACAGAAGTTAGACTAATTAAAAACTTTCCTGTAAACTTTGATTCTTCACTTTATTCCAGCTAAATAAAGATCTACTGCGTTCTAAAAACTGTCTCAGTTCAGTTCAGTTCAGTTCAGTCGCTCAGTCATGTCCAACTCTTTGCGACCCCATAAACCACAGCATGCCAGGCCTCCCTGTCCATCACCAACTCCCAGAGTCTACCCAAACGCATGTCCATTGAGTAGGTGATGGCATTCGACCATCTCATCCTGTCGTCCCCTTCTCCTCCTGCCCTGTCTACGAACCCTCAAAAAACTATTTCCTAAAAATATATCTCAAGATGTAGAAAATCCATGCAAGTAAGTTTCCATGAAAATTCTCTAAAAGAATCCCCAGGCACATTTTTAAGTTGACAACTAATATTTATAGTAAATTTAAATACAAAAACAGACATAAGTCCTAGCACATTGTTAACAAGGTGCAAACCTAGATCATTCGATTATAGAAAATGTCTCCTCTGTTCCCTAATTGGCAAAACTAACTCCTCATTGTCAAACTAATCAGCTAAATCAGACATAATTTCTGACATGGGAAGTCTGACTTTAGTTTTCTATTTAAAGGCACATTTGGATTTTAAAGATTAGGTAATAAAGAACCTACAATCTTAAAAAATTAAAATGAAATAAAATAAAAACCACTTTCAGGGAATTCCCTTGTGGTCCAGTAATTAGGACTCAGTGCTTTCACTACCAGGGCCTGGATTCGATCCCTGGTTAGGGAACTAGGATCCGGCAAGCCTCACGGCGCAGTCAAATAAATAAATTTCAAAAAATTTTTAAAAATTAAAACTACTTTCACATGTACTCCAGGGCAACAACTCAATTCAGAATTCTGATTCTAAGGTGAGTGGATGGATAAACAGATGGATGAATGGATGGACGGACGGATGGATAGATGGATGGATGGATGGAAGGACAGAAAGAGGCACAAAGCCTGGCCCCAGATACAGTAAGTCACTGACTATTTTAAAAATTCTTAAGCAAGTGTTCTTTGCTTTGCATTCCTAAACTGCCCTGTGTTTGGAGCCTCACAATAATGCAGCCCAGTAAGATGGATAGAGGGTAAAAAGTATGCCCTCCTCTTGAAAACTGTAGGAGGAGGATCCTAAAAGGAAATATGAGAAAGCAGAAAGCAGGTACCTAGGATGCCTCCTCACGTGGCTTAAACAACTTGGAAAAGTTGCCCACAAAGGGACACACACATTCCAGTGTGCAAACCACTCTAGAGGCTTGCTCACAGTTGTCCCAACCCAAGATAACACTCCAGAGATGATGAGCTGTAATTTAATTAGAAAGGCTAAACTCCAGAGGTGGCTGCTACAAAGGCATCAATTATCTTTGTCTCCATTAACACCAGAGCCTTTGCTAATTAATTTAATGAATGTGAGAAATGCACTTTTTCTGTGGCTTGAGAACTGGCATAATTAGAAGGTTGGAAACAATCTCCCACTAGTGAATTTAGTGTTATTCAATGCATGTGAATTGGCCAAAATATTTTACAGACATGTCCCAACATCAATTAAACAACTGAAATTTAGCTAGTCTAGAAGGCCCTGCACTCGGCCATGAGCTGGGAGGGTCCTAGTTATCCAGTGCTGTCTATAAGTCTAACTAAATTGTTTCTCTAAACCAGCTCTGTCCAACAGAAAGACACATAATTTTAAATTTTCTAGTAGCCACATTAAAAAGAAAAGAGGTAAAAATAATTTTAGTAATGTTATTTAATCCAATATATCCAAAATAGTATCATTTCAACATATATTCAATATTTTCAAAACTATTGATATCTTACATTCTTTTTTCTTACTGTCTTTGAAATTCAGTGTATATTTCACACCTTTAGCATGTCTCAGCTTGGACCAGTCACAACAGCCTTCACACTGCACTGCACAGGTCTAGAATATTGCTGCATCTCTTGCAACTAAAACCTCGTGTCCTTCAAAAGGACAGAACCCCAAGCCCATGAAACAGGCTGCATGAACTTTTTTTGAGCCTGCTGGCTAATAATGACTGTTTAATGAATGGAGCTAGTATTACTGAGCAAAAATAAAGCAGAAATTTACAGTTGGGCATGACCAAATTGGTCTTGTTCATTTTGTAAGATTTCTGGTCCAAGAAATAGACAGTAAGGATAGGAAATATTTCTAAGTCATTCTTACATTCATCATTTAGTTTTAATATTTTATACTCTTTCGATGGAAATTAGTTGTTCATCTATTTTGAGGAAAACATTGTACGAAGAAACAGATGGTGACACTTAATAAGCACTAGACAAATTCTATTGGTCCCAAAAAAGATCCAAGTGCTGCTTTTAAGAAGCTATCAAGGGGAGGTGTGTGAAGAATTGGGAGACGGGTATGAGGCAAGTACATAAATAACAGATGGACAATTACGACTAATATATTAGGACTAATATATTGTGTGTGTTTCCGTTGCTCACTCATGTCCAACTCTTTGTGACTATAGCCCAACAGACGCCTCTATCCATGGGATTTCCCAGGCAAGAATATTGGAGTGGGTTACCATTTCCTTCTCCAAGGGATCTTCCCGACCCTGGGATCAAACCCAGATCTCCCACATTGCAAGCAGATTCTTTACCATTTGAGCCACCAGGGATGCCCATAAATGGGTACAAATATATTTATAAATTCAGAGGGAAAATGTTTCTTCTTGGTGGAGGTGAGGAGGAGATCAGAAAAGAATTCAAGGAAAAAGTTGCATTTGAATTAGGCCTTGAATTAACATGTTAAAAGCATATATAAATGGTGGTGGGGAGGGCATTCATGGAAGAGACCAGCTGAAGCAAACAGTCTTAAAGGCCTGAAAAGAACAGGACAGGTAGACAAAAATGCATGCCCTTTCTCTGGCTGGATGATCATGGACCGGAGTTACAATGCCCCAGGCCCTTCTGTCCATGGGATTCTCCAGGCAAGAATACTGGAGTGGGTTGCCATGCCCTACTCCAAGGGATCTTCCTGAGCCAGGGATCGAACCCACATCTCATGTCCCCTGCACTGGCATGCAGGGTCTATACCAGTACCGCCACCTGGGAAGCCCGGAAGGTCGATAGTGCCTCTCTATTAGGGGAGAAAAGGACCAGAAGAGAAATGGATTAGGAAAAGAAACTCTTTTCACCTGATGAGTTAGAGGTTAGCAGGATATTTGGGTGAAGATACCAAGCAGGATTAGAGCACATGGGAGACAGTCTTCACATAAAGGAGACTATCTCAGAAGCTCAAGTATTCAGAAGAAAAACATATCCCACAGTGTGAAAGCAAGTTACCGGAATTGCTGGCGAAAATGAGGCCTGAAAAAAAGATAAGTGAACTTAACCCCTAAGACTAGATGACATATGATGCTATGAGGGAACAGGAAAGCTGGGCTGGCAGACCCGCCAATTATTACAAGTTTCCTGGCGTAATATGACAATATCTATATTAAAATATTTTTAAATTGCATAACCATTGACCCAGAAATCCTAAGAATGTATCTTACAAAATCATTAGACACACAAATATTTAGGAATCTTTAAAAGGATGTTTTTCAAAACTTCTTCATAATTGAAAAAAAAATTGTTATTCTAAATGTTCATCCTGGGGTATTATTTAGAAGTATATTTTCATACATATATGCAAACATCAAAAATGATACTAAAGAAGAATATATAAAGACATGGGAGGATTTTTCACACTATATTAAGGAATAAAAGTGCAGGCCAAAGAGTACAAACAATGTGTCATTTATATAATATGACCAGAAAGGTAAGAGCCAAAACATTAGCACTGTTTATTTCTCAGAAGAGCCTGAGAGACTCCTATAGTCTACTACATTTTTGATTTCTGAAATACACACATAATACTCTGCACATAATACACACAATTTTCTTTAAAACACTGACCCTGCAAAAGGTATTCTTCTCCATTTCAATGTGCACAAGCAGAAAGGTTAGAGAATTTAGCAGCTATAAAAATAAACCAGGCTGGGAGGAGGTCTGCCTGCCTGTCGGTCTGCTTTGGACTGGGATGGCAAGAAAAAAGAGACTTCCGTGTGTTTGTAATTACATGCAGACAGGAAGGATCTAGTGGGGAGGGAAAGATGGTAGATGCCAAGACTCAGTACCCGAGAAGGGTTCCCTCAGGGAGCCAAACCCCAGAGGATGAATGAGAGAAATGTATCAGAATCCACAATTCTAAATTAGATGTAGTCAAGGGCACATATTTCTAAAAATGAAATTCTCCAGGTTAAATTGCTTGTATCTGCCTTTCCAGTGAGTTTTCCATTCCAGTCTGAAGAGATTATTAGATGTAAAATAAAGGTGCCTGAGATGGTCCATCTCTCCCCACCTTCTAGTCTATTCACTATGGAAACACTGTTGAAAAGGAAGTTCCATTGTTTAAAATATACCATTTGCAATAAATTCAAGTATATCTAGGCAAAATGATCAGGGCACTGATCAGTTAGGAAGATGAGAAGATAAAATGTAAAATTAAGGCAAAACAGAATGTTATCCACAGTTCAGGGCTTCCTTCATAGGTCAGTTGGTAAAGAATCTGCCTGCAATACAAGAGACCTGGGTTCAATTCCTGGGTCAGGAAGAACCCCTGGAGCAGGAAATGGCAATCCACTCTAGCATTGTTGCCTGGAGAATCCCATGGACAGAGGAGCCTGTCAGGCTACAGTCCATGGGGTCGCAAGAGTCTGACACAACTTAGCAACTAAAGAGAAGAGAGATCCATAGTTCACACAAGCTACCTAGACTTTATCAAAGGCCTAATATTATGCTCACTTTGAGAAAAAGAACATATACCTGGGAGAATATGAAGTATTTGTCCTTTGATCATGTACTTTGATGAAATACCATGCAGTGCAAATGCAATGTTTAAATTTTAAAAAAAATACAGTATATCAGAAGTAGCTTTTTGAACTTTTTTTCTCTATTTTGGAATGTTTTAACATTGAGCCACAGCAAGTTAAAACCAAGATGTAAGATAATTTTTTAAAAAGGAAGTCATTTTACTAAATTTTCAAATTTGCAAGTCCATTAAAATGCAATCCTTTGTACAAGATAAATATTTATAATAAGCAGCAAGAAAAGGCCAGAAAGGAACACTATGTTTCCCCTTAAAAACTCGGGGGTAAAGATTTTTCCCATGAACCTCAGAGTTAAGAAATCAGCCCATGAAACACAGCACTCTTTGCTTAAAGGTGGATAAATTGAAAGTTAATAAAACAAATTAAATATACCCTTATGTTGAAAATTGCATATTTCTTCATTTTCAGTTTACATAACTATGTAAAAAGTTCGCAGGTGTTAATAATATTTTTTATTGAAAAGCTTGTTCAGGTAGGGTTAGACAAAGGAGCTAAAAGATAAAATCTAGAGTATGAACAATGCAAGAAACCACTCCCTAGCACACTAAACATGATCAGCACACATGATCATTTATCCTCTAAATCACTGTTGAAAATGAGGATACTGCTTCAAATTAGCACTGTCTTTATTTAATAGTCTATAATGTGGGTCTGATTTTTTTTGCTGTTTATAAAAATTCGTAAAGTCAGTCTATACCATTTCTGCGAATTGTAAACTTGGCAATTATTTCTGTATATCATAGATCTTCCTTCTCTTTGTCTTAAATGGACATCATTAAAGCATCAAAGTGGGCTTCCCTGGTGGCTCAGATAGTAAAGAATCTGCCTGCAATGTAGGAGACCTGGGTTTGATCCCTGGGTTGGGAGGATCCCCAGGAGAAGGGAATGGTAACCCACTCCAGTATTCTTGCCTGGAAAATCCCATAGACAGAGGAGCCTGGGAGGCAACAGTTCATGGGGTCGCAAAGAGTCAGACATGACTGAGTGACTAATAAAGCATCAATAAGTCTAAATTAACTTGAAGATTACTTTAATCAATTTAGTTGATGATTATAAGAAATTCATGCTTGCTTTTCTGAAATAAATGTTGATTGTATAGCTAGTAATTATATCTTCTCTCCTCTTCCATCATTTTGGACTGAAAAGTCTTAATCATTTTGGTCAGTTTTGTAAAAACACCAAAATCATTTGCTCCATGACTTAGCTTCCTCACTATATCTCTCTCATTCTAAAATCATTTGTAAAGTAGGAGACCAATACTCCCTATGCACAGTCAAAACAGCTTTGCAAAGAAAGGATAATGTTTTCTGTTTTCTCCCATATTTCCTTCCTAATGACACCCTAACAACTAGGGTCCTTTGACCTTGCAGCAGCCCAATGACAGACTCTTCTGAGAACACAACCACCTCTCTTCCAGCATCCGAGACACTATACTGTAAAACATAATTCATGATGACAAAGATTTTCTGGAGTTAGCAAGACAGTGAATCAAACAAAAAAGATTTGGACAGATCATCTTTCTTCAGAGCATTAGCACTTCCCTCAGTAAACTAGCAAACCTGACTGAACCCGAGTTAAAAGCACACGCAAAAATATGCCCAAAAGAACTGAAATCAGAACCCTGAATAAACAGCTGCACACCCGCATTCATAGCAGTCTTATGCACAATAGTTAAAAAAAAATGGAAGAACCCAAGTTTCCACCCATGGATGAAATGGATAAACAAAACATGGCATATACTGACAATGGAATATTGCTTACCCTTCAAAAAGGAAAAATTCTGACACACTGTATGACATGGATAAACCTTGAGGACATTTTGCTAAACAGTCACAGGAAGAAAAATACTGTATGATTCCATTTATACAAGCTGCCTACAGTAGTCAGATTTATAAAAACAGAAAGTAGAACAGTGGTTTCCAGAGACATGGGGAACATCAGGAATTGGGAGGCATTGTTTAATAGGTACAGAGCTTCTGTTTTCCAAGATAAAAAGTGTTATACAGGAGGATGGTGGTCATAGTTACACAACAACGTAAATGTACTTAATATCACTGAATTGTTCACTTAGAAGTGATCATGACGGTAAATTTTATGCTGAGTATTGCATCACAAAGAAAAATTAGGGAGGAAAAAGCACATCAATAACCACTTTCATTTCTATTTTCAAATCAAAAACATGATTTTCAAAGAAGAGATATTTGATATGTCTCAATGCATATATTCCCCAACAAGACAAATAAGGAAATTTTTCTTGGTTTCAATTTCATCTTTTAAAAGACATATATTAGAGCTCAGTAGCTCA
The DNA here is from genome assembly GCA_006410935.1 of Redunca redunca. Lineage (NCBI taxonomy): Eukaryota > Metazoa > Chordata > Mammalia > Artiodactyla > Bovidae > Redunca > Redunca redunca. Next base: position 1,411,367 of record SJYQ01001000.1, read on the forward strand.
GATGGTAAAGCATCTGCCTACAATGAGGGAGACCCGGGTTTGATTCCTGGGTTGGGAAGATCCCCTGGAGAAGGAAATGGCAGCCTACTCCAGTATTCCTGCCTGGAAAGTCCCATGGATGGAGAAGCCTGGTAAGCTACAGTCCATGGAGTGGCAAAGAGTCGGACACAACTGACTGACTTCACTTCACTTTCACTTTGAATATAAAGGCAGGTATTCTGAATTCTAGAATCAGACTTGTTTCTCACTATGACCATACCTCTAGTCATCTTACTTTAGAGGGAAACACTGGTTCAAACTCAGGGTAGTAGATAATGCTGATTTCCTACTCAGTCCTCCTTTTGCCTTCCTTGCTTTAATGTCTAATCTCATTTTTTTCTTCCTTGAAGCAAGTTAGCCATTTATAACATTCACCTCCCCCTGAAACTAAGGATAACCATATGGCCCTGTTTGGACTGATGATGAGCCAAAAGCCATGTGCATAAATCATCCCAGGATCAGATCTTCCAGCCTCAGTCAGGCCTGCAGTCCTGGCCAACACACCGACTGCAACCTCATGAGAGATCCTGGGCCACAACCACCAAGCAAAGCCACTCCCAAATTCCTGACCAAAGAAATTGCATGAGATGATAAAGATTTGCTTCAAACTGCTAAAGGCTGGGATAATTTGTTAGACAGCAATGGATAACTAACATAGATTTGATGCTAAGTTTCAGAGTAATTTCTTATGCAGCAAGAGATAAATAACACAGCAGGTATCCAGCCATCGATCTGACACCTGCACAGACTCATTTCAAACTGAACACATCTGAAACGGAACTGCTGGTCTTCTCTGAAATCAATTCTGTCCAGTCTTTCTTAACTCAGAGCATGACACCTTCATCCATTTGCTTTTTTATGCCAGGACTCTGAAACCAATCCCTGGCATTCCACATTCTATCTGATACCACAATCTATCACCAAATTTTGTTGGTCCCAATTCCTAAATATACTTTAACTCCAGCCACAACTCTTCATCTCCCAGCCATCTCCAGTCCGAGCTACTGTCATCTCCTGCTTGGAATCCACTAATCGAAAGCCAATAACCTGGCACCATCTCCTAATGTCTGTTCTTGTGCCCTTCCAATACACTTTCTAAATGTAACCAGCTTAACAATGAACTTTGGAACAATTAAGCTAACATGGTTTACAAAGCTCGGAACCTTCTGACCCTTGCCTATGCCAAGTCTTATCCTGCATGCCTTTCTCCTCCTCTCTGTAGCTCCAGTCAGTGGCCTCTGTGTTTCCCAGATGTACCCAGTCCTTTCTTGCCCCAGGATATTTGCTCACGCTGCTATGTCTACTTAGAGCCCGTTCTCAACCTGCTGAACCCATATGGGTTATTTCAGGTCTAATTTTAAACACCTTTTCTTCAGAGCAGACTTCTAACTTCCCCAGTCTTTCAAAGTATTCAGCTTCCTTTTGCACCCTGTATCTATCTGAATGTGATTATATTTTGATTTGTGTAAGCCCATTAGGGCAAGAAAAGTCTACTTTGATCACCATAGTATATACAGCTCCCAACACAGGTTGTCAATTTTAAAAATTTTTGAGTGGATGTATATAATGTGTCCATTAAGTTCAAACAAACTACATATTTACTATAATTCAATCTAGACTTAATAACTGTCCACTCCAATAAAAGAACATGAATCTGCTATATCTATGGCCTTTCTATCTATCCATCTGCAAAATATTAAAACCATGATCACTGAGATGACCCAGATTTTCTTTCTCATTTCCTCTTATCCACGTGCTTAAAGATCATTTTATTATTGGCAAAGAATGAAAATGTGACTTCTAAAAACATTTAAAAAAAAAAACAAGAAAAAGAATTAAAATAGCCCCTAAAGGCAGACAAGAAAAGTTATTCTAAAGCTCATTAGTTCAGTTCAGTTCAGTTCAGTCGCTCAGTCATGTCCAACTCTTTGCGACCCCATGAATCGCAGCACACCAGGCCTCCCTATCCATCACCAACTCCCGGAGTTCACTCAGATTCACGTTCATCGCTCATCGAGTCAGTGATGCCATCCAGCCATCTCATCCTCGGTCATCCCCTTCTCCTCCTGCCCCCAATCCCTCCCAGCATCAGAGTCTTTTCCAATGAGTCAACTCTTCGCATGAGGTGGCCAAAGTACTGGAGTTTCAGCTTTAGCATCATTCCTTCCAAAGAACACCCAGGACTTATCTCCTTCAGAAAGGACTGGCTGGATCTCCTTGCAGTCCAAGGGACTCTCAAGAGTCTTCTCCAACACCACAGTTCAAAAGCATCAATTCTTCGGCGCTCAGCCTTCCTCACAGTCCAATTCTCACATCCATACATGACCACTGGAAAAACCATAGCTTTGAATAGACGGACTTTAGTCGGCAAAGTAATGTCTCTGCTTTTGAATATGCTGTCTAGGTTGGTCATAACTTTTCTTCCAAGGAGGAAGTGTCTTTTAATTTCATGGCTGCAGTCACCATCCGCAATGATTTTGGAGCCCAAAAAAATAAAGTCTGACACTGTTTCTACCGTTTCCCCATCTATTTCCCATGAAGTGATGGGACCGGATGCCATGATCTTTGTTTTCTGAATGTTGAACTTTAAGCCAACTTCTTCACTCTCCCCTTTTACTTTCATCAAGAGGCTTTTTAGTTCCTCTTCAGTTTCTGCCATAAGGGTGGTGTCATCTGCAATCTGAGGTTATTGATATTTCTCCTGGCAATCTTGATTCTGGCTTATGTTTCTTCCAGTCCAGCATTTCTCATGATGTGCTCTGCATATAAGTTAAGTTAAGCAGGGTGACAATATACAGCCTTGATGGACTCCTTTTCCTATTTGGAACCAGTCTGTTGTGCCATGTCCAGTTCTAACTGTTCCTTCCTGACCTGCATACAGATTTCTCAAGAGGCAGGTCAGGTGGTCTGGTATTCCCATCTCTCTCAGAATTTTCCACAGTTTACTGTGATCCACACAGTCAAAGGCTTTGGTATAGTCAATAAAGCAGAAATAAATGTTTTTCTGGAATTCTCTTGCTTTTTTGATGATCCAGCGGTTGTTGGCAATTTGATCTCTGGTTACTCTGCCTTTTCTAAAACCAGCTTGAACATCTGGAAATTCACAGTTCATGTATTGCTAAAGCTTGGCTTGGAGAATTTTGAACATTACTTTACTAGCATGTGAGATGAGTGCAATTGTGTGGTAGTTTGAGCATTCTTTGGCATTGCCTTTCTTTGGGATTGGAATGAAAACTGACCTTTTCCAGTCCTGTGGCCACTGCTGAGTTTTCCACATTTGCTGGCATATTGAGTGCAGCACTTTCACAGCATCATCTTTCAGGATTTGAAACAGCTCAACTGGAATTCCAACACCTCCACTAGCTTTGTTTGTAGTGATGCTTTCTAAGGCCCACTTGACTTCACATTCCAGGATGTCTGGCTCTAGATGAGTGATCACACCACCGTGATTATCTGGGTCGTGAAGATCTTTTTTGTACAGTTCTTATTCTTGCCACCTCTTCTTAATATCTTCTGCTTCTGTGAGATCCAGACCATTTCTGTCCTTTATCAAGCCCATCTTTGCATGAAATAGTCCCTTGGTATCTCTAATTTTCTTGAAGAGATCTCTAGTCTTTCCCATTCTGTTCTTTTCCTCTATTATTTCTTTGCATTAATCGCTGAAGAAGGCTTTCTTATCTCTTTTTGCTATTCTCTGGAACTCTGCATTCAGATGCTTATATCTTTCCTTTTCTCCTTTGCTTTTCGCTTCTCTTCTTTTCACAGCTATTTGTAAGCCCTCCCCAGACAGCCATTTTGCTTTTTTGCATTTCTTTTCCATGGGGATGGTCTTGATCCCTGTCTCCTGTACTATGTTACGAACCTCAGTCCATAGTTCATTCGTCAGGCACTCTATCTATCAGATCTAGGCCCTTAAATCTATTTCTCACTTCCACTGTATAATCATAAGGGATTTCATTTAGGTCATACCTGAATGGTCAGAAGAAAGTAGGGAAAACCACTAAAGCTCATTAGAAAACTAAATTGACCCCTGATTCATCTAAACAAGAACGTTTTATCCTGGTGCTTAGAGTTTTGATGAACAATCATTTCCCTTTCCAAAGCTTGGCTGATTTGTGAAGGCAGGAGGATCATGACTCTGTACGGGATGATTTTGTGATGAAATCAGAGACCTGCTGCTGGGAGAACCAAGAAATACTAATAAGGGCAAGCTGGAGCACAGCATAAAGCAACCATCCCCAGTTACTCACTGCCAGTAAGTACTACCCTGACTTGCAACCAGAGAAGGAGCGGGTCTGGGAGCAGACACTGTGAGTTCTGAAGCCATGCCACACACAGTTAGCAGCCCGACAACAATGCCAGCAGCAACTGACCAGAGAAGAAACTGTGCAGTGCCCTCCCCAGCAGAAAGAAATAGAAACCACACATCAATCTTTGCCCTGTACTCATACACACTGGACATCAGCCCAGCTGCAAGACTAAACTCCAAGAGCACACGGGTACATGATACAAAGGCATGATGGTGCCAAACTTTCACGAACAGCACACATATTTTGACTTAATAGATCTGTATGAATACACACTAGTAGAATATAACCGCAATTATACATACAGTCCATTGGGCGGTGGGTCTCAAAGAGTCGGACACAACTGAGTGACTTTCACTTTACTTCACTTCATTCATATAAATACACGTTATAATATATCACACACATATACACAGAAAGAATGGTAAGTTTTTCGCTTCACTAAAAGTGAAGTTTTAATAAAAGAATTTAATCAAAGACTCTATGGCAGTCATATACATAATTTTTTAACATATAAAGTGCCAGAGCTCACTGATTAAACTATTTTTTCTTAATAATAAGAAGAAAATAAATAACACTTAGGATATTATTATAGAAATTCTCAAATCAAAGCAATGACCATATAAAATGTATTCATACATGAATAAGATTTTAGTGTTAATACTCATGTTAAACGTACGATTTATTAAAAGGCTGCTTTGTTGGGGGGTGGGAATCATACCATGAAACTGCCATGCAGAAGGTAGTGACCATCAGAGAGTCACTAGAACAGAAAAAAGGTATCCCCAGGCATGAGCCAAGCAGGAGCTAGGAAACAAGGATAACAGTTTTTGAAAGCCATCAGGGGATACACTCCAACCAGCAAGCAAGACCAAAGCACCCAACTGGCAGGGCTACCAGGTGGGTCCCCACTAGGAAAGAAAGAGTCAGTGTAACAGCTCTATCAGAGGTCAAAGTGAAATAGCAAATCAATAGCCAGGCTAATCACACAGAGTAGAGATATATAATAATCAAAGACAAGTCAGGCAAGGTCACACGTTCAAACAAAGAGCCTGGCCAAAAAAAAAGTCACCATGACACCCAGCTACAAGGAAACTGAAATGATCTTGTGTTAATATGGATAGTAATGAAATTAGAACATTCTATAAACTTGAAGGAGTAAATCTAGGAATGAAAGTTACAGCTCAGATCAATTTCATATCCTAGCACAGGCAGATAATGTGCATTTCCCTAGCCATAAGCAAATATTCTAACATGTTATAAACTAGAATGTATTACAGCTTATATATTTGCATAGTGAAAGTGAAAGTGAAGTCGCATCTGACTCTTTGCAACCCCATGGACTGTAGTCTATCAGGCTCCTCCATCCATGGGATTTTCCAGGCAAGAGTGCTGGACTAGATTGCTATTTCCTTCTCCAGTAAACACTATTTAATCCTGAAAACCATGAAATCCTCTCAAGTCTCACCTATTATTAGTCGTTAAAGGATCAGTGTTGAGCATAAGGTAGACATATGCAAGATCTCCTGGAGAAGAGAATGGCTACCCACTCCAGGATTCTTGCCTGGAGAATCCCACAGATAGAGGAACCTGGTGGGCTACAGCCCATGGAGTCGCACAGAGTCAGACATGACTGAGCGACCAACACTTGTAAACTTGTAAGTGTTATTCCAGATAACTGACCGCATAAAGAAAAGACTCAATTTTTACATATATTTTATTTTTAAAAATGTAAAACTAAATCCAAGTATGATTATGTTAGCATGTTGTACTACTACAAGTCCCATACTACGTACCTATTGCCAGAGGAGAAAAACTCCTGGTCTAAGAATGGGAGGAAAATTATTGAATTATTTCATCAAGATTGAGGAATTCTAGATCATCTTATTCTTGATTTTTCTGCTTTCTGTTCATTACAAGAGTGGACTTCATTACAAACCCAATCAGAAAAATCAAATGAAAGAGAGTAAAAAGAAAAAAAAAAAAAGTCTATCAATATAAATGTCATATGACTTGCCAAGAAGTACTCTACTTTATCTAAAAAGATGCAGTGGAAGCAAATGGAAAAGACATGCCAACAGTAATCCAAAGGCTTTTCTTCACAGAACCTGTTCACAAATGCAAATCTTAAAAGACATTTTGAAAGCACCAAATTACTAATATTTGTGTAGTTGGAAGAAAAGAACTAGAAATAATATAAGCACATTACAAGAATTGCTCTTTTATAATAATGATGATAGCAATGGCAGAAGTAGTTAATATGTGCAGAGTTCTTACCACATGAGAGAATGGTACCACTCCCCTGTATTATCTTATTTTTTGGTCAGTTGAAATATAATTCACATGTCACAAAATCCATCCATTTAAAGTATATAATTCAGTGGGCTTTAGTACGTTTGCAAAGTTGTGCAACAGTCATCTAATTCCAGAACATTTTCATTATTCCCAAAACTCTGTACCCTTTATCAGCCATTCTCCATTCCCTCCCTTCCCCCAGCCCCAGGCAACCACTAATCTACTTCCTTCAGATATTCCTATTCTAGACAATTCATATAAATAGATTACATGGAATGTGATCTGTGCCAGGCTTCCTTCATTTAGCACTATGTTCCTAAGGTTCATGTTAATATCAATACTACATTGCTTTTTATGGCCAAATAATGTCCAATTGTATGAGTGCGTGTGTGCGCTCAGTTGTGTCCAACTCATCGCAGCCCTATGGATTGTGGCCTGCCAGGCTCCTTTGTCCACGGGATTTTCCAGGCAAGAATACTGGAGTAAGGTGCCATTCCCTTCTCCACGAAATCTTTCCAACCCAGGGACCAAACCTGGGTCTCCTGCATTGCAGGCGGATTCTTTACCGGCTGAGCCACCAGGGGGAAGCTCAAGCAGTGCATAAATGTTCTAATTTCTCCATATCCTCATCAATACTTCTTTCCTATACTTTTTATTATACTCATCTTAGTAGAATCTCATTGTGGTTTTAATTTGCTTTGCCGTAAAGACTAAGGATGTTGAACATATTTTCATGAGTTTACTGGCCATTTGTGTATATCTTTGAAGAAATGTCTATTTAAAAGTTAGCCCACTTTCCAACTGGGCTATTTGTCCTTTTATTGTTGAACTGTAAGAATTCTTTACATATTCTGGATCGTAGGTCCTCATCAGAAATATGATTTCTAAATATTTTCTCCTGTTTGCTGCACTGTCTTTTCACTTGTGTTATCTTACTTAGTCCTCATAACAACCATGAGATCGTAACATGATCCTGCATTTTATTGATGAGGAAACGGAGTTAATAAACTTTTCTGAGGTTTCATAACTAATAAGAATTGAAGAAGAGATTTCAACCCAGGCAGTCTGCCTCCACTAATCAGTAGGATGTACTGTCAGAAACACTAACTACTAAATAAATAAGCAGGATTAAAAATAATTAACTTAAAAAAAAAAAAAAAACAAGACAAAACCAGCATTACTGATGCTTTGCATAGAAATACCAGAGGGCCCTCCTCTTGTTTATACCAGTCATCTTGAGAAGAAAGAGTAGCTTAAAATAAAGCACATTCAGCCTTTAAAAGGCAAAACTTGGCCTCTAAACAGTGTCTATTCTTTTCAATTGTAGGAAACTTTCTTACTGAGTTATGTAGTTGAAACAAAGGAATTCAGAATATAAGGGGTATTTTTGCTGAGATTTAAACATTGTAAATCATCACAGTGGGTGTTCTGTTAGGTGGAGGCCCATTTCTTGGCCAACAAGCCCCTCTGTTCGAAATGTATGCCTCCCCCAGCTCTACACAACCACACTCCGAGGAGATGAACAAAGCAGAGTTTTAGCAACTAAGATGTCATTCTGACAAGTTGCTCTTGACTCTCCTCTTATTTATGCCACCAACCATATTAAATATAAAAGTCAATCTACAAATGATTTTATTATTTCTACTGAATGATGTTCATGCTAAATAAAGAATGGAGCAGTGGTTTTAAAGGAATATACTAGATTTACCACTACTGGCATGAAAAGGAATTCAATATGTATAGCTGAAGCAAAAACAAAAAACCTGTAAAACATGATTTTGTATTGGTTAAAAATATGAATTATGAATATATAATAATATAGTCTGTGGGCATATGCACACACACACACACACACACACACACAAATCTAATGATGAGGATTTCCCTCCCTAGGAACAGGGCTTAATTTTTATGTGATGAAATGCTCAATTATTTAAACATATATACAAAATATTTTGTTTTTCTTTTTAAGGGGAGCATTCTCTCCAGTAATTCCACAAACCTTAAAAGTCACGGAAATGAATGAATAAATATGAATAAATGAACAAAAGTTTATATTTTGTTCTATATCTGGGTAAGTTTTAGTGACTTTACAAACTTCTTGAAGTTGTGAGAAAAATTATAATTGTATGTGATTTCGCATGAGGGGAGAAATTCCACCGTTCTCATCAATTTTTAAATGACTCTTTGGCCCCAAAAATGTTTAAGCACATTATCTCAAAAGATTATTAAAGTCTCTGTTTATGAAAGGACAAGACAGAAACTAAAGGATCAGATAACTAAACAAAATCCCTTAAGCCAAATATAGTACAAACATCTTCTAAATCATGAAAAAACAGTCACGAGGTCTCATTTAGATCCTCTTTTAAAATTCTTAGGATGACACTAAGCCAATCTTACTTTTAAGCTTATAATTTATAGGTCTAAACATTGAAAGATATGTTTCTCTTTCCTTTATTTACAACACAAACACCTTTCCCAAAGCAAAACGAGAGGGAGGAAAGGAGGGAGTCCACCCTGTGAAAAATAACTTGAACCACATCTATGAAGTATTTGATGCTCCCCTGGTGGCTCAGAGGTTAAAGTGTCTGCCCGAAAGTGTCTGACCTGGGTTCGATCCCTGAGTCGGGAAGATTCCCTGGAGAAGGAAAGGGCAACCCACTCCAGTATTCTTGCCTGGAGAATCCCATGGGCAGAGGAGCCTGGTGGGCCACAGTCCACAGGGTCGCAAAGAGTCGGACACGACTGAGCAACTTCACTTTCACTTTCACAAAGTACTTGCTTCTTTCTTTTAATTATTGTTTATCAAGCACCTACTACAAGTCAGACTCACTGTTCTCTATTTAATGTCATTCGTACTGTGATAGCCCAGGGGCTTTCCTTCTTTCTTCTACTCACTACAGAATATAGAAACTGAAAGAATGAATATACAGAATCAAGCCATCTTAAATGTCCATGTGATCATTCTCAACCGCCTGTACAAAAGATCTTTATCAGAAATGAAAAGGAAGAGTAGTGATAAACTTACCAATCCTTAGATCACCAAGGATTATCAAAATTCCCCTTACAAAGGGGCACAACTTTCCTAAACTTTTTCTCTTGGCCTTCATCCAACAAATAATTATCTCCTTGAAGATAAGTTTCTCCTTGAAAATAAAAGCTAATCAAATTTATCACAGGAAAACAAAAGAGATAGTGTCTAAGCTAGTAGGCTATTAAACGGACATCTATCTGTCGATGACAAAATCCTACTTTAACAGTAAACTGAGTACTTCTGAAATGTACACTTTCTAAAAATAATTCTAAATATTTGCTATTTTAAAAATTCTAAATATTAATCAGTGACAATTACATTATTTATATAATGATGACTGGAATGGAGGTCAGAAAAAAATCACAATCTATAAAGTAATCAAGGAAGAAGTAACATGCTTAAATGACTCTTACGGTGTTGGAAGTGTTTTCTTAATAAATCCTGATTTCACATATAAGTCCTTAAAAATGTATGTAGCGATTTCTTGGAAGTGACATCCCCCAAAATATGCACCTTAGTTCAAACTAAATTAACAGATTCAGTGGGTAAAGAATCCACTTGCAATGCAGGAGATGAAACAAACATGGTTTCGATCCCTGGGCTGGGAAGATCCCCTGGAGGAGGAAATGGCAACTCCAGTATTCTTGCCCGGAGAATCCCATGAACAGAGGAGCATGGTAGGCCATGGTCCATGGGATCGCAAAGAGTCAGACACGACTAAAGCGACTGAGCATGTGCTTACTACAGTAACATATCAGCTTTTATATTCATATGATAATTGTAATATCCAAATTCTTATGCCAACAGTTCATTCACAGATGAACAAAGAAGCACCTTTTAACTAACCTCGACCTTCTTCACTTTTCATAAAATGAGTCATTTAAATTTCACTTTTAATTTAGCTACTCACTTGTTTTGTTCCCAAATACACTTCAACACCATGTTGGATATTTCTCCTTAGTAACATCCTGCCAAATGACACTGACAGAAACCCCTAAATCACAGTAACTGAAGTATATGGCTCAGAATGAAGTGCCAGTGGTTTACATGTTTTTGTCAGAGCAAAGTTAAGTCTACTCTTCATTGTTCACTCCAGAACTGCAGTCCTATACTGTCCTTGCAGCTGAAAGCAAATGGGTCATTCCTTCCCTTTTCCCCATCATCAGACAAATATGCAGATCATAACACAATCACACACACTCACACACTTCTTCCAACATTTTTAAAAATTAATTATAAGTCAGCTGCCCAAAAAAAAGTGCTGAAATTTATTTCAGACAAGCAAGAAATGATTGGGGAATTAACCACCGTGCCAAATTGTTTGTGCAGAGGTTCTTTCCCCCTGCTGCTCCTAAGTCACTTCAGTCATGTCCAACTCTGTGCGACTGACCCCAGAGACAGCAGGCTCCTCCATCCCTGGGATTCTCCAGGCAAGAAAACCAGAGTGGGTTGCCATTTCCTTCTCCAATGCATGATAGTGAAAACTGAAAGTGAAGTCGCTCAGTCGTGTCCGACTCTTAAGAGACCCCATGGACTGCAGTCTACCAGACTCCTCCGTCCATGGGATTTTCCAGGCAAGAGTACTGGAGTGGGGTGCCATTGCCTTCTCCTCTTTCCCCCTGCCTCACCCCCCAAAAAAAGTGCAAATCAAGAGTTATTCACCACAGCATGAGAAGGACTTGACCCACCATTACTGGCTTTGAAGATGGAAGGGAGCCATGAGCCAAAGAACACAGGCAGCCCCTTGAAGCCGGAAAAGACAAGAAAACTGATTCTCCCCTAGGGCTTTCAGGAGGAATGGAGGCCTGCCAACACCCTGATTTTAGTACAGTGAGAACTATGTCTGACTTCTGACCTCCAGGACTGTAAGGTATACATTTGTGGTTGTTTTAAGCCATCCAAAATGTTCACTTGGAAGGACTGTTGCTGAATCTGAAGGTCCAATAACTTTGGCCACGTGACGTGAAGATCCAACTCACTGGAAAGACTCTGATGCTGGGAAAAATTGAAGACAAAAGGAGAAGGAGGCGGCAAAGGATGAGATGGTTAGAGAGCATCACTGACTCAATGGACATGAACTTGAACAAGCTCTGGGAGATAGTTGAGGACAGAGGAGGCTGGCGTGCTGCAGTTCCTGGGGTTGCAAAGAGTCAGAGATGACTGACATTGCACACAGGCAATGTGATACAGCAGTAATAGGAAATGAACACATCTGCTTATCTGCAACATTTCTTCGTCATTCATCCTTGCCAGTGAATCACAAACTTGGAAATATCAAATCAGAAGTAATGATATCAACACAAAGCAGGAGCGCAAAGCTATAGCTATCTAAGCTTCTAGCCCCCCTTGGGCAAAATATACTTGCCCAAGGAGATCAGCAGCTATTAACCAAGCCCACACAAACTGGATCAAAAGAATGAAATTTGGCCTCAGAGCCTCTTTTTATCTTTCAAGGGAAAAATAACTAGGGGAAAAAAAAAAAAAAAAACACAGAAGAGAGAGCAAAGAAGACACAGATCACAATCGAA